>JARHVA010003736.1:437500-567500 GCA_037957365.1 Torreya grandis
AATGTATGCACATTTGCATTCCTTCACCATTGAGGGCATGATCAAGACAAATTATAGCAAGCTAATTTTTGCCAAGATTCAATAGGTCACATTACACTTCTAATAACATGTGGTCCCAAAGTGGTGGACACATTATTTTAATTCATGCAAACAAAAAGTAAACCAACTGCTACATTGGGGAAAACATGGTTACATAACATGAAATCTAAAATTAATAAGTTATATTTTTGTCTCAAATTCAAATTTGAGGATAACAAATTTATTATTCTTCATGATGGTATATATGATAATCATAGATTCATAAATAAGAGATAAGAGCCAATGTTGGCTTATCCAAAAATTACACGAGGCCTATTGCACACTGGAGCTACATGTAATGAACTTGCATATGATTCAAAATAATTCCAAAGAAAGAGATACAATTATAGATCATGAGTGGTATGACGACCACAATGATGATGATTTATGGGAGCTTGACACATTTAAACATATCCTTATGTTTTATTATCTACATGTGAAGACATTTAAACATGTCTTTGTGCTTGATTCTATGTATGTAAGGAAATTTTAACATGTCCTTGTGTTTAATTCTTTGTGTGGGGAGATATTTCAACATGTCATGTTTACTTCTATGCGTGTGAGTGACATTTGAACATGTACCTTGCATGTGGTCCCTTGCCCTTATATTTGCATGATTTATGTGCCTTGTATGTACTCTTTGTTTTTGTGTCATGGTCATGACACTTTATTAATTTTTTGCTTAGTTTTCAAAGACATGATGGGTATCTTACATCCCTCCCAAAGTAGTTCTATTTAGATTTTGATACTTAGTTTTTCTCACTTATATACGTGCTTAATTACTAAAATCTATCTAGAAATTCTCACTATGTATGATTGTTCCTATGTGCATATCAGATAAATATTATACTCATTTTATCTATATGATGATGCCATGTTATTCCATGTTATCACTACTACTAAGGTTTACATATTTTACATAACATTTTTGCATAACCTTTTCTTTTGAGTTAAGTTATTATGCATGCTCGATAACTAACTTCAAAAGAGAGGGTATACACATGGGTTTATTTTAGAGATCATGTCCCTAATGTAAAATGTATATACATAAATCCATATGCTTCACATAGTGAATCTCAAAGCACACCCAAAAAGAACTCAAAAAGATAGTTTGGGTAGGAGGGCTCCATTTGGATAGGAGCACTCCATTTGGATAGGAATGCTCCATTTGGATAAAATCACCCCCCACTATTTTCCAAACATATAAATATTTACCAGAACATAGAAAATATTCAATTCTAAAATTTATTACAATCTCAAATAGTTCAAGCTACCTTGCAATAGGTTTCCAATCATAGTTTATAGAAAATACTTAGATTTTGTCTCAGATTTTATTAGTTTGTGGGAATCATGCATGACATGAGTGATAGATTTTTTCATAGGTTTTTACTCAAAACTTTAGTTGTCATTACTTAGTATTAGAAACCATATACACTAAATATTAGATTGGTGGCATGCGTGTGACATATGACTTTTTCCTTGGTCAATTATGGCACCAATTCCACATATGGATTGGAGATGCTTATCATCCACCACACTACATATAATCAACCGAAATTATACTACATTTTTACACCAGTCTTGCATCAGGGATGAATCTTATTTCATATGCAGTGGTTAATTCACCTATTTGCATCGGTTCTATACCAATTTTGCACAGAAATATTCTATTATGATTCATACTTGGATTCCAAGATAATTCACCACCTTGGGTATGTAACTATGGTTTAAATCATACCTTTAGTTCCTAATCACACCATACTAATCAATGAAGATTTGGGCATGCATAGTCCAATCCAAATTCTTCAATGTGAATGAAATATCTAAGCGTCTAACCCTCTATAGTCACTATTTTATGCACTAGAAACATAATGACTCATGTACCCAATTGAGGGTATTCATTACTTGTTATTAGGTCTTCAAGTTTTTCTACCTCTTCTTCTTGATTTTAATCTTAAGTAACAATTGATTTAATATATTTTTCATTGTAGGTTTGTGTGAAGAATAGTTCAATATTTTGCCCTACATTCAATCTTGTATTTCATAGGGAAGTTCAAGTATGCACAATTCCTTTTACATAATTATTTTCACTTTGGTACATTACTAGAGTAAATGGGCTGAAAATATAGACACATAAATTAACACTGAATCTAAAATAATAAAATTATGACCATTATTTTGAAGCATTATGACCACTCTTTTGAAAAACCTAGATAATGACCTATTCTAGGTCCTTTTGATCATTTCTTTTACTTTCCACATGATGACTCACGCATTCAAGCAACCCAAGTCAGTCCATAATGTATCTATATAGATTAATCAACAACCTAAGTTAACTATTATCCTAAATTACACCTTCAACATATTATTTTTTCCCCTTAGGATAATAGTGCCCTATTGGGACAATAGTGCACCCTGCTATTGTGCACTCTGACTAGTATTGTCTTCCCACTAATTAATAGCTATTATCCAAAATTCAAAAGTTGTATAAGGGTCATCCCAGAAGTTTAGGAAGGCCATCCAAATTAATTTCAAAATAACCACTATAAAGTCACATTTCAAACCATTTTACACATACAAGGCTTCCACATTGAAAAAACCCAAAATTCTAATTACATATTGAGATAAAATTATAAATTTTTGATAATTATGATTAAATACAACCCTAGTATCCCTAAATTAAATTTTAAAAACACCTTCAAAGATATAATTCATGGTTGAAACACTTAATCACACTAGGATTGCACCAACAATTAGCATTTTACACCAATTTCACACAACACCATAGCATGAGAAAACTACATTGAGTTTGATCCCTCTTCAGAGTATTGGTATGTACTCATCACTCAACCTAGGGGTGTTGAAATTAGGGATAAATTCAACTACTAACACCTTCTTACTCCATGATTTCATTTTGTCATATTGCTTATTGAGCTAGGGTTTCAAGTGGAAAAATAGTTACATAGTGGTCATATGTTCCACACAATGGTTGAAGTTGTAAAAAACCCATAAATATCATAATTATATTTCATGTTAGACATTGAAACTCCCTAAGGACAAAAACACACCCCATTAATATCCAATTCAATGCTAGTTTATAGGAACCCTACTAGCTTATGTTTGAGGTTCACACTCAATCAACATAGTCTATTTGTTAATATCAAATTTAGAATCAACACACATCTCAATTTTCCATATATGTTTATATTTCTCTCTTTCACCTTCCATACTTCGTATATTTTTATATTTAATAAGTTATAAACAAGATTGGGTCATTTATTGCATATTTATCATAGTCCAAGTCTATGTAACAATTTATCTCATTTTGGTAAACTTATATTTCCTATGTTTTATAAAAAATTATAAAACGTAGAGTGATGGGCATGTGAATAAATCTATAAATATCACTTTGCATGCCATTGATCTAGAAATTATTAAACTCAAATTTGATGGGGTGTTGAAAGGCAATCTTGGTTCAACAAGAAGTGGAGGGATTTTTAAAAATCATGCAGGACAACCTCTAATTATTTTCTCTCAGGACATTGCAATCGAGTCAAATAATGTGGGAGAAGAAAAATTATTCCTGAAAGGTATCCAAATTTCCATCTCACGGGATGTATGAATCTCACAGTGGAGGGATATTCATAAATAATCATTAATGCAATTGTAAAATGTATAATAGAATCTTGGAAAATCCAAATCATTATAAAAAAATCTCTCAACTACAATCATTATTTGAGTAGATTAAATTTGTCAAAACTTGAAAAGAAGAAAATTTAGTTCTAGATTGGAGAGTTAAAATGGGTGTTAGCCTTAGAAAAACCAAAAATTTAAACATTCTATCATGGGAACCCCCTTTCCCAACAAATTTCAAAGATTAGTTGTTGAGGACACATTTTTGGGTGAGCTAAAAGCTTAATTATGTTACCCCCCATGTCACTTCTCCCAATGAATTGTCATAATGCTTTGGAAATTATGGATTAAGGATTCCTTGTCACTTAACACTATGGTTTAAGACCTTATAGCTAGTAATTATCAATGTGGCCTATTTGAATAGGAGTAAGACTTGGTTATTCATTGAAATATTGGTGAATGCATTGAAGCTTTGTGGTTTTCCATCATGGAGAAAGTTAAATGGGTTAAGCTTGAGATATATACTCCTCCTCAAAAGGATACATATGGAAAGGCAAAGGTAAACTTACAACATTAGCAAAAAAGTGAAACGATGGTGAACGACTTTTCTACTTGTATCAATAAAGGAATCTAGAATCCACTAATGTGCATTTATTTCAAGAAGATGTGGTCTAATACCACAAAGAAGGATGAAGTTTAAGGAAAATATATTGCCAAGTTTCAAAAGGAGTTTATGCTTTATCTAATGCAGTTAGTTGATATGGCCGAATTATTGAGTGGGGTGAATCTAATTTTTAATATTGTAGGTACTTGCTCCATGAATAACATATTAATTTATAAACCTTTTGTGCACTTAGTGGGTCTACATTCTAATTATCATATACATATGATCCTTGACAAATTTATGAAGGTAAATAAAGGACAAGATTTTCTTATTGTGAACTAAGAACTAAGCTACGTATGGAATGCATAATGGATCATCCATTATGTTGCATGGAAAATGATCAAGTTCTTCATGGTTCAAGTGAAGATGTTGGTGTTGGCTATGTTGAAGCATATGTGTATATAAAAGAGTGTTTCAAGGAGGTGATAGTTTTAGAATAAGATCCTTATTTTGTCTAGTTATTGGCCCTAGTAGTTTTGATATAATTATAGCGATGTCTACCTAGGATTTATGAGGACTAATATTAATTAGTAATCATAAAATGGTGGGGTCCACACTCTCAATCAATCACATAAATCCATTTAAAAAATTAAATATTAAAAAAAATTATTTGGTTGTCAAACTATGTGCCATGATATCTTCTCATCCATAATTCTCCTTTGATAGCATGTTCTCACTATCGATGGAAGACATGCCATATTTTACTTTATCTGACCACTCTCTGATCAGGTTTCATATTACTTGACTATTCAAAAATCTTAAATTTTATAAGATGTAATTATTTCATAATAAAACCCTCCTGGATCATGGGCCCATTGTGACACACATCAATTGGGTATGCAATCTTGTTCCTAGGCCTACTCAATAGCCAAAGTTGACCTAGTGGTGGGAAAATGCTATCAATCAGATAGTTAGATTTTTGTATATTTACAATCACCAGTTACCCAAGATTCGACAGTGATTCCACTCTGCCACCTCTTCCAAACTAAGTCAGGTAGTGGCCTTGCTAGAGGAACACCCATTCAGTAAAACCCTCCAATTAAAAGTGGCTAATTTATGCCATAAAATCCAAATTAATGATTAGTAAAATGCCCATGGTGCTCAACTTCAAGCTTGTATGCATTGGATCAATGTGATCGACCAAGTCTCTAGGGAATTCTTCCACATGTTCAAGGTTAAATCCACCACCCAAAAAATGGTTTCCCTTCAATATAATGGGTAATGATTGATAGAGATACTTGAGATAGTTAAGGGTTTTACCAAACATTATCAACAAGTCTTTTCTACATAGTATCCATCCATAGAAAGCTACAGGATCTGAACCAATGCCTCTTAGTGGTTCCCACTAAAGTTTTCTTCACCCAAAGGGTCACTTTTAATAAGCTCTTCTATCTAGAGGATATCTTCAAAGACATGATGCAAATGGATAATGACAAAGCCCCATGTTGTGACGGCTTCCCCTATGAATTTTACAAATAAATATGGGATATTATGGGGGATAACCTTTACTAGGTCTACCTTGAAACCTTCCACTCATAGACTTTGGGCATAGCCATCAACAAAGGACATATCAAATTTATCTTGAAAGCTGGTGACCCTAAAATCATTTATAATTGGTATCTTATCACTTTCCTTATCATCTATTACAAAATCATCACCAAATATTTGTATCTTTGCCTTAGGCATATATGCTACCATTGATCATTGATCATGAATAGACAAGCTTCATTCAAGGTCGGTATATTCTAGATAATGTTATAGAAGTGTATGAAGTCATTGAATGGGATCGTTGGTCACACCAAAAGGCATTGTTCATCACAATAGACTTTGATAAAGCCTACAATTGCATTGAGTGGCTATTTATCCTTTCCAGGCTATAAAATCTAGGGTTTGGTCCCACTCTCATTTAGTTTATGCACATGCCTTTTATGATGCTTTGACATATCAATCCATTAATGGAAGAAATTCCAAGCGTTTAGGCCTATTCACATACATTATACAAGGTTATCCATTATCCCCAAACATGTATGTTCTCACAATAGAAGGCTTTCGATATCTCTTGGTTAATACTCAATGACAAGGCTTGGTGTGTGGTATAGCTTTTCCTTTGGAAGAACCACAAAAAATTCTCAATGGCCACTTTGTTGATGACTCTTTTCTTATGTTCATTGAGGATGAGGATGTTGTGGACAATGTAATTCATTTCCTAGAGGTCTTTTGTCTTGCCTCTCGCTCCACCATTCAATGGCATAAAACATAGTGCTATAGGAAATTCTATCTTCCACAACCTACTTGGATGACACATTAATATTGGCGCTTACTTCAACACATTCAGATATTTAAATTTGTGGGGATATTTTTTGCCTTTCAAGCCTTCCCCTCTTAGCTTTAGAAATACATGGCCAATCATGTTGAGAAAAAACTCTTGTATTGGATCACCAAACTACTTTCTTTGGCTAGAAAATTCCAAATATTCTCCACAGTGATTGCTTCCATCTATGTGTATTACTCTTTCTGGGTGCCCACAAACAAATCATTAGTTAAATCAAAATGCTATTGAAGGACTTCATCTAGACCAATCCATCCTCTGGTAAGTGCTTCCAAAGAGTTGCCTAGGATTATTTATATCTCCCACGGGAGGCTAGTGGTATGGGCCTGATTGGTATCTCTCATCAAGCCTTTGCTTTGTGCTCTAAGTGGATTATTAATGCAGTGAAGGGAAAATAAGCTTGAAAGATTCTTGTCAGGAATTACATTGCTCAAGGGTCCCCCTATGGTAGTGTGGCTTGGAAAAGGTTTGGTTTTCCTAATCTCCTTACTCTAGTTAGCTCAGTCCAAGTGGTGGGAACCTTTGTTATTAAGAATATTTGATAAACTTGGAAAAAATTCAAATCTTGGTTGTTATGGAACAATTTAGGCTTTAGGGATGGCCTATCTATCAACCATCAATCACTTTTCTAGTCATCTATCATAAACATGTAGGTAGTTCCTCTGACAGAAGTACTTTGGATTCATGCACTTAGATTCTATCACAGAGGTATCTATACCATGAAAGACTTCTTTTACAAAGAAACTAGATTTTGGATCCCCTAAAATTGCTTTCAAGATAAGTAAAAACTTTTTTTGGCTGATAAAGAATGTTATGATGAAATTGTGTCAATAGTGCATTGTGATTCCTTCACAAGATATCCCTCACCTCTACTGACCTTGGTGGAAGATTTAAAATGGTACAAAGAGTCTCCTTTTCAAAATTATACTACCAGAAAAGAATATGATTGGCTCTCTACACACATGCCTATGGTGGATAAACTCAACCAGAGGTGGGATATACATGCCTCCACTTCTCTTTGGGAGAAATGATTTTATACTATATGGTCTACTTGTATTGAGGACAACATTTTTCACTTCAATTGGTGTTTGCTTTATCAAGGCTTGCCTATTGGCAGAAGGTTTCTCTAGTTGGGGATTTCTCTTCCTATTTATGCTCCTTTTGTAGCCACCTTGAAACCATATTGCACCATTTCTAACACTTCCTGAAGGCCCAACATGACTGGTTATGGATTCATGATTTTTTTAGCCACTTCACTCCATTCCCTTTAGTTGGTACCATATTATCTTTGGGGATAACCTGAGTTTGCCTCCTTTGTTCACCCAAAGTTGGCATGCTTTCAGAATGGAAATTTTATTTTTTCCTGGAAAGAACATAATTCAACGATAATTCAACTCTCTATTTGCTACTTATGACAAAGCTACCATTATTTTTAATGTTATTCTGTATATTCAAGTGCAAACAAATAAAGTGGATATGAAACTTGATTACCTGCAGTGGCTCTTTCATTACTGGGGTGACAAGCACATCACTATTACTCATATGTCACCTTCCCTACCTAGGGACACTCTGCCTATTGGTAGGGATGATCCTCCTAGGGGCAGTTCTCATCATAATATGCCTCACCACCATTCTTAGGATTTTGATGCATTGTATTAGCATCACTCTCTCCCTCTGATACATCAAGGTGGTTGGGGTTTCCCCCTTTTTGATTGACATGTTGTTTGGGGCTTTGTGCATCTTCCACCTCAACACGGTCAATAGTGGGGCTCCCCGCCTTCGGTGGCTTAGCCCCAGGAGAGGGTGTAATCTAGCAATTCCCAAGATGGTTCCTTTAATCCTTTTGATTAAATTTTCTTAGGGATTAATTTAGCCATTTCTCCCCTGCATACTAATAAAAAAAAAGACAATCTTAACTAGGTGGACACTGATGCTGGATGGGACCCATGGATGACGAGAAAGATCTTGCAGGTTCTGGGTGAGGTGGTCCTCCTAATAATGACTCACCTTTAGTTAGTTTAATTTTTGTTGTGGCTTAAGTTTTCCTATCTTTTAATGTACTAGAGCTTTCTCTAAACGTGACCTAGTTTGTTTCTTGCTTTTGTGGCTTTAGACTAAGTATTGCCTAGTTTGACTTTGGTGGAGTGTCCTCTACCACCTTTTTTTTAAATAATCTTGTACATGTTTTATTTATAATAAAATTATAAACTCTATTTCATTTCAAAAAAATCAACTAATTTGTGAGTGCTAATTAAACTTGTCCGTGTGTGAAGAACATATCTAATTTGACCTCTTGCTAACCTTCTATACAATTACTATACTATATTATTTACTCTGATAAAAACCATTATCCATTGACAAATAAAAAATTTAATGAACAACTATAATACTATAGTGATATAGTTAATTTAAGTTTAGAGTTTTCTTTTTTTCTTATTTTCTTTACTTGAAATAAAATATTTAATAATTCTATTTTTAATTCCTCCTTGATAGTTAGGTTTCGAGTCTTTTTAAGACTCAACTTTCTTGTTAAGATCCCCGACTATAAGATAGCTTCTCGCTAATCTCATACTCCGATCCGAATTGAATACCCCTTTATTCATCCCGCTGTGGACGTTTCCCGGGATGCTTTTCATATTATTATTTATTAGCTCTAGAACAGCATCCTGATTATATATATATATAAATAAATAAAATTAAAACTTGACTATTTTAGAGATGCTAACTTCTAAAAGTAGCATTCTATGAATTAAAAAAATGGAACGAGTTTAAATTCCACAATAAATATTAGATCGTCCAATAAAATATTTAATACGTCTACGTAGCAAAACACAGAGAAATGAAGAATAAATATTTAAATTTTTTTCAAGGGGCCTACAATTTCTGCCGTCAAGTCATCGAAACTCAAGAAGCTAAGGTTTATCCGCCTTGTCATTTAGGCAATGTTCAGAACATTTGGACCAGATCATACCTTGTGCTGTAGCCTGTCACTATTTATCCTTTTTCGCGTTGGGTGAAACAATTTATAGTTATCGTCCTTATTTACGGCTGACTGTGACGAAGATTGCAAACGAAGTTGTGCTTAATGCCCAAGCCTCTCAAAACAGACACAAATGAAGAAATATTTAGATTTTTTAAGGGGCCTACAATTTCTGCCATCAAGTCATCGAAACTCTAGAAGCCACGCATTATGCTATCCAACCCCCGATGGCCACTTTGTTATTATTGCAATTTTCAGATCCTCCCTGTCACTATTTGTGACAGTCAATTGCTATTTAATTATTATTTCTAATTTAAGTAATTATCAGAAACTTAATGTAAGAAATGAAGAACAAACATTTAAATTTTTGAAGAGGCCTACAATTTTTATTTTCAAGTCATAGAAATTCTAGAAGCCATCTTTTATGTTATGCAACGTGGTTATCTTGTCATTTTTGCAATTTTCAGATCATCACTGTCACTATTTGTGATAGCCACTTGTTATATAATTGTTGTCTTTAATTTAAATATATACCACAACTGTAATGTAAGAAGTGAAGAAGAAACATTTAGATTTTTAAAGGGTCCTACAGTTTCTACCTTCAAGTCATGGAAACTCTAGAAGCCATGCTTTATGCTACCCAACCTCAGGGGACCACCTTATCATTCCTGCAGTTTTCAGATTATCACTGTCAGTATTCGTGCTAGCCACTTGCTATATAATTGTTGTCACTAATTTAAGTATATATCAGAAACACAATATAAAAAATGAAAAAAAAATGTAAAAAGAAACATTTAAATTTTTAAAGAGGTCTACAATTTCTACCCTCAAGTCATAAAAACTCTAGAAACCACGCTTTATACTACCCAACTTCTGGTAGCCATCTTATCATTCCTACAATTTTCAATTCATAACTGTCATTATTTATGACAGCGATTGATTATATAATTGTTATCTCTAATTTAAATATATACAAAAATTATAATTTAAAAAATAAAAAAAACATTTAAGGGACCTACAATTTCTTCCCTCAAATCATGGAAACTCTAAAAACCACGCTTTATACTACCCAACCTCGCTTGCCCACCTTGTCATTCCTACAATTTTCAGGTCATCCGTCACTATTTCTGACAGCCACTAACAAAACAGAGACAAAAATGAAGAAGAAAATTTTTCTGCCCTCATGTCAACGAAACTCTAGAACCCACGCTTTCCGCTACCCAACCTCCGGTGGCCACCTTCTCTGAGTCACTGACACTCACTATATAATTGTTGTCTTTATTCTTCAAACAAAGTTGTGCTTGGTACGCAAACGCAAACGTCATAATTTAGGTATATACGAGAAACGCAGTATAAGAGCATCATCATTGCAGACGATTATTCGTAGAATATATACTTTGATCAGATGGTTAAATCAATAAAAAAATCATTTCATTCCCAATCCATAACAAAAGCTATTTAAGCATGGAATCCATGTGGGGATGGGTTGGTTATACTTCTGCATCTAAAGTGGCTTTCAATCAAATTGTTTGAAATTTTAAAAAGAATTAACAAGCTCGGTCAAATACGGCAGTACTGTTGGAAACCCACAGCTATACCAGTTCTTATTCTCATATTAAAAACAATGGTGTAATGGTATTTCTATAAACAAAAAATCCTACCAAAACATTGATATGAGATATAATTTCAACTGTAATCATTATTAGGGAAGAAATTTCTTCAATCTTCTTAAAAAAAAAAAATAACTTATTCTCACCTCTGATGAGTATGAAGGCAAATGGTATGTTGTTCTCCTCTGCGCATGGTATGTAGTATGAAGGCAAATAGTATAAATAATTACGAATACAAGATAAGTATGGAAAATGACGTATGTATTGGAAAGCACTTTCGTGGAAATGGCCAACCAAAATAGATAAAGGAAGGTGTGGACAGAGGATAAGGGGACCGCTGCCGCCATTGCCATTGCCAGGCTTTGCAGACTTTTAAGTAACAACGGAATGGCCCATTCTTGTCCCGTTGGAATTCAATGTGCGTTGTCTTTGTCTTTTCGTTCGGCATCGGCGCCCTGTCATGCTCATGGGTCACACTCAGTCATTTAAGATTTTTACAAATTGTTGTCCGGATTTGCACTTATTGTCGGTTTACCCCTTGAAAATTTTTAAAGAAATATTTAAAGTTGTTTAGAGTAACTGTAGTGTAGTTTGAACAGGATTTCATTTTAGCTGAAAAGTCATACGCTGTGATTGTGTTGGTGATAGGGTCGGCGGATTTCTCAAATTAGTGCGAATCTCTATGTCGCGTTTCCATCTAAGAGATTAAAGTGTCTATTTTATATTACGGTTCATCTTTCATATTTATAGGAATTTTGGTATTGGGTTTCACTACCTTCTCTCGAATAAAAGTTATGTTTGTTTCTATCTGTGTTTACAAATTATTTAATAAAATGCAGCTTCATTATTTGACCAAAGGAATCTACTTTGCTTATATTTTAATGTTTTTAGTTGAATATATGGAACTAGTAGGTGTTAGTTTTTGGTACTCTATGACCTCACATTATTTTCTTTTTTGGTTCAAGTAGTAGATGTTTTGTGATATTATTGTGTTTTTAAGGGTTTAATGGAGAAAATATAATTAGAATTGCAGGAATGATGCTATGGACCATGTGTAAAAATGATTTGACGAAATCCGTTATCTTAATTTGATTAGGGAATTCACATTATTTATATCACAATTTTATTTATTTATTTCATGTTTATAAGAAAATATTAATTATTTCATGTTTATAAGAAAATGAAAAAATAAGAAAATTTTATTTGTATTATTTAAAAAAATAAGAGAATTTTATTTATATTTTTATGTGTTGTCTTCATGGGATTAAAGCTTATGTAATAAGCTAACATAATAATGAGAGTTTCTATTTGTATACATATTTTGTATTTCCTTAATTTAAAACTATTAGTATAAAGATATTTTTTAATGGTTATTAATTTTTAAATGTTTTTTACAATATTGAATTTAATTAATAATTGTAATGAATCATTATAATGTATTGGTATTAAATATTATATAATGAAAATAGTTAATTTAAAATTTATTAATAAATTTAAAATTGTCAATCAATATTTATAATTAATTATATTGAGTTTTTATTTTGTTTGCAAATAATTATTATTTTTAAAAAAATTAATTACACTAGAAAACAAAAACCTATTTAAAGATTTATGACATAATTTAATACAATCAAAACAATAAATTTGTATAGATAATAATTCTATTTAAGAATATAGATAAGGAGATACATATTTTATTCTCTTTCTTTCTCATATATTATTGTATGGTAATGTAGATTTTGTATGGTAATCTAGGTCCTAAACAAAACCTAAATTAAATCATAAATTGTGACACAAATCAAGTCTCAAATAAATATAATAAAATAAAAAACAATGACTTGGAGTGTGCCTTATATAGATCAAAGAAAGTACATTGAAATGCAGGAAATTGAAGAAGGGGTTAATAAATAGATTATGTATGCTCTATTTTTATAAATGAAAAGCATTGATAAATATTCCTAAAAAATATTACATGAAAGTATTTAGAATGATGATAAGATTTAATGATGCACCTATAATCATGTCGTTATTATAGTGACATACTAATATAAGATATCATTAACAATATTTATCTATTTTAATAGGAACATGCTGATTAAAATAATGACTATATAGGTTGTAGACACTTAAAATTGGCCACCAATAACCTCCAACAAGTATCAGACCAATTTTTACTAAAATATCATAATTTGGCCTAAAAACACTAAAACACGTTAAATAATGTGAACCTGTTACATACAAGTACTGATTTTGGCCAATGTATCCCTAAATGGGGCAATTTATTTTATGAGATAGCTAACTTTGATCAGATCATTTTGAGTCAAAATAGCCATTTCACACATAGGTGCTTTAGATTGCTCTTTTCTATCAATTTTATTTTGTGTTGACAACATATTAAATGGGATAATAGTTTCTACACATCTAACATTACATCATAATTCCAATTCAATAAAATTTTGAATCAATAATACAATATTTTGACTAGTTTAATTAATTTGTGCACCAATTACCAATATTTTTGCCAAAATTGATAAGTCATGTTTAAGGCTAATTAATTTGAATCAAGAGCTTAATTTAATTTTGAATTTAACTTGTTGAATACTTTATTAATGGAAATTGATATTGAATAATTGCATCACCTAAGACATTATTTTATGGCGTGGCATCCACAAACCATAATTATAATAAATATCTGATTAAGCCCTCCCATGTCTTTTTAATGCCTCTCTATCTCAAATATTTATGAGCACATTTATTGATTTTGGCCTCCAAAATTGAATGGATTATTAGCCACACATCTTGATCTTGAGATGGATGGTCCAGGTTCATTCTGATCATTTGTAAAAATATGTAAATACAAGGGGTCACAACCATAATTCTAAGCTTAGATAGTGTAAAGTTACCATGCACAAATGATTTTAAAGCCTCATGCAATTATTTTTATTATGTCAAATTGTTGAACCAAGATAAAACCATCACAAGACAAAGGTGCTAAGGAGAGAAGGAGCCAAACAACTCCATTGATGAAGACTCTTTGATGCACAATCTGAGCAAGCCACTCTACAAACCATTTGGAAGCTCTAAAGAAGGTGAAGGAAGGTTTATTTCATATTTTAGTTGTTGTTTTCATACTTATGTTTGGTACTAAGCTCCCCCTAGTGTATAGTCCTAGATAGGTCACTCTTGTTAGTGTGTTATTTTCATTTTGATTTTATTTTGAACTAACACTTGATCTAACCCCCTCTCTTGAGTCAAATTCCTAGTTCACATAATGGCATGCCTTATGGGACTCATCCCTATGAATTTAATCAAATAGATCTCACAAGAAACTAACTAACTATTTTCATTCAGAATCTTGGAGTGTGAGAGAAAAAAAAGTGAAAAAATTGAGTAAAAACATAGTTTTTGGAAGTAATGGTTTTGTCACTATGGAGTTGTGATGTTGTCCTCTAGACCATAATCCCATAAATGAGACAGTCATAGTTTTGTCATTTAGTCATGATATTTTATTTTAACTATGTTTTTGGATTGACAAGTTCGTTATTTGTAGGTCAAGTTGCGTTATTGTAATATCGTGACTTGATAATCATAATATTATAATACCATGATTTCATAAGTTGTGATATTATTGGTTCAAGTCATGGTATTTTAGTTAAATCATTAATAGTTAGCCTATGCTATTAGGATTAAGTGACAATATCATAACTCTTTAAGTTGCGGGTTTTCTTTGTCATTTATGGTATTGTTTGTTAGAGTAATGATATTATCAATTTCTATTGACTAACCCATTAGTACAATATTGTGTTAACTAATTATGGTTTTATAAAGTTGTGATATTGAACTATGGCGTTACGAGATTGCACTGTGTGAACTCAAGAGCTCAATTTCCAAAGTCACTTATTTCATTTGAAAAAGTGCTTCAAAGCTAAATAACACTCTGACCATTTCCTTACAGGGCCTACTTGAAAATTTCCAAATCATCCTTAATTATATATTTTTAAACCTCTTTTAGGATGTTTAAAATAAATTAGTAATCTTTCTTTTGGTGCTTAAAAAAAAGTTAGGGTTTTTACTTCAATAATTTTCTTGTTATTCTTTCAAAGTTTTGCAACTTAAGGCCAAGGGGCCAAAGAAAACAATCAAATATTTCATTTTAGTACTTTAAAATTGAAATCATTTCTATGGTTTTATTTTATGCAAGTTAATAATTGTTTTCTTATTTAAATTTATTTGAGCAAAAAGGAAGTTATGCGTGTATGCTCTCCCCTATCCCCTATAGGGAACTTGTGGTATCAAAAGTGCCATTTTCATTATAAATAACCTTAATACAAATGTGTAAAAGAGATATTGTGAAGGATCTCTCCAAGACCCATATAGATTAGGTGATCTAGAAATAACCATAAAACTCTTTTACTTAGTTTTTATTTCATTACATCTTGGCTTGTGAGGGGGACTTCACTACCTCCCATAAGTTTTATAGGAAAGCTTTGACTTGGTGGCATCATCTTCAACTCCTCTCCATGGGGGTGGGAGGGAGGGGGCTGGGCGGGCATAGGCAGGGTGGGGCATATATAAATTATGATCTGCTCACTAAGATAATGGTTTAAGTGCTTAAACTATTTCCATTAGTAGAGGCTAAGCGTAGGATGTTTCAACATGTAAGACATTGTACTACACTGAGCGAGTGATAGATGTAATGTTTGTAAAAAGAGAAAGAACTTCTTACAACAAGCTATATAATGTAGACCCAAATGATGTGCACTTCTTTTAAATTTTGATGTGAAATTCATATGCATTTGATCCTTATAGACATTCAAAAAATTATAGATTTTTAGACAACCCCCACTTTCCATAGAAATATTGTTGATGCAAGGTGTGCTTCAAGGTCCATGTCATTTTATTGTCACTTAAGAGAAAGGAGATATAAAAACCCTACTATATAATGCACTTTTATTTTTGGATGAACAATTTATTCTTCTCAAGTTCATGTATAAAAATGAACTTCAAAAATACTATGCAATCTTGTCATTTTAGGGATAAGACAATTAATTAGTTAATTTATCTTTTGTCTTAGATTAATTGGTCTTATTTGGAGTCAAAATTGTTTGTTAACAAAAGGTTACATAACCAAACATATTATCCACCACATTTTCTTTAACAAAGAGGCGTTATGTTGCCCAAGTGAAAATCATCTTCTTCCTTGTTCAAAAAATTATCATAAACTTTTTGTATATCACCCATTGATGTAGTTATGCTACCTATTTTAGTCTAGACCATTTTCTCAAAAAAAATTAAGCCCTTCATTGATAATTTAAATTTGAAATTACACCTTTACAAGTTCATAAGGTTGATGTGTTAAGTAGGTTCGCCATTTACACTAAACTTGAGGGAACTTAGGTTCAATTTCTAATTTAGATTGAAGGCCATTTTTAGACTCATAATCAGTATCATCATTTGGTAAGACTCAATTCATCTTGCATATTTATCATGCTTTGAGTCCTAGGTTACAATTTGTACTACTCAACCTATTTTACCATTTATGTTGAGTCCATTTGATACCACACTTTTGCCTTAGATATTTGTCAAACATTATCTATGTGTGTCATTTGAGTTGAGGAGAGTAGTGTTATGATGCTGAAATCATGTTAAACTAGTTTGCCTTAGAGTCTTGAAACAAACATTTGTCACATCTTTTGAGCATTTTATAATCATTACGCTGTTCACTTTTGTCTAGCTTATTATTTAAAAGAGTCTATTTTTGTGCCATTATTTATGAGAAAATAAACTATTTCCAAGTGCCTTTTATTTCATACCTCATACCCATTGATCAAGTTTATGTCCAAGAGTCAAATGCCTAGTTTTTGTTAGAAGTGTTTTAAATCTATTAGATTAAATATCTCATCTTTAAAGTCTAGCTTTTGATGTTGTTTGTCCAAAAGTCCTAACACAACCTATTTGAGCCTAGATTTTGACACCATATTTGACCAAAATTCCTAGCAAGCTTTTATTTTTCTTAGATTAGACTCGTTTGAAACACTTTGACCTTAGAATTTGGCATTTTGATTTATGGTCCCTTTACTTCATCTTTTTGTGTAAGACATGTAATTTTGGACATTTGATGTTATCCTATTTTATCATAAATCATTACATAAACCTTTTTGGATATACATATCCATCATTTTGACTAAGCCTAGACCAAGTTTCAACCTTTCATTTTTAGACATCACTTTTTTAGAGTTTGTAAAACTCTATTATTTTTGGTAGTGAAGCATACACTATGGATCCTAACATGCCTTCCTACACTTGTAGTGGCCTGATGTATAATATGGGATTTATTAATGTATTCACACAAGAATAAATGGTTCAAGACCCCTATGCAAACAATGTTGCTTATGAGATGAATCCTTATCCATATTACACCCCTCAAATGGGGGCACAAAACCAAGACCCATTGGATCATTATTTGGTTGACATGCCTCCATACTCAAAGTAATATCATGAGATAATAGAACAATACCTAGTTGTGGAACCTATAGTTGAAGAACCATTTACTCAACAACCATACTATGTGACTATACCATCCATGTATGATCCTTATTTGTTTAAGCATCACTTACTAGAAAACAAAGATGAAATTTTGGTTAGAGCTATATAAGTAGGGGCTAAGTTTCTGGTAAACTTCCTCCATGAGAATTTGTCAAGTCTAATAAGAATACCTTACAACATATTGTATAGTCAATAGGCTTCTTCTAGAAAACCCTTAGCTCTAGCTTGAATGGTATATCAGGACCCTGGTATGCTTGTCAAAGGAAAGGACCTCATAGAGTATCATTTTGTATAGATAAAGATAACATACCAAACTTACTTGAACCTAACATGTAATTTTAATTATATCACCATGTCAAATAGGCCACTTATTGACTTGGTTCCTTAAATAGGCGTTTTAATAGAATTAACAAGTCAAGAAATTTAGCGTGTAGACCCATTCTCACAGAACACTTTAGTAAACAAATTATTTCATATTCTAACCATCAAAGAAGTGTCTTCTGCTTCTACACAGAGTACTGACCAAAATGTAGTGGATAATGTTCAAATAATATCTAATTCAAACTAAAGTAGTGCAAGTATACAAACAGCTAGTCCACAAACAAGTGTACCTTTAGTTAACACCATGAGTTATTATCCAAATAAGAGAGTAGGAGTTTCTATGTCCCAACCTCAACCAACTACTACCATAAATCCTCAACCAAGTACTTCTTCAAGTGCTCAACCATTAAGGTTAGGTAACTAGCCAATAAACAATGTCACACCTCAATAATAGAATGTGATGAATCCTACTCCTCCCCAATAGGTCATGAGTAGTGTTCCAAAACAACAAGCATAATCAAATATACCAATGTAGTATAGGTAGAACATATTTCCACTTTAATAGGGGTAACCAATGTTCCACCTTGTCAGGTAGCAGTGAACATACCTCTTTCCTTGTAGACCAATAACCAATTTAAATCCAAATAATGTCTAATAAATAATGTACAACTATTGGTTAGCAAAAAATTTTGAATATCCAACATGTGTCTACTTCCCAACTACGATTAGTGCAATAAAGAGGCTCCAATGTTCCTCAAGTACTGATTAGGTAATCTTTGCCTTTTGTGTAGAATGTGCCACTATTTCAAAGATAGGGTATTGGTTTATAATTACCCCTTCAACAACAAGGTTTGATTAGTCGGTAACATGTCACTATTCAACCTTATTAGGTATCATATAACCATAGTCTATCATCCCAACCTTAAAATTCTCAAAATCAAACCTATATACCCAATTTGAACCAGAATATAGCATTGTAGTACATGAAATTTCAACAATCAAACCCTAATCCATAAATGATATTCTTGGTCCATTTTTGAACCAAACTAACATACCCTAAAAAAAACCTCTATCATACCTTGGTAAAAGTGCTCCATTTATGATCACTCAACCATCTACCTAGGCCAATATTCCACCTCAGACTAATGTTCCCTCTAGTTTCCTAGCCCAAGAACTATAAAAAATGAAGGACATGATTGTTTCCATCCAAGCAGGAAAATAAATTAAAAAATTAAGTTTTATGATGTGTGTTCTTATCCATTTAACATGGAGTACTTTCAAATACCATTTCCTCCAAGATACAAACCACTAAAATTTGACAAATACAAAGGGAAAGGTGACCCCAAGGCTCATTTGATCAAGTTATTTGTTACATTGCAACTAGTGGTGTATGTGACATATACCTTTTATTGTTCCCAAGGAGTCTAATAGGACAAGGCTTGGAGTGGTTTTTTAAGTTCCCCAAGAGTTAAATATCATATTTTGATCATCTTTTTGAAAAGTTTGTGTAACACTTCTCATATAGACTTGAGCATGAATTTCACTGGTTGACTTGATGCAACCTAAGAAAAAGGTTGGGGAAATATTTAAAAGTTATCTATAGTAATGGAAAGCCCCTACAAGCTGATTCACCCATAATATACTAGATAAACAATTAGCCATTATGTTTACCAAAAATTTACATAGCGAGATCTCCTATCCTCTGGAATTACAGTGTGTGCATACCTTTAAAGAGATAATTAATAAAGGTTTGTCAATTTGGCGAGCCCTTATTAACAAAGGGATCATCAAGATTACTTTATCAAATCAAAATCAATCTACTAATCAAAGAAATGGCAAAAACTAGCATAAAGTCCAAGTGTAAGTGTCGCAATGAGAGCAGGACATTAACAATGATGGACCAAAATAATTCAACCACAATAAGAATGTTGTGGGAAATGGAGTAACTAAGTCACATCATGTACAAATGGTGAAAACACCATTTTATAAGCCCACACATAATATGAAAATTAGTCCTAACCCATAACCTTTTCAGTAAATGTAGTAAGTGCAATAACCTAGACCTGTATAACAAATGCAACAACCTTTTCCATTAAAAACCCCTCCTCTAAGGATAATAATGCCTAATAAATGCATTTTTAGTGACCTTGGAGAACCTATTGAGTCAATGTTTCATAATATCACCTCTACTAATCTGATTCGCTGGCCTAATGGAAACATTATCCTGAGGGCATTACTTATCCTTATTGGTACCACCAAAATGAATTTTATGAATATCATGAGGTTAACGTACATAATTTATACCATGTGTGTGAATCAAATATTTGATTTAGAATATGTTGGAGAATGGGGAGATAATATTGGATGGTGGTCCTTCCACTTCCAATCAGAACCTTGAAATCTATCAAAACTACTTTCCCCAATGTAAAAACCAACTACAACAACTACAAAAAAAAAATAGTAATAACGACTAGTACAACACCAACAACAACAATTTCAACAACCAAATTCAAAAGAAATAATCAATAGAATAACCAATAGTAGACCCAAAAATGTTTGAATAATGTCAAAAACCAAGGTCATAATGGTAAAAACCAACACGCCTACCATGTAGTTGTACATGACTACAACAAGGTTGTAGGTCATATTGAAGGATGTCATGTTAACACCATCTCCATCAATCTAAAACCAAATACCAATCAATGAAGACCTTTGCTAAACAATGCCAATCCACCAACTCACATTGATAATCCTTCTTTGACTTGGGATCACATATAGGTATATCATTAAGCAAAGATTACTAATTTTTGAACCCTATACTGATAAATCATCATTACGTAGTGACTACACACAAGTATACTATTAAATGAGACTTATCCTATCTAGTCCCCCACCATCACCATAATTTGTTAGCAATCATGGTCCTGTATTTAATCTTGATTGTGAAATCATAGCTCGAAGGTCAAATATTACCATCCCAGGTCCACAACCATTTTCCACTTCACCCATTACCCAACTAGCCATTATACCTCTGAACAAGCCATTTAACATTAACCAAGAAAATAAGTTTCACATTGTGGAACAATTGTAAAAGATGCCAACATAGATCTCTATTTTAGATTTTTTGCACACGTCAACAATCCATAATTTTTTTTTTGAATGAGTTCCTTATCCAATCCACTGTTTCAAGTGACATATCCCCTAGCAAATTCCAAGATTTGATTGGACACCTAGCTTCAGCCAAATAACTCACTTTCAATAAAACTGATATGTCATCCCTTGGCCCCGTACATAATAATCAATTGTACATCAAATTTTGCATAAAGTGGCACAAAGTGAAATGTGTCCTTATAGACAATGGATCAGGTCTAAACATAGTGTCTCTAAAGTTCATCAAGCTTCTTAGGTACATAATGGTAGATCTTCAAGTAAAAATAATAACCATCAAAGCCTATGATAATTAAGAATGAGAATCACAAGGCACCATTTATTTGCTAGTTATCTTTGGGCCCTTGACCAATGATACACTTTACCATGTGCTAAATCTTGAATAATCATTTAATATACTTTTACGTAGACTTTAGTTTTATGAAATTCATGTCATCCCATTGACATTGCACCAATGTATCAAGTTCTCCCACTCAGGCATGGAAGTTTGTATACAAGGAGATTTGCATTCATACAAGCATTGCAAACACCTAGAGTCTGAGTTTAAGAGCTATAACTATTATTTCAACATGAATCTAGTGGCCAAATAGGATAAGATAAAGTCAATACTCCTTGATTTTCTAGAGGAAAATAGTATTGATCCTAATACCCTTGATTCCCTTTCCCACATGCTACCTCTTAAAATATATAATCGTTATGCCATGTCATCTAATGGCCTAGGAGAATATTTGACCCATGATACCTTTCACATTACAAACATTCCACATAACATAAAGTCATTTGGAATACCTAAAGCCAATCCACTTTGTCTAGAAAGGAAATGAAAGGGCAAAATTAAAAATTATAGTCCAGGACCCATCATTTTATACCAACATTTGGCCCTCTTGAAGGAGATGAATCATGGTTTTACAATGACAAGTAGGCTATTTTTTATGAGAATGAAAAGTATCCTATTCCCAATAGGATCATGAAGAATTAGGACTATGGAGGAGGTGGCCTCAGACCAAACCAACAAAGAACACTTGATCCAATTTCCATTACCAGATACAAAGGGCCCTATGGACTTGGATTTAAACTACCTAGGGGTGACCCCATGTACCTTAACAATTTTCCATTGCCATCAACTAGTGATGTTGATGCTAGTAATGAAGCAGAGTCTGATTATAATATTTTTAATGACTTATCCAAGACCAACCTATTTAACCCTCATTCCATTTATACCATTAAACTGATCATTCATCACAAGCCACTACCATTGTATTATCCCCAACTGATAGACTAAGACCAAGAAGAATCCAACATACCAATTGATGAGTTTCAAAATGATGAAGCTTTTGTGATTTTTTGGGCCTTAGAGATAACATTCCATTGGGGGACCATAGATCAGGGTTCTTAATCAAGTTGGATCCTGAAGCCTATTTTGGAGAGTGGGTGAACACCCTTAGCCAAAAGCAAATAAATAACAAATTGAGGTCCTAAAGTGAAAACCTCTTTGAGGAACTTTCTAACCAAGGAAAAGGTAGATAAAAAGTCCAATCTAGTGACATAAACTTGTTTTGGGTGCCATTAGATGGGGGTGTTCAACCTTCTTCAAACATAACTCAGGAGACCACCAATGACGAACTTGTCTATGAGTCTAAGTTTAATTTTGAATAACAAAAATATTTTGATCGAATCACTCAAGAGTTTCTAACATTTTTTTTTACATGGCCACATCTCCCATTAGGGGACTCTAATTAATCATACCTAGGGGAGCTTGAAGAGCCAGTCCTAATAAAGGACTCTAACATTGTAAATCAGTTTATATCATTGCCCGTTATCCTTGAAGATGGTTTGACCCTTCTAGTGGAGGACATAATAGAGGTGAACAATGGATCCCCAAATGATCCAAATCAGATCAAGATAGGTACATCCCTTACTGAGAAGGAGCTTTAAGTCCTTATAACCCTTATGCTAGAATTTATTAACATATTTGCATGGGCATATTCTGACATGCCAATTTTGGACCCCACTTGGGTTATGCACTACCTTGTGGTAAATACTGATGCCAAACCAATAAAACAATTTTTTTTTAATTACTGAAGAAAGAGTTGTAAAAACTCTTGGAATCAAGGTGTATTCAATTAATAGACTATTCAAAGTGGATCTCCAATGTTGTGTTAGTTAGAAAAATGCCAAAAGGAATTAGAATCTATATTAATTTACATTATATAAACAAATCTTTCCTTAAAGATGATTTTCCATTACCAAAAATTGACATGATCATCAACTCCACAATGGGATATGAAATGATTTCATTAATGTATGACTTTTCAGGGTAAAACTAGATCATAATAGCACTAGAAGACTAACACAAGACAATGTTCACCACTCCATAGGGAACATTTTATTATCAGGTTATGTTGTTTGGTCTTAAAAATTTAGGGTCCACCTATCAAAGAGCCATGACTATCATATTTCATGATATGATGCATGACATTCTTACAGACTATGTCAATGACATTCTTGGCAAATAAAAGACTAGGGTTGATCATCTAGTAGTGCTACATAAAATATTTGAAAGATCATGTGAGTAAAATGTCAGAATTAATCTTAAGAAGTGTCTTTCGATTAAAATTAGGAAAATTTATAGGATTTATTGTGTCTCATCGAGGCATTGAAGTCAATCTAGCCAAAGTCCAAGCTATAATAGAGATGTCACCATCGACTAATTTGAAGCAGCTCCATAGTTTGTAAGGTAAGATCTAGTCTATCTGATGCTTCATATCAAAATTGGCTGAGAAATTTCATCCTTTTATTCATATTATACATAAGGGAGATACATTTCACTAGGATGATCATTTCCAGATAGCTTTTTAGCATTTAAAAGACTATCTAGAAAATCCACCTATTTTGTTGCCTCTTATGCCAGGAAATCCATTCTTGTTGTATCTATCCTCTATTGACAATGCCCTTAGGGCACTATTGGCTCAACATGATGATAATGTAAAATATCATGTCATTTAATAATTAATTCATACACTAGTTACATATGAAAATAATTATATGCCTATAGAAAAAGCCTAATTAGTCATGTTCTTCATAGCTCAAAAACTACACCATTACATGTTAAATAATAAGACCATGGTTATTTCAAAATTAGATCCAATAAATTATCTAATATCTAAAATAACTTTACAAGGTTGTATGTCAAAATGAATCATGCTTCTCAGTGAGTTTAACATAGAGTACATCAACCAAAAAGCCATTAAGGGGCAATTTCTGGCAGATCAGCTTACTGAAACACCCCTTGTTAATACAAAGTTACTCACATTATAATTTCTTGATTAATCCATAATGACCATCATTGACACACCTCTTGAGGAGGAGAAATGGAAGCTATATTTTGACAGATCATTCATAACACATGGATCAGTGGCAGGCCTTTTATTTATTACACCATAGTGGGATCTAATCCATAAATCATTTAGGATCAACTTTCTTTGTACCAACAACATGGATGAATATGAATAAATTTTTTTAGGACTTAAAAAAGTAGTGCAATGGAATATATATAATCTCAAGGTTTATGGTGATTCTCAGTTGATCATCAATTAGGTTATAGACCCCTTTCAGACCAAAGATGATAAGCTAGTGCCATATAAGGCCATGGTCGACACTCTCAAATGATAGATTGCTAATGTCTAATTTGAACATATGCCAATGGCAAGTAAAAAAATTGAAGATGATATGGATACTATTAGAACTTTGATTCACCAAATAGACACAGCTAAAAAGTATCAATTCCTCATCAAGAATTTAATAGCACAATCTCAAGAACCTATAATCATCATAATAATTTATGATACTATTGGTCCTACCTCTATTTGGTACTCAAAACTTTAAAACTACATCCATGACCTAATTATAATACCCAACCCATCCCAAAAGTAATCCAAATTCTTTATCCACTAAACCATACATTGTACCCTACTTGGATCAACCCTTTACCACCATAGTTTTGATAGAACTCTACTTCATTATTTAACTTTAGCAAAATATACACTAGCCTTATAGGAAGTTCATGAAGGAGTATGTGGAACCCACACCAGTAGGGTAGTTTTATCCAAAACACTCTTGCGTACTAGTTATTATTGGCCCACAATAGATGCAGATCCAACTACATATGTAAATAAGTCTAACAAGTGTCAATAGCATGCCAATCTGATTCATGCCTCAGCTAAGACTCTATAACTAATGTTGACACCATGGCCATTTGATACATGGGGCCTCAACCTCATTGGGAAGATCAATCCCACCTCCTTTGATGGCCATAAACATATCCTTACCACCATCAAATATTTGAATAAGTGGTTTGAAACTATACCTCTCACTTACGTGATTGGAAATAAAATTTCTAAGTTCATTTTCAACCATCTCATTTGCCACTATAGTATCCCTTTTGATATTATATATGATAACAGAGGATTATTTATGAACAAGGATGTTGAAAATCTATGTGCTGAGTACCAATCACAAAACACTTTTCTATGGCATATTACCCTCAAAGTAATAGCTAGGTCGAAACTTTAACAAAACTATTATTAACATTCTCAAAATGATTGTCAATGATGTTGGTTTCAATTGTCACCTTTAGATATTCCACACCCTTTGGGCATACCATACCAATCACCGCACACCCGTAGAAGCCACTCCATATTCACTTGTTTATGGTATTGAGGCCATTCTTCCCATTGAGGTTGAATTGTCTTCTCTACACATCTTTTTCAAGCATGTCCTAGATGACAATGACTATCATGTAGCTTGCCTATAAGATCTAGAGTTACTTGATGAGAAAAACATAAATGTTTTAAATAATTAATAATCCTATCAAAATCAACATTGAGGCCACTACAATCAATGCCTAAAGCATAGATAATTTAAACCTAGTGATCTTGTCCTTAAAGAGACCAAAAGAATACCATGAAAAAAAGAATCATAAAGGCAAGTTCAAACCCAATTGGGTTGGTCCTTTGATCATTATGGAAAACTATGAAATAGGAGCATACAGGCTTGATGCACCAGATGGAAATGAACTTCATGAGGTGATGAACATTATCCACCTCAAGAAGTACTACCCTTGAATGACTTGGTATATAATTTATAAGGACCATTTCAAATTGTACCATATTATCAATATTCTTCTTTGTACTATACCATTTTACCATCTTATCATCCTACCAACCTATCACTTTTTCCTATCACATATATGTTCTACCATACCTTTTCCATCAACTAAGTATTTTTCTCCCTCCCTACCTGGACCTATGACCATGTTTCCATTGCCATTTACAACAAGAATATTTAGCTTCAGTTTCAACCATTGTTTCACATATTATAGATAGAGGCAGTATTTTGGAGCAGTAAGACATCAATTTTGTAGTTGTATCCTTTATTGCTTGTTTCATTTTCTATACCAAGTGTGATTGATTATAACCACCTATGGGAAAATCAGTTTCCCACTGGTCTTTTTACTAATTATAACCACCTATGGGAAAATTAGTATCATTGACCTATGTCATTGCATCCTAGTTATAACCACCTATGGGTAAACTAGGGGAAAAATTCATTTATCATGCCTTGATGTACCAACTAACCATTCTTATGCCGTACTATGCCTTTATACCAATTGTGCCTATTTTGTTTGAATTAGTTTCTAAACTAGTCAGATTCCTCCGCTATAAGGTAAAATGAAGGTGACTTGAGGTCCCATCCTTGAATTATGTAGGCAGCGCTTGATACTTTTTAAAGTTAGCTCAATCACTCTAAGCCACACTCTTTCCATTTTGTGAGTAACCTAAGCCACGATCTCACTATTTTTACAAATAACCTAAGCTAATGTTCTCAACATTTTGTGGGCTTCAACAATTTAGTGTCTCATAATTCTCGATTGAGTTGAGATACTCAAAAATTCTAAATACATTTGTAAAAGTTTTAGAAAAAACAAAAACATTGACCACTTCTTTGCCTTAAGGTTTATGGGAATCTTTACTAAGTCATAATAAAATAACTTGTCACTTAGTATCCCTATCCTTTTTGACCTTTTCTCCCATTCACTTGCCATATTTCAAGACCATTCCTAGCACATATGAAATTATGTAGGTAGTGTCCACTTGCCTAGCACATATGGAGATATGTCAACTACCCCCTTCCTTTTCTTCTATTTCTCCCCATCTTATTTGTTTGTTATGTTGCTGCCTATTTTCTAGGGTTAAAGTTCATTGCATTGTTTATAATAACATTAGGAATAATTGTTATTTGGGTTTTGTTACCTTGATTCAGTCTCTATGGGTTCATTAGGTGATTCTTTGTGCATTTATACTTGAATCCATCCACATTCATACATCTACATTGTTATCATGGTTTTTATCATTGGTGCATTATTTTCTTTTGATTATTGGATTATGGGTGTTAGTCCTTATCTATCTTTCAACCCTATCCTCATGGTGTTCTATCATGATGCCTATCATACAATGATATAACAAAAATTATCTTTAAGAAATTTACTCAACAATTGACAGCATCAACATCTCCTTGGCACCGTCATTAGTAACATCCCAATCATATCCCAAACAAAGTAATTAACCATGAAAGAATTTCAATATTTGTTAGTTTGGATGAACATATCCCTACTAGCAGGTTGTTTTAATTCATCATTAACCTCTATGTCAATTTATAATCATCATCAACCAATCAGTCATGTTTGCCATAATCGGGGTCTAATGAGTATAACTGCCTATGGGCCAATCATTGTACACCATCCCACCTACATTTCTTAATGATTCTAAAGGCCTTTGAGAAAATTATTGTGTTATCACCAATTTAATTTATTCTACCCAATAGGGGAATTTTATTGTCATGTTTATCTATCTTAATTGGCTCAACTCCATCTTCTTAATGATTATAACCGCCTTTGGGCAAATCATTGTGTTATCATACCATGTTACCACTGCCAAGGTACAATACTTAGAACTGTATTTGGGCAAACCATTGTACACTGTCCCACTTGCATTCTCAATGATTTTGACAAATTTTTCAAAATCATTGTGTTCTCACTCCATTATCTTCATATTTTTGGTCCCCTCATTTCTCTTTTTTCTTTCGAGTAATCATTTTCTGACCTACTTGTGCCAACCATTCCCTTAAGGGGACATCATACAATTCATCCATTGCATTGAAGTTGTAGGCATGTAGGACCTTTTTCATTCTTTAATAATCCATTATTATTCCTATAGCTTTCAATTCCTTCCCAAACAAGGGCAAATTGTAGACACCTAAAATTGGCCACCAATAAACTCCAACTAGGCTTCAAACTAATTTCTACCAAAATATCAAAATTTGGCTTTAAAACATTAAAACATGCTAAATTATGTGAACCTATCATATACAAGTGACAATTTTGGCCAATGTATCCCTAAATGGGGCAATGAATTTGATGAGATATCTAACTTTAATCAGATAGTTTTGAGTGAAAATGATAATTTCACACCGTGGTGCTTTGGATTGCATATTTCTATCAATTTTCTTACATGAGACATGTGCCTTTGTTATTTTGTGTTAGTAACATAATAAATGGGATAATAGTTCAAATACATCTAACATCACATCTTAATTCTAATCCAGTTAAATTTTGAGCCAATAATATGACATTTTGACCATTTTAATTAATTTGTGTAGCAATTGCCAAGATTTACACCAAATTTGATAAATCATGTTTAAGGCTAATTAATTTGAATCAAAAGCTTAAGTTAATTTTTCATGGAACTTGTTGAATATTTCATTAATGTAAATTGATATCGAATAATTGAATCACCTAACACATTATTTTAAGGGGTGACATCCATAAGTCATAATTGCAACAAATATCTGATTAAGCCCTCCCATGCCTCTTTAATGCCTTTATATCCCAAATATTTATGAGATAATTTATTAATTTTGACCTCCAAAATTCAATTTATTCTTATCCACACATCTCTATCTTGAGATGGACGGTCCAAGTTCAGTCCAATCATTTGCAAAAATATATAAATACAAGGCCTCACAACCATAATTTTAAGCTTGGATAGTGTAAAGTTACCATGCACAAATGATTCCAAAACCTAATGCAATTAGTGTTATTAATCCAAATTGTTTAACCAAGTCAAAACCATCACAATCCAAAGGTGCCAAGGAGAGAAGGAGCCAAAAAAATCCATTAATGAAGACTCTTTGATGCACAAGCCTAGAAATCCACTATAAAAACCATTTTAAATCTCCAAGGAAGGTCAAGGGAGGTTTATATCATGTTTTAGTTTTTAATTTAATATGCATGTTTGTTACTAAGCTCCACCTAGTGTCTAAGCCTAGAGATGTCATGATTGTTAGTGTGTTATTTTCATTTTTAACTATCACTTGATCTAACCTGCTCTCTTAAGTTAAATTCCTAGTTCACATAGGTTATATTGTTTTAAAACTATATAAATACCTTCTTTAGCACTTGTTTGACAATAACCTCTCCTAGAATACAAAATTCATGTAGAAAACTACCAAAATTATTTCTTATGTTATTTAGATGTAATCCATAATAATGGATCTTGCAATGGCATAATAAAATTGGTGTTATTTTGAGGATACTAGCTCAATTACTTTAGTATTATATTATAAGTTGGAAATGAATACTCATACAAGTCAAATTAAATTTATGTAGATGAATATCATAGTATTTATCCTTAATTATGATATGCATACAAAAAATTAATTTTATATGTTATTTTAGTAGTCCTTATTTGGTAAAACTCTCTAAAATTCCTCTTAAATAGATATAAATATAGTAAAAATTAGTGTAATAAATCATTAAATTTGATTCTTATTTCATGATTGTACAATGATTATGTGATGTGCTAAAAGTAATAGGGTGCACACGTGCACCCCCCCCCCCCCCCCCCCCCCCCCCCCACACACACACATAGATATATGAAATTTAAATTAAGGACATATTTACATGCAAACTAGCCTAAACTAAAATATAAAAGGAGACAAAGGGGGAGGGGGGTCATAGGGGGCCCAAAATCATAATTACTAGTATCAAACCAACCCTATGGTTGGACTACCAAGCAAGAATGGAGGATTTAGACATGTCGATAATCACTCTAGAGAGGTTTGAGAAATTATTATGATGCCATTAGCCAAATACCCATTTTAATGAAAAATTCAATGAATTCCATAACCTATGAACAAATGACAAGACTTAAGAAAAATATTATGCACACTTATTAATCTAACTTGAGTAAATGGGATACATCTAGAATGAAAAAAAAAAAAAAAGTCAACAGATATCTAAGTAGTCTTTCAACCACTATTGGGAATAGGGTACAAAATTTTTAACCCACTACACAAGCAATGGTTATGAATAAAGAGAGATGGAAGTCACAAGAATCAAGTTCCATTAGTGATATTTACAATAATGGATTTTCTCCCTATTTAGGTGGTGGGTTTTAATGGACCACAAAACATAGCAACAAAATTTAAAGCATGGGAAAAAAATTCCCAAGAGATGGATGTCGAGGAAGACAACATGAGACTATACCCTTTAGAGCCATAGGTGACAAATCCCAAAAAGGGAAACAACCAATATGACAAAAAAATAGGGTGAGAATGTAGTCATCAAGAAAGGCAAATAGAATTCAAACAACATGGAATTTATTATTTGTGGTGGGTCACACTATGTGTAAAAATGTCCACAATGTTCATATACATCACTGGGTTGGTATCATTATAGGAATTTGTGTTATGATGGCACAATAACGAGATTTATACATTATTTGATAGGAATTATAGTAAGTGTAGAAAGTCGGGGGACCAAAAAGTGGACATTTTTTTAATCTAAAACATGAATTAAGAATAAATGTGTATGCATTTTTAAAATAACATGTACATATTATTTAATATTAGTATTGGTAATACAAATCCTAGATGGTGCATTTTTAAAATAACATGTACTACGTATGTGGTTTTAATTTCATAATAAAAAAAACCTTGTTATATTCTTCATTCTATATAAATGTTATTTACATCATAAAACCTACACTCACATTCTATACATTTGAATTTATCCCTTAAAAATCTCATTGAGCAAGAAAATCAATAATGCCGAAAAAGAGGAGAGCTAAATAAACTATTTTTATGTCAATTAACACAAAATTTAGTAGTTTTTTAATTTTCACTATTTTTTGTTAAAACATTTGATTTTTTGGTTTGTACAACCTATCAAACCCATTCACATGAAGAAAAAATGGGGGAATTGAATATGAAGATAAAATTACACAAGACACCCTATGCAATGAAGAGGTTTTGGCAACACATATAATATTAAAACAATAAGGGACCCTTGTTTGATTAACACCCACTGTACTTATTTATAAAATACATTAGGTTCATTAATAGGCTAAGTTGACTTGATAGTGGGTCAAATTGATAGATGACTAGCCTATAGAGAGATATGTAGGTCATATTATACTAAAAACATTGTTAGTAGTTATTGTGAGAAACAAAAAATAATAAAATACAAAATTCATTCAATATTTTTTGATCCAAAAACCAATGCACCACTTGTATTATCATTCAAATGGTTCACAGTCCATTGGTGTAACCATGGTTTGATAATATATTTTTTTAGGACTGGTGATGGATGGTATTTTATCACCCACATTATAACACCCATGAGGTTCCTTTGCATTTTTTTGATGAAAATCTATTGCAAGTGTATTGTTAATGAAATTATTAATTATCTTGACTACCTAGAGCTTCAAGGTTGAGGAAAAGTCTCTATGTAGAATAGACAATGGAAACCTCAACCTAAGATAATCCCCTCTACATTGAAGGAAATTGTAGAGATTAAAAATTTACATCTGCTTAATTACACACTAATTCTTCATATGAGTCATCTTTCCCATAACAGTGCTAGAGAGGTTACACATAGGGATGATCTAGCTAGTGTTGATGCTCGACCACACCATTAAAAATATTGTGGCATTGTTGTTATGATATGATGAGGATGATATGATGAAGCCAAATTATGGATATTATTATAAGAGTCTAGTTTATATAATTCAAAATGAGTATTTTCTGACACATACATTTGGTTTGGACACTTAGACTTCATGATTGTAGGTGTTGTATCAAATTTTGGAAATAAGAGATGTTATATTCTAATTATAGAAATTATTACGTAAAATCAAAATGCTATAAATATGCAATAAATTACACAAATTGATTTAGAACTTACTAAATTTATATATTTTTTAAAAGGGGAAACTACCAAAGAAATACAACTTAGTTGGTCATTGATAATGCAAGACTATGTATGTAGCTGTAGATATGATTGTGTGATTATACATTGACTAACTATTAATCAAGAACAAAGATCTTTTTTGATCTTTGGAAAAGGCTGTGCTAATAAGCCAACACTAAATTACATTGTAGTTTATGAAAATAATTGTATCTGCACTATCATCTATTAATCCTATGTTTGAATTATGTGATGTAAAATATACAGGTTTTTTATACCTTCTTCACCAAAAAATTAGCTTAATGACACAAGAAGATGAATGCAATTATAGGGTAAATAAGGGTTATTAATTGAATTTTTGCTTGACCTCAAGACCCCCTATGTTGAGCATTACTAGGGATCAAACTCCATGTTGTTCACCCATGATACAGTGGTGTGTGTGAAAAAACTATATAAAATATGAAATGCCAGTGCAATCCTAGTGTTATTAGATGCTTTAATAATGAACTATGACCTTAGAGGTGTATTTAAAATTAGCTCAAGGCTAATAGAGCTACATGACCTTTGAATTAGAAAAAATACATGATTTTATCTCAATGTACATAGTTAGATATTTTGGCATTTTTAAATCATATTAACATCTAGTGAATAATATCTTGAAAATGTGGCTTTATAGTGATAATTTTAAAATTCCTTCAGATGGGGCTGACGAAACATGTGCGATGACCTATTTAGCAAATTTGAATTTTAGAAAATATTCATTATTTGGTGGGAGGATGCAACTAGTAGAATTGGACACTATCGGGGAACAACATAGTCCAAAACAAGCGGTCTTGTTTGAAGAGGAGAGATAACTATAGACATCTAAAATTTTCCTCTCCTATGTCGTTACTAACTTCACTATTTATTGACACTCACTACTATCATGACTACTAATCATTATAAAATCATCCTAATTTCCCACTTTGCATCTTACTTCATTATCCTAAATTTATATCTCATATCATTATTCTTTATCTTAATTAATTACCTACTTATCACCCACATTATCAAGTAATAGGATTCTCAAAAAATTTATAGAATTTTATATTCCTTCCTAGCTACACCCAACTACCTTGACTAAAATGCCTATAAAATCCCATCTCTAATCCCATTCTAATCATTAATTAATTACACAAACCACCTCTAGAATCTCCTAATCTTCTCATTTCACTCCACACCATGCCTTGCACCCCTTACCATCCCTCTAGAATTCTCAATGGAATTTTTAATTCATAAAATTCTGACTAACCAATACTTTCATCCATTATCCACCATTGATAAAAATCCATCTTGGCTCAATCCTAGCCATCCATTCCTATATGTGGCTCCTATAAATGGAACTACACCCCCATGAAAATCAAGAATAATAAGAAAAATAATAGAATAAATTCAAGAATCCAATAGTTCTATCACCTTGCCAATCAATAAGTAAATTTCCTCTAAGGTTTTGTCAAAATATCAAGCTAGAAATAACAATCATACATAAATAATCAAACATTCCATCTATCTTAAATCAGTCAATCCAATCAGGAAAATTTACTCCAATAAGGAAGTGGTCTTCAAAGGTAAAAAGGGTATAATTCCTTTTTTCATGGATTTTGATTTCACTTTTCATTACAATAATATGTGGTATTATGATTTTAATTAGAGCATAAGCTTTTATGGTTTCTAACAGACAAGCCTAATTCTAATTGCATATATTTAGGTTGGGATTAGACATTAAAACACTCCATATTAATCATAAATACCATCATATAATACACCTAAACAATATCTTAGATACTAAAATATTTCTTTTACTAATGGGTTGGTGAAAATGTCTGCATACTGATCTTTGGATCTACATACCTTCAAATAGATCTCTCCATTATTGACTAGTTCTCTGATAAAATAGTATCTAGTGTCAATATGATTACTCCTCTTGTGAAATACATGATTATTAAATAATTCAATTATTGAGTTATTTTCATATAAAATATATTTTCCATCTTCCTACTTATGCCTCAGATCGACGAACATCCTTCTCATCCAAATTGTTTGACATGTGGATCATGTTGTTGATATGTAATCTGATTCTACCAATTAGAGAGTGACAATTGATTATTTATTGGATGCCCATGATATTTCACCTATTCGAAAGTGAAAAACATAGCCAAATGTGTTTTTAATATCATCAATGCTACCTAAAATTTCACTATATATGTATCCTATGAGATTGAATTCATCCGATGTTGAATATAGAATTCCATGATTGTTGGTTCCTCTCACATATCTCAAGAATATTTTTACTTCTTTCCAATGAGATTATTTTGGAGACTCCATGAACCTTAAACTAAGGCACACTATATACATTAAATTCAGCCTTGTGGCTATCAGGTACATTAGACTAAAAATGAGTCTTTTATATAATGTTGGATCAACATTGGATATTTTGTCATCCTTGCTTAACTTTAAACTTGTTATGACTAGGCTTGGAGTTGGTTTACAATTTATCTAATTGAACCTTTTCAAAATATCCTTGGAATATTTGGATTGATAAATGAATATATGTGATTTTTAGATTGATTCACTTCAATCCTAAGAAAATACTTCATGTGACCTAAATTAGTCATTTCATATTAGTTCTTCATGGCTCCTTTGAAAAAATAAATTGATAAGTCACATGTGAATATCAAATCATCAACATAAAGACCTATAATTATAATTTGACATTATTCATTAAAATTTGTAATAGTTTAGGCTCATTGATGCACACATTGAAGCCATTTTATAAAAGACAAGAATCGATTATATTATACCATGCTTTAGAAGCTTACTTGAGTCCAAAAAGAACTTTTTTGTCTATAAACTTGGTTTTCCTAACCATATATCTAATATCTTGGTGACTATTCCATGTATACTTATTCTTATGGGAGACCAATTAGAAATATGGATTTTACAACCATCTTATATAATGGATACTTGTTCTGAGTTGCTACAACCAATAATGTTCTTATTGTGTCTAGACGAGCTACTGGAGCAAATGTTTCATTGTATTCAACTCCAAGTTGTTATGAAAAACCATTTGTTACTAGCCTTGCCTTATACTTCTGCACATCTATTTCTACATTAATCCCAATCTTATAGAGGCACTTTACTCCTATCACATATTTTCCTTCTAGAATATCCATTAAATCCCATGTATTTTTATTCTCTATAGTATAAATCTCTTTTTTTGTGCCAAATTTTCATCTTTAAATTCTAATTTAAATTAAACTTAATCAACTACTTGTGAAAACAAGGCAAAAAGATAAAATAAATCAATATTATGCTCACCTCATTTTAATCATAGATATCCCCTAGTCTTATGGTTTTATGTTTCGTTAGAATTTTGAATGTTGGGTTTGACATATCACTTGTAATATAATTTGAAGAGTTTGGACATGATGGTCCTACACCTAGAATACATGTTGTATAATGTTTTTTTGTTCTTTTGATGGAGTTATTACTTGAATTAGTGAATATGTCCTTATACTTGATGAAGGTATCACTTTCAAACCACTTTGTTGATATTGTATGGTCATGGAAGTAGTTACAAAAGAGAAAATATTTTTTGGAGTCAATAATTCACTATCATTTTGAGGTAAACCTGCTGCAATACTCACTACTCCAAACTTCCATCCCATGCTTAATCTTATATGAATTGCATATCTCTACTTATTATCAATTTTATAATTATTGGATTATACAATTTGTAAGATTTTGTGTCCTCACTATAACCTACAAAGATACATTTTTATCCCTTGTTATCTAGCTTATTTTTTAGTTCATTTGGGACATGTTCATATGCCACAAATCCAAATAATCTCATATGAGCAAAACTAATTTTTATTCCACTTCATGCTTCCTACAATATAATGTTCTTGACACTCTTGGTTGGGAATATATTCATTATGTAGATTGCACATGCTACAACTTCTACCCAATCCTTATTTGGAAAATGTTTGACCTTTAACATACTCCTGACCATGTCCATTATTGTTCTATTCATTATCTCAACCACAATGTTTTTTTGAGGTGTACACCTAGCTGTAAACAACGTATGGATTCCATGATCCTTGTAAAAATATGAAAAAAACATATGAGATATATTCACCACATTTGTCTAATCTTAGAACTTTTATATAATGCCTACTTTGATTCTAAACTAGTGCTTTGCATTGGCAATTTTTTTTGAAAACATTAGAATTATGCTTCATAAAATGCACTCATGTCCTTTTGGTGTAGTCATCAATGAATGTAAGAAAATAAGAGTATCAACTAATTGCAGGTGTCTACATTTGTATACACAAATCAGAGTGAACAATTTATATTGGTGCATTTTCTCTAACTGAGTTGCCAATCAGGAACGACTATCTTTGTTGATTTCTCAAAATGCACTCTTCAAACACTTTATATGGTTTTTATATTTACAACAAACATTTTACCATATTTTTTTGTGTAGAAAATTTAGACCTCTAAAATTCAAGTGTCCAAATTGGAAATGTGAAAGCCAATATTCATATTTTATTAATGACATGAAACCAACATGTTGAACTATATCTTATTGGGCTAAATGTGGGGCAGTTGAAGGAATTGTTGCGGGGTGAGCTTGAGGAAATTTCACCATCAAATCTAGATTCAACGTCAAAGGGAACATTCTATTGTTGGCCATTTGGACTTTGACTATTGATTGACTTTCTTGAAAATTGGTCCAAAATTACATATACATTATTTTAAAAAAACACTCTATACACCTTCTGAACAAGTTGCTCAATGTTCATCAAACTATGATTTAAACTAGCAACATAGTAAACACCTAGAGTAGATTTTTCTTCCCCATGCTTGGTTATAATATTTACATTGCCTTTTCCCATGACTGGCACACTATTATCATTGCCAAAAGTAACATATTATTTTATTGATTTATCCAAACTATATAACATTTATAATTTGCATATCATGTGACTACTACACCCTGAATATAGAAACCACACATCTTTTAGACTATATTAAGCAACATTGTATGCCAAAAACATAGTATCTTGATTTTGATTTTCTTTATAAAAGTTTGCACTTTGCTTATTGAAATCAAATTATCTTTTTCTACGCTAATATCTATAATGACCATACATTTTACACTAATGACATTGAACTTGAGACTTGGAATGCCTTTGGCCATGAGACCGATTGTAACTTTTATTTTGGTTGATGCTACTACAACTTGAATGTGTTGGGTTGGTTCTTCCACCTCTTGATGAATTTCTTCCTTTACCTTTGAATTTACATTTCCTTCTACCTCTCTTACAACTAACAAAAACTTGTGTCTTGTGAGCATCCTTTAAAGAAGAGCTACAAGAGCAACTTAGCCTATGCTCATGAGAAATTAGCGTTGCGTGAAGCTTATCTATAGAAAACTATGAATTTTTTTCCTCTTTTATATCTATAATAATAGACTCAAAATTTATGATTAGGCTCCTCATAATTTTTTCTACAATTCTCGTCTTCAAGAGTCTCACAAGAGATAAAATTTGTTTAACTATACAAATAACTAGAATAAAAAGTGAATCTAGAGAATCAAAAATTTCATAAACATAGTTTCAAAATCTCTTCTTAATATTTTTTATTTAGCAATTTTTACCTTAACCATATATTAATAAACAATTTGTATGATGCCCCATGCTTGCTTTGATTTTGTTTTTATTGCAACTCTTGGGAAGACACTTTTATGCATTGCCTTAAAGACGTAAGAAAGAACCTTTGAATCATTTTCTTAATTATCCTTAAGCAAATCCTCATTTGCTTTAAATAATGCATTGTATGTTAATGCATCAGTAAATTCAATGTCGTCATTCATCAGAAGCTCCAATATATCTTGAGAACTAAACAAAATCTTCATTATAATTACCCAATGCTCATAATTATTAGCACTAAAATGAGGAATTTAGGGATTCGTAATACATGGTCCAAAATGAATTGACATTCTTGGCTCCGATCCCACATGAATGAAAAGAGAGGAGAAGAAGTTCAACGTAAGAAACACAGAAATAGTATCCTAACTATATTAATACAAAACAGCTTGATACATTCATACTATACCATGAGAGCTTCATGCTATACTATGAGAGCTTGAGCTCTTTTAAAAAATGAAAAATGAAAAAAACTTATGGGAAAGTTGCGCAGCTATTCTGTATAAGTCTATTCAGTCCCTATTTTTCTTCTATGCAGAGCTTCCTTGTTATATCTTTTTTTTTTCCTAACAAAATACATCACCCTCTTCATTTAGTACAAGGTTCTAAAACTGCCGGTACCTATTTTTAAAGTCAACGACAAGGTGGAGATTTAGCATCTTAAGAAACAGTCATACATTTAATAAAAAACTGCGTTGTAGATTTAGGAGATCAGGTGGTAGTTGGGATTAGACATTCCAACACCCATGCTGTAGATTTAAGAGATCAGCTGAATTTAATAAATTATATCTGAAATTTGCTGGTGGTTGGGATTATACATTCCAACACCGATGAGCAGGTTGGCGGGAACATGCCGGGGATTTACACTCAGCGGATTGATTTATGATTAGAAAGAGGTTATATCTTGAATGTTTGACTACCTATTAGAATGTATTAAATATTTTATTGGACAATCAAATATTTATTCTGTAATTTAATCTTTTTATTATTTGGTAGAATGTCACAATTTTTAAAAAAAAAATATTTATATAAATATTTATATTTATATTTAGGAAATAAATATATAATAAATTTATAATGTTTAATAATTTTTTTTTTAAATAATTAATTTTTTTGACTAAGTAATTATGAGAAAGTATGAAACAAGTTCTAGAAAGATTTGTTGCTTAATAGAAAAAAGAAAAAAACCATCATTTTTACCAAGATTACAATCCTTTCCATAAAATGTCACATTTTAAACTTAATATTATTAAATAATCAGAATAAAAAATTGTTTTCTCAAATAATAAATATATATTTTTAATATAATAATGAAACTTTTTTTTAATAAATAATCATTTCATATTTATGGTAAAACTATTTTTCTAAGGTCGAAGATGATTTTTTGGTAAAAATATTTTTCTAAAGTCAAAGATGATTTTTGTGGTAAAACTATTTTCCACTATCCAAGAAGGTTTTTTAAAGAAAAACTATTTTCTTTGCGATAGTGAAGAATTTTGTTTCAATATGTATATGTATATGTATGTATGTATATATTTTTTTACCATTTTAAGTTATAAATTAATAAATAATTATATTAAGAGATGTAATTTATGATGATAGTATGTGGTTGCAATGAAATACAATATTAGTATGAGATGTTAATAAAATGGTTAATTTTAAATTTGATATTTATTTGATAATAATATGTTAATTTTGATTTGAAATTTGTTTTTCATTTAATTATTATATAAGAATTTTTATTTTTGTTTATAAAATATATCTAAAAATCATGATATATTACACATATCAAAGCCCTTTTTTCCTTTAAAATATTTTTCTAATATATCCAAAGTGGTGAAATTAATTTGAGGTAATCTCTCCCCATTTAAAAAGATAATACTAAAATTGTTAACAAATATTTTATGATAAATCTAAAATTGATATCTCTAACTATTTTACTAATAAATATTTTAAATTTCTCTACTTGCTAATTATAATATAAAAGAACTAACAAATCACACCAACATAATATCAATTATTATTAATGTGATATTCTAAAATAAATAAAAAATAATAATAATTTAATCGTTTATGTCCCATTTTTTTATTAATAAACAATCAAAACATTTTGAATTGATTAAACATATTTTTTATTTAATAATTGAAATTTGTCACATACAATATTATAAAGGTATTTTATTTTTGTGACATGCACGTAACTTCTATTAAAAATATTTAATCTTACCTTCTTTCACGTATATTGCTAGTTCCCGAGATTCCTTGAAATTGTTTAAACTTAGTCACTTCATTAAATGTTCATAATTTCAATTTTGAAATTGTTTTGTAATCCGTTAGAGTTGGGAGGCAATCCAAAAAGAGAGGTGGGTAGAAGACAAAGTAGAACATACAAGAGTATAAGGTGAGGAGAGTGACACATAACATAACAGAAAGAAAAAGAAAAAAGACAATAGTCTGTGAAAGAACAGATAATGAATGCAAGGAGAAGACAGTGATTCCAATAGGTGGAGTAGAAGGAAAAGACAAACAATAAGAGGAATGTTTTGATGACAACAGTTAGAGCATATAATATTCAACATAATAGAGGGCGAAAATAGGGTATCTACAACAACATATAGAGAATCAAATAGCAAGCAAGAAGAAGAACAAAATACAATATAGTATCTTAATTTTTGTAAGAGTTTTATTACAACTATAATTTTAGTTGATCATAACTTGTAATCAATCATAGGAATAGGTTTTATAATTAATATGATATATGTTTCCATAAGCTTAAATGCAAGTGATGCAAAGCTGCGAATTTGAGTTAAATGACTTTTGAGTTAGGCCAATCAGTATCCTACCGAGCAGAGCGCGGGTCACAAGTTCTTGAGCCTATAGGCTTGAGTGGATACCAACTCATATGTCCAATAAAATCAATCATGGGACAAACCTATTAAGGTAGACCTAAGTTATTTTATAAATAAGTCCAAGCTATGAAATGAAAATCTTCTTTGTGGCACTATTTATATTATGATCCAAGTCATGGCGAGGGTGACAAGGTGGACATTGATACTTAAATTAAAATGATATGTAGGAACTATAAATGTCTTGATGAAAATAAATATTTTTGTAAGAATTTCAACTAATGAGGTAAATTAATTAAGGATTATATTAGTATGGGTTTTATCAGATTTTGGTACATTAGAAATTAAATATCTAAATGAGATAAAATGTTGTGTGAAATCAAAATGTTACAAATATGAAGAAAATTATTTATACTATTTTTTAACTGGCTATATTTTGAAATATGCTAAAAATGCAAAGTACTAAGTAAATATAACATAGTTGGAGAACTTAATTATAGAACTATGACTGAGAGTTGAAAACACACTGTGTGATTGCGTTGGTTGACTATGGATATGAAACAAGGTTTTTCTCAATTTCCAAATAATATAGCATTGGATCTATGTAGGGGTGCGATGCATTGCTAAACCAATAGTATTCTTATTGTGTCTAGATGAGATACTGGAGTAAATGTTTCATTGTATTCAACTCCAAGTTTCTATGAAAATCCATTTACTACTAGCCTTCCCTTATGCTCCTACACATCTCTTTCTAAAATTAATCTAGTCTTATAGACCCACTTTACTCCTATCATATATTTTCCTTATGGAAGATCCACTAAATCCCATGTATGATTATTATCTATAGTATCAATCTCTTCATCCATGGCTTGTGCTCATTTTTCATATTTAATTTCTTATTCAAATTGAACTTAATCAACTGCTTGTGAAAATAAAGAGAAAATAGAAAACAAATCAACATTATGCTCACCTTCATTTTGATAATAAATATCCCATAGTCTTATGGTTTTATGTTTCCTTAGACTTTTGAATGTTGGGTTTGACATCACTTGTAATATAATCTGATGAATTTGGACTTGACGGGCCTACACCTAGAATACCTATTATAGAATGTGTTGCTTTAACTCTACCTTTTGGTATTTTTTTAAAATTTTTGATAGAGTTCTTTCTTGAATTTGTGAATATATCCTTATACTTGATGAAGGTGTCACTTTCAAACCACTTTGTTGAGATTATGTATATTTGGAAGCAGGTACCAAAGAAAAAATATCTGTTGGAGTCAATACTTTACTATCATTTTGAGGTAAACCTGTTGTAATATGCGCTACTCCAAACTTCCATCCCATGCTTCTTTTTCTATGAATTACGTATCTTTAATAATTATCACTTTTCTAATTATTAGATTTTATAATTTGTAAACTTTGGTGTCCTCACTATAACCTACAAAGATACATTTTTATTCCTTATTGTCTAATTTATTTCTCAATTCATTTGGGAGATTTGCATATCCCAAAAATTGAAATAATCTCATATGAGCAAAACTATGTTTTATTCTGCTTCATGATTTCTAAAATATTATGTTCTCGACACTCTTGGTTGAGAATATATTCATGATGTAGATTGCACATGCTGCAACCTCTACCCAATCCTCATTTGGAAAATGTTTGTCCTTTAGAATACTCCTGACCATGTTAATTACTGTTATATTCTTTCTCTCAGCCATAAGTTTCTGCTGAGGTGTATACCTAGCTATAAATAGCTTATGGATTCCATGATCCTTATAAAAATTTTGAAAAAAAATATGAGGTATATTCACCACATTTGTCTAATCTCAAAACTTTTATACAATGCCCACTTTGATTCTCAACCAGGGCTTTAAATTGTTTTTTTTCTATGACATTATAATTATGCTTCATAAACTACACCCATGTATTTCTAGTGTAGTCATTAATAAATGTCATAAAATAAAAATATAAACCAATTGAAGGTGTCTGCATTTGTCCACATAAATTAGAGTGAACAATTTCCAATGGTGCCTTTGATGTAACTAACTTACCAATTAGGAATGACTATCTTTATTGATTTTGCAAAATGAACTCTACAAATACTTTATATATTTTTTTTATATGTGGTTGTAACAACCCCATTGAGTTTGACATAGAAAAATGTGATATTTTTTTTAAAATTTAATCAACATACTCTTTTATTAAACTTCACCATGATAATCCAATTAGTGATCTAGGTGTAACACTTTAGGTGTATTCACTAAAAATAAACATCTAACATCTAACAGTCATTGATCACTATCAACATATGAAACACATCAAAATCAATTATAAAAAATAATTCCAAATATCGAGCCACGATTGGTATAATGATACAACCACTTCTAAAGTATAGATAAGTAAATAATTACATCTCATCAAGGATAATATCTTAATAATAATGAATACAATAAAATGTGCAAGATAAGAGATACAAAGCTTCATGGATCATGAGTTATCAAACCCCAGTATATCTAGCAATCTCAAGTGTTGTATCTAAATAATTATTATTGTGGGGAGGGAGAGTATCATCTGAGTACTTTTCGACACCAACCACGAACCATTGATCCCCTATATAATTTATTATCAAGGAATGATACTCCTTTTACTGATGAGTAGATAGTGATGGTGTGAGAATCTATAGAGATAAGATAGTACTCATGTGTTGTATGATTTATAAAAAAAACATGTGGTGTACAATGAAGAAATTTGTTCTTGACAAGATATCACACAAACATGTAAATCATACACATAAAATGATAATGTCTCACTAATATTACTTTGAAAAAAGTTTTGAAATACTTATTGATCTCTAGGATTACTCAATTTCATACACACCACTTGATCATATTACCTTTATCTAGTATTATGATGCTTTTAAGCTAGTGAATTCTATCATACTACTTAGTACCATCAATACAATATTTTTTTAAGTTATATATAACCAATAGATTCATAAAAATTACCTCTCACTAATAATCAAAAATATGCTAAGAATAAAAATAATAAAATGCATACATTTAGTCCATCAAACATATGAATGAATCTCCACACTATCATTTATTACATAATTAATAAGTAAAAAAGTGAAGATTATACCAACCTAAAATTATATATATATATATATATATATATATATATATATATATATATATATATATATATATAAGGCTGTATATTCTAATTTATATAAGAAGACACAATATAGTACTTCCTACAAGATGTCATAAAACATGCTAAATGCATACATTTAGTTTGTCAAATGTATGGATGAATCTAGACATAAAAACTATAGTTTGTACCACCTGAGTATAACATACATTTAGACTATAGTTTTTAAACATAATACACTCTATGACATCCCATAATGCCATAGTTCATTATTTATGAGCATAATTTCATAATTATGAACAACCAACCTTTTAATATCAAGAATTAAATGTTTATAATCTTAGATAATAGGCAAACGAGTATAGTTTATACCAACCAGGTATATCCTATATTTAAAATACGTACTAATTATAATTTATAGGCACACATCATGATGCATAAATATATGATATATATGTCTAAACACTTGTAGATATTAATTTACTCATAACATGTACCACTCACCAATTTTCATTGCTATATGTATATATATCAACAGTCAGTCATAATACTCATAAAGAATCAAATAACTTGTAACCATGTTATATCTCGTAATAACATAATTCAAATAATTTATTATGTTTGTAAGAGATTGTGCTCATATGTTTATAGTTTCCTTCCCCTCAGAATCCTTTGACTTATGCCAACAATCCATTAACTATAGATATAGGCATATGATCTAGTACACCAATTTATGTTATATATTTATATGCATACTTAAATCCATATGAAGATATACTTCTATTATATACACCCTTGTATATATTAACTATATTTTCACTATGTTTTGCATACAAGAAACTAAAAATACATAAATACTGTAAAGGTCAAAAGTCATCTAAAATTTTAGACAATGAATTCATGTTTTTTCAACAACTGTTATAGCTTTCTCATTCACAAGACACATTAACGATCCTTTAAGATAGGGGATTCAAAAATTTAACTATCCACCATACTTTTTATCCCTATCTAAATCAATTTTCACCTTGATCTAATCAAATTATATATAACTCTATATACATAGTCTTTCATATTTTGGTTTGCATATGAGTATTTAACAATATAATAATTGATCTTATGTGACACACAAAAGTTTCATCAAATATATAAATTACTGAGACTATGACAATATACAATCTATTCCTCATATAAAAATAATCATATAATGTTTAGGTCAAAATACTTAATCACATACAGTTTAACCACATGTTAATTCTTTAAGGAATGGGATCTCCACTAAGTATAACTCAATTATCATAAGGATATACTGCCAATAACTCGCTATCTGATTATTAACTAGAATTTATACTGAGTCATTAGTGTACTCATTAGTATTTCCTCAATTAGCTTACTGATGTGTGTGTGTGTGTGTGTGTGTGTGTGTGTCCCCAATAAATTTACTATATATTTTTTGTAAAGTATATATGTTACACTCCATTATATATTCCTAGTATCCATGGACCATACATATATAGTAAATGATAAAAAGCATATTTAATGGATGATATTAGAGTACATTTCATTCTTCAAAGCTAACTATAGGGATTGTTCCAAATAGTGCCATTAATCATTTGATATTAGCATCTTTCCACATAAAGAAAGTGTCATTAGTATATTTATAATAAATATGTAACAAATGTATTATTATACAAACCATATGGTATAGCATCAATATACTTTTGGTTACACAGATCCTTCACCTAATGGAAGTATCAGGGATATATTGTTGCCATTAGAATATTTCCACATAAATATACTAGGGTAGTCAAGATATATGTATTCCCCTTCATGGTATAAATTATACATAGAATTAAATAGCTTATATACAAATATGTAAAGTAGGGTGACTAGCTAAAGATAGGATGACTAAGTTTTAATTTACATATCGATGTATATATGTGGATATTATTATATTTCTACATCACCTATGTATTTTTAGAATATGTAGCACTATAGACTAAGCATTATTTGGTGACTTGTAGAATCAGAATATAACAACATTCATATGCCTATTAAAACCATTGTACATTCATATGCCCTGCTACATATGTAATTACAATATATCTAATACCTATACATATTAGGTTGTTGCACATCTCCATACACTATAACACTGAATATATCACTATAATATTAATATATTGTGGTAATATGAATATATCTTTATATTATATACATCGATCACTAAATAAGGTTCCTAAATACCCAAATTTCTATGATAATTTATATAAATTTTATTGAATATATAAATATCCCTTCAGATCACCATACTCAGGTATAACATAATTGAATACACACAGGGGTTACTATATGGAACCATTTAACAATAATGACTTTTATAAATCTCAAGTCACACCCTATATTTTATATATAACACAAATCATTGGATATAGCTTGCATACTCAAATCACTATACCTGATATAGAAGTGTAATACACACACACACACACACACACACACACACACACACACACACACACACATATATATATATATGTGTGTGTGTGTGTGTATGTATATATATATATGTATATTATATATATATATATGTGTGTGTGTGTGTGTGTGTGTGTGTGTGTGTGTGTGTCTGTATATATATATATATATATATATATATATATATATATATATATGTATATATATGTATATATATATATATATATATATACATATATATACATATATATATATGTATATATATGTATATATATGTATATATATATATATATACATACATATATATATATATATATATATATATATATATATATATATATATATATATATATATATATATATATATACATATACATACATACATACATACATACATACATACATACATATATATATATATATATATATATATATATATATATATATATATATATATATATATATATATATATATATATATATGAAGTTGCTAAAACATATCATTTTTGTAATCATCATGAGATATCATTGTAAAAGGAATTAAATTGTTGTGTATATTACATGTTCACTATTTTTATATTGAAATGTAGAGGACTAAATTGGTATATTTCTAGTAAAATTATATTTATATCAAATGCTAGTAGTATAAGAAAATTAATTGTACTATAAGTAGATCCCATTTACATATAGCAGGTGTGTTCATTATGCATACGAGGATTTATAGGCTAGTAAATTGTTATGTATAAATCACTAACCACATGATCAGTTTGACAAATTAGTTCAAAATATTTATATATTACAACAACCTAAGCTATGAATATTTCATTGGTTTCATACAAGTATTTTTTTATATTATAAACACACAAAATTTAAAGACATCTCCTACCTTGTTATGGATCCCAAACTAGAACAACATGATCGAGAAAAAAAAGACTTGGTCTCACTCGATTTATCCATTCTCTTAGTGTTTCCCTTCTCTTCCTCCTTCGTGCTCTCCTCCTCCTCTCCTCCTTCTCTTCTTCTTTTATTCTCTCCTCCATTCTATGATTTTTATGATTTGTCATTCTTTTCTTTTTGTTTTATCTTTTTTTATAAAAATATCTAAGTTGCCACTTTGCTTGAGTGCATATGTTTCTCTCTCTCCTTTTCTTTTAATTTTTATTTTCATCTAATTTGGCCCAAGAAAGAAAGCTAATGTCACTGATCCTTCCAAAAGAAGTAATTATTATTTTACTCATTTTATTTCTTGTTTATAATATATTTATTTCATTTATTCTATTTATTACTAACTTAGAAATGATAAAAATATCATGATTTTAATAGTAATCATATTAATATAAAGTCTATTATATTATTTTCCAAGATGGTAAATTGAACGTCTATAAAACCAGTCATAATAGTATTAAAACAATCACAGTGCAATCATATGAGGTTAATTATACACAAATATTTAACTTCGCTAACATATACGTAATTATGCATAGATAGTTATCTAAATGCAATATCATAAAAAATGCACCAATACTAATCATTCAAATTATATATATATATATATATATATATATATATATATATATATATATATATATATATATATATATATATATATATATATATATAATGAGTACTATTTAATGTGGTGTGTACATGTGTTCTATTCATTTCTCTATTGTTTCCTAACATATCTATCTACGTCACCCTCTTTGATGATGCTCTCCCTCCATCATGATCTGATGGATGAGTCTCTCCTACATCAAACTCATAAGAAGAAAGTAGTTAGACCATAACATCATGACATGTATATCATTAAATATTTCTAAATAATAAGTCAACACGATCTTAAATTAAATAATATATACTAAAACTAACTCATAGCAGTAAAATCATGAGACTAAGACAACATACCAATGTCCCATAACAAAATATGACATACATATGTGTTAGTAATAATCATATCAAATTATCAACTATAAAAATTTCATGGATAATCGAGTAAATTTATTTATAAAAAAATTGAGATGTAACATCCTTCTCTCATAAAACTGGTCATCATCTTCATGGCACTTATTCAAATATAAGTTCTGAATTAAAAATATTATCTAGCAAAAAAATAACATAGTAAGGAGTATCAAATTAAATAAATAAATGTGAAATATTTTGTAGAACTTATCATATCCCTCCCAAGTATAACTATCTTTAGAGTATTGGTCCCACAAGACTTTGCACTGTGACATCTCTCTATTACGTAAACAAAATTTGTTAGTGTCAATTACTCTAATTGGTTTTATCATGACCACCTGATGTCTTGATTCGGAAAAACATTTCAATCCAATACACATGGAAGATCAGCTATACACTTTTAAGATAAGCAACATGGAAGACATTTATTAAATAGAGCTAGAGCTAGCAACAATACATGCATATATGCTATAGGATTGACCACTCCAAACACTTTTAAGGTTACCACCTATATTTTTTATAATTTTGTTATCTTCTTGATTTTAATATTCAACCAAAAGCACATGCATTAATCATAAAAGTCACAAACAAATGAACAAGGAGAGTTTCATGAAGCCTCTCAGCCCATCTACACATCTTTTGAACCTAAAGAGTGTTTTTTTCATTCTAGAGAAAAGTGTTTTTCTCATTCTAGAGAAAAGTGTTTTAGAGATCTTGAAAAAAATGATGTGTATAATTCAATACCATCGTTACTCTGCATAGCCCATGATAAGTATGACATGTCAATACTGTCACTAATCCACATATCTCCTAATAAGTATGATGATGAGTAAAAACTAAAAATAATACATTTTATAAGTATACTTAATTAAGGAATAAATGTTCCTCAGTATACATGCATATAACTATATGACTAATTTTGATAAGTCCTACTTGTATAATCCTAGATTCAAAAAGCTCCACTTATCAGATCCAACTCAGTAACTACTAAGTCAATGTGAGACTAACTAGGATCCACTCCCATCTCTTAGTACTCATGTTATTAATTCACCACTCATTCCTTAGGTCTTAAAAATGTAGACATGGTTGAATAGATCATAAATCCATACTAACAGATATTAGAGAGTAATGATATATGCTAAATAATTCAAGATGTATTAATATCCCTAAAAAAAGAAACATACAAACATTCCATGTTTGCATTAAGTTGCCATTAGCCAAACATAACTAGTATCACATTTAACAACTTAACCCATTTCAGTTGTATTCATAAATAGATAGAATTAATGGTAATCATAACAAGAAAAGGGAAAGGATCACACCATCCTTATAACCCTATAAAAGGTTAAAGCAAGAAAATGCCTCTCTGCTTGCTCAACTAGTTACACAACAAGTTATAAGCTCATCTCAACCCCTCAGACTAATAAGATATTCCACACATCATATTCCCTACTTGCTCAAGGTGAAAGGTATATAAATGAATAATCAAAATAACATGTTTTAAGAAAGATGAGAATAATACAAAACTAATCAAGGGTACATCATTACATAATGATTATAATCAATTGATAAATCTTAATCCAGAACTAATATAAGTTCAAGGTTCACCACTCCACATGGTCTAAGTTGACTAGTGAAGATAAAGTAGCACTAGAAATAATGTCTTTAAAAATCCACAAGTAGAATGTAGTGAGATAACATCTTAACAACCAAACTCTTAAATACCTCCTCATGGTATGAAGAAAAAACTACAACACAAGTTTCCAAAATCACTACACACTTACCAAAATTTTAAGTGTAGTATTAAAACTTGTTTCCTCATAACTGAAAGGAAAATTTTTAACAACATAGATGCATCAATACATTACATTCCTAAAACTTCTCTATCAACAAGAAGTAGAAGACACCATCCCATGAAATCTAAGGAATATTGTCAAAACAACATTATATAAACAAGTTTCCATTTAAGGGATCACTTATTCTATATCATGAAAATATGAATCCACTCAATGGCTTACAATAATGTCAAAGGAGGATGAGAGAGTAACAAAACACCTCTATGATAACTATGTGATATTACACCTCTTCTCTATCCACATACACATATGGGATGCCATTCCATAAGTAAACTCCTAACACATAAGAATCCTTAATAAAGATAACCGCACTCCACTACAAGGAGAATTTCCACCACACAAGGTGGTACCAATCCATAAACAGTATTTTAGGATTCTCACCCCTAGGATTTAATGTACTTAAAAAAAAAATCTATCTAAAATACACATATTTTTAAGTGAAAAACATTCCATGATTTTTGAATTATTCACAATAAAAAACACAAATAGTAGAGGTAACTTGATTACTAAGTAAAGATGTAACCAATCTTGAGGTGTTTGATCTAAGTGATAAAAAATACTAAAAGAATCTCATGCTCACAAGTCATGAATTATGCTATGTACTCACCTACCCATACATAATATGCAACCATCACCATCGAGACACTTAATAAACCAACCCTTTAACTAATGTAAGAGGGTATAAATGCTCCTAAATGGTACACACTCAATGTACTATACATCATTTTGTGGATGTCTATTATCTATAATAGTCACCAAGCCATATATGAGGATTTACTAAATCTCAAAACTCTAATCATCAGGTAACATGATTCTAAACTGCATACTAATTATAAATTATAGGTACACATCACAATGCACTTACACACACACACACACACACACACACACACACACACACACACACACACACACACACACACACACACACACAATATGTACCGTTTACCAATTTTCATATTATATTTATATGTATAAAAAAACAATCATAATAATCACAAGGAATCAGATAACTTATAACCAAATTATATCTTAGAATAACATAATTCAAATAATTTATTATGTTTCTAAGAGATTGTGTTTATATGGTTATATTTTCCTACCCATTGATCTCCTATGATTGATGTTAACAATCCATTAACTATAGATATAGGCATACGACCCAGTACACCTATTTATGTTATATATTTATATGCATACTTAAATCCATATGAAGATATACTTTCCATATAGACATCTTTGTATATATTAACTATATTTGCACTATGTACCACATACAAATAATTAACAATACATAAATGCTATAAATGTCAATAGTCATCTAAAATCCTAAATAATGATTTCATGTGCTTTCAACAATGGTTATATCTTTCCCATTCACAAGACACATTGAGGATCCATTAAGATAGGGGTTTCAACAATGTAACACATCACCATATTTTTTATCCCTATCTAAATAGATTTTCACCCTAATATAATCAACATGTATATAAGTTCATATATAAAATCTTTAGTATTTTGGTTTGTATATGATTATTTGGAAATATACTAATTAATATTATATGATGTATAAAAGTTTATTCAAATATATAAATATACAAATTAACGAGGCCATGACAATATACAAAACTATTCCTTATATAAAAATAATCATATTATGTTTAGATCAAAATACTTAATCATGTACAGTTTACCCACATGTTAATACTTTAAGAAATGGGATCTTTGTTAGGTATCATTCAATGATCATAAGTATAGACTGCCAATAGCTCAGTATCTTATTATTAAATATACTTTATATTGAGTCATTAACACACTCATTAGTATTTCCTTAATTACCTTGTTGATGTGTGTGTGTGTGTGTGTCTCCTCAATACATTTACTATATATTTTTTTGTAAATTATATATATTCATCTCCACTATATATTCTCATTATCCACAAACCATACATATATAGTAAATGATAACAAATGTATTTTTTGGATAATATCAACGTACATTGAATTCTTTCAAAGCTGACTATGGGGATTTTTCCAAATAATGCCATTAGTATATTTCCAATAAATATGTAACAAATGTATTATTTTACATAATATGTTGTATAACAACAATATACTTTTGGTTACACAAATCCTTCACTTAATGGAAGTATCAGGAATATATTTGTGCCATTAGAATATTTCTACATAAATGTACTAGGGTAGTCAAGATATACTTATTCTCCTTCATGGTATAAATTATATAGAGAATTGAATAACTTATATACAAATACATAAAGTAGGGCAACTAGCTAAAGTTAAATTGAGCAAGTTTTAATTTACATATCAAGCTGTATATATCTCTGCATATTAAGATATTTCTACATCACCTATGTATTTTTAGAATATGTAGCGATGTAGACTAAGCATTGTTTGATGACTCATGAAATTGAGATGTAACAACATGTATATACCTATTAAAATCATTGTAAATTCCTATGCCCTATTACATATGTAATTATAATATATCTCATACCTATACATATCAGGGTGCTACACATCTCAATACACCATAGCACCAAATATATGACTATAATATGAATATATTGTAGTAATATGAATATATCATTGTATTATATACACAGATCAATAAAGAAGCTTCCTACATACCCATATTTATATGATAATATATATAGCTTTTTATGAATACATAAATACCCCTTCATATCACCATACTTAGGTATAACATAACTGAATACACATAGGATTTTACTTTATGGCACCATTTAACAATAATGGTTTTTATAAATCTCAGGTCACACCCTATAGTTTATTTATGACACAAATTGTTGGATATAGCTTGCATACTCAAATCACTATTCCTGATATAGAAGTGTAATATATATACATGAAATGTCTATGAATTCATTAAAACATATCATTGTTTTAATCATCATGGGATATCGCTATAAAGAGAGTAAAATCGCTATGTATATTACAAGTTCATTATTTTTCTATTGCAATGCAGAAGACTAAAGAGGCAAATTGCTGGTAATAGTTGACTTATATCAAATGCTAGTACTATAAGTAAAGTTTTAGTAATATAAGTAAATTTCTAGTACCATAAGTATATTTTGTTTACATATAACAGGTGTGTTCATTATGTATAAGTCGATTTATAGGTTGGTAAATCCCTATGTATAAATTGCTATCCGCATGATTAGTTTGCCAAATTAATTCAAAATCTTTATATCATACAACCTAAGTTATAAAATAAAGGGATTTTTCTATTTTATAAACACACAAACTTTAAAGATATATCCTACCTTGTTATGGTGCCCAAAGTGGAATAACACGATCTGAAAAAGAAAACTTGGTCTAGCTTGATCTCTCCATTATCTTAGTGCTACCCTTCTCTTCCTCCTTTGTGCTCTCCTCCTCCTCCTCTCCTAATTATGTTCTTATTTTATTCTCTCCTCCATGCTATGATTTTTATGATTTGTTATTCTTTTCTTTTCTTTTTTTCTAAAAATCTCCATGTCGCCAATTTCATTGAATGCATATATTTTTATCTTTTTTTTCTTTCTATTTTTATTTTCTTCTAATTTGATCCAAGTAAGAAAGCTAAGATAATTGATCCTTCTACAAGCATTAATTATTATTTTACTCATTTTATTTTCTATTTATAATATAATTATTTCATTTATTATATTTATTATTAACTTAGAAATGATAACAATATCATGGTTTTAATTATAACCATACTAATATAAAGTCTAATATATTATTTTACAAAATGGTAAATTGGATGTCTATAAAATGACTCATAATAGTATTAAAATACTCACAATGCAATCATATGAGGTTAATTATACACAAGTGTTTAACTAAGCTAACATACAGTTAATTATGCATAAATAATTATCTAAATGTAATAGCATAAAAAATGTAGTGACTTTAATCATTTAAATTATTCATATAATGAGTACTATTTAATGTGGTGTGTGTATGGGTTCTATTCATTCCTATGTCATCTCCAACATCTCCATCTATGTCACCCTCTCCAATAATGCTCTCTCCCTACTATGCTTTGAGAGATGAGTCTCTCTTACATCAAACTTACAACAAGTAGGTAGTTAGACTATAACATCATGACATGTATATCATAAAATAATATTAAATAACAAGTCAACATAAATCACAAAGTAAATAATATACATTAAAGCTAACTCATAGCAGTGAAATCATGAAACTAATGCAACATACCACTGTCCCATAATATTATATGACATACAACTTAGTTAGTAATAATCAAAATCAAATTATCAATTAAAAAAAATATATGGATAATAAAATAAGTTTGTTTAATGAAAAATTTAGATGTAACAGTGGGAAACCTTTTACCATATTTTTCCTAGGAATAAAATTTAGACTTACAAAATTCAAGCATCCAAATTACAAATGTCAATGCCGTTTCCCATATTTTTTTTGAAATGAAAGAAACATGTTGAACTATATCTTTTGGGGCTAAATTTGGGGTAGTTGAAGGAATTTTATAGGGGTGAGCTTGAGGAAATTCCACTATCAAATTTAGATTCAACCTCAAAGGGAATATTGTATAGTTAGTCATTTGTACTTTGACTATTAGTTGACTTCTTAGAAATTAATCCAAAATTACACATACATTAAATTTGAAAAACACTATGTACCCCTTCTAAAAAATTTGCCTAATGTTCATGAAACTATGCTTTGAACTAACAACATAGTAAACATATGGAGTAATTTTTTCCTCCCCATGCTTAGTTATAATATTGACATTGCCTTTTCTCATGACTAACAGACTATTATCATTGCCAAAAGTAACATGATTTTATTGATTTATCTAGAGTATATAACATTTATATATTGCATGTCATGTAACTACTACAATCTGAATCTAGAAACTGCACATATTTTAGACTCTCTTAAGCAACATTGTATGCTAAAAACATAGTATCTTGATTTTGTTTTTCTCTATAAAATTTTGGACTTTTCTTATTGAAATCAAATTATCTTTTTTTACATTCATATGTATAATGGCCATACTTTTTACAATAATGACATTGAACTGGAGACTTGGCATACCTTTGCCCATGAGACTGATTCTAACTTTTATTCTAGTTGGGGTTGTTACCACTTGAATGTGTTGTGTTGGTTCTTCCACCTCTTTATGAATTTCTTCCTCTACCTTTGAAGTTAAATTTCCTTCTACCTCTACTATGACTAACAAAAACTTGTGACATGAAAGCATGCTCCAAAGAAGATATAAAAGAGTAACTTAGCCTATGCTTATGAGAAATTAAAGTTGCATGAAGCTTATCTATAAAAAAATGTGATTTTTTTTTCTGTAGCCACAAAAATAGACTCAAAATTTATGGGTAGGCTCCTAAAAAAAAATTATACAATTCTCTTGTCTTCAAGAGTCTTACCATGAGCCCTGATTTGATTAACTAGACCAATAGCTTGAGTAAAAAATAAATATACAAATTCAGAGTCTTTTATAGACATAGTTTTAAAATTTATTTTTAACATTTATTAATTTATAATTTTTACCTTAGCCATACATTGATAAGCAATTTGTATGATGTCCATGCTTGTTTTGATTTTTTTTTTGGTTGCAACCCTTGGGAAGACACTTTTATGCATTGCTTGAAAGATGTAAAAAATTCCTTTTAATCATTTTTTAAATTATCCTTGAGCAAATTCTCCTTTGCTTTAGATAATGCATTGTATGATGTTGCATCGGTAAGTTCAAAGAATCCATTCTCCATAAGCATGCTCATAATTATTGGCAGGAAAATGAGGAATTTAAGGACTAGTAACACTTGTTCCAAAAAATATTGACATTGTTAACTCAAATCCTAGATGAATGAAAAGAGCAGAGAATAAGTTCAACTTAGTAAACACAAAAATAGTAACCTAACTATATTAGTACAAAAAAAATTGATACATTGATACCATACTATGAGAGCTTGAGCTTTTTAAAAAAATAAAAAAATAAAAAATCTTATGGGAAATCTACACAACTATTTTGTATAAGTCTATTCAATCCCTATTTTTATTTTATGTAGAGCTTCCTTGTTATATATATATTTTCTAATAAAATACTTCACCATCTTCATTTATTACCTATTTTTGAAATTCAGTGAAATGGTTGAGATTTAACAGCTTAAAAAATAGTCATACATTTAGTAAAAAATTGTGGTGTAAATATAGGAGATCAACTGGATTTAATAAGTTAAATCTGAAATCTGCTGGTGGGTGTGATTAGACATTCCAACACCCATGAGTAGGTTGGCAGGAACATGCTAATAATTTACACATTGGATTAGTTTATGATTAGTTGAATGGTGTGGATTTGTTTTAATCCTTTTAAAAAGAGGTTATATATTAGTTTTGCTTTACGAAAGGCTCACTTCTATGATGTTGTGGGCTATAACCCTTTTAAAAATGTGATTACATTTAGGTGGAAAAAATTATTGATAACTAATGTTGCACAATCAGTTATATAATATTATCTTCATGCACAGTTTTTTATTTTATTTTTTATTTGTATATATTAAATTGCATGATTGGATTTTGCCCCATGCGCTATTATTTCAGCAAATAATAGTTATAGTTTATTTTTAGTTTTTTACCTCAATTGATAAATTTGAGTTTCACCATCTTGTTTCCAGTGCAGTGGATTATGCATGACCAATGCATGTCAATTATTTAGTTTTCAATATATTTTTATATGTTTCAATATCCACATCAATGTAATTAATTTTTTATAAAAGCATCATCAATAAAGACATTAATTAAGCCTGCAAAATATAAAATTGTGTTGTGCTTTCTTTTTTCTGAGTTAATTTTTTCTACTATTACTATTATTTTAATTCAATCAACTGGTTAAGGGGATAGCACTATTTTAGAAATTTCATTTGGTATCAGAGTAGGTATTTTGTTTTAGGTTAAAAAATTAGTGGTTAAAATTTTGTCAAAAGTTTATCATGTCAAAATCTAACTCCTTGCCCATTCTAGAATTTGATGGAAATGAGTATGATTATTTTTGCGTCAAAATGATGAATTTTTTAATGGGAAAAGATTTGTGGGACATTTTTGAATCAGGATATGCAGATACATCTGATTGAAATGCCCTCACAACCACTAATAAAATAGTTAAGAAGGATGCTATGAAGAAAAATTCTCAAGCTTTTTTTCATACTCAAATAGCTCTAGATAAGAGCCTATTTCTAAGAATTGCAGGAGCAATGATAGTTGAGGATCCCTGAAAGACTCCAAAATAATCTTACCAAGGTAGTGATCAAGTCAAAGTTGTCAAGTTACAGACATTAAAAAGAGAATTCAAGAATTTAAAGATGCAAGAAGCCGAAAGTGTGAGTACCTATTATGTCAGAGTAAAATATCTATTCAATAAAATGGATACACTTGGTAAATTATGAATAATGAGGTTGTAATCAAGAAGGTGTTGAGGAATCTCACGCTAAGGTGGAACTATGTTCCTATAATCAAAGAATAAAGTAAGAATTTGGCTATCCTTCAGTTTGATCACCTAGTTAGGTCTTTTATGTCTCATGAAAAAATATTAAGAGATTCATTTGAAGACAGTGATGAGAAAGTTTTTTCCTCTAAATTATAAATCACAAAGAATGAAGATGCCAATAGTAGCACCAAAATCAATCAAGGCCAAGGTAGAGGTCAAAATCAAAATTACTCTAGAGGAAATAGAGGCAGAGGTGGTCCATGAGGAAGAGGTGGTTTTAGAGGAAGAGGTAGAGGCCAATTTGATAAAAAAAAATGTTCAATGTTACCATTGTAATAGGTATGGCCACTTTGAAAGGGATTGTAGATTAAAAGAAGGTAAAAGTGTTCATTATGCTCAAGAAGGTGATGAAAATCCTCCAGATCATTTATTTTTATCCTATGCCAAAACTAAAAATAATAGTAAATATGTTTGGTATTTAGATTTTAGATGTTTTAACCATATGCCAAGAAATGAGAAGTTGTTTTCAACAATGGATGAAAGTTTCAAATCCAAGATCCAGCTTGATGATGACAAATCATTGGAGGTTGCTTCAAAAGGAGCTATGGAAATCCATACAAAAGAAGGTATGAAGAGTGTTAAAGAGGTTATTACACTCCACAATTAAAGCATAATTTGTTGAGTGTTAGATAATTGTGTGAGAAGAATTATAAAGTTGTATTTGAAAATCAGCAATGTATAATTTATGATAAGAATCAAAGAAATAGAGTGGTTATAGTTGTGCCTATGACAAAGAATAAAATGTTCCCATTAAATTTTGGTGAACATAACAACAACCTTGCCAATGTGGCATATGAGGATACAAGTTGGTTGTGGCATCACAGGTATGTGCATTTAAATTTTCATACTTTAAATATTCTATGATAAATTGCATTAGTTTCTAGTCTGCCTAAGGTTGAATAGCACAAGGAATTTTGTGAAGGATGTGCTAGAGAAAAACATGCAAGAGAAAAATTACTAAAAGGCAATTCATGGAGGGACCATTATCCACTTCAGTTAATTCATTTAGACATTTGTGGTCTTATGTACACAAAGAGTTTGGGTAAGTCATCATATTTCATTAATTTTATTGATGATTACTCATGAAAGTGTTGGTTTTATTTTTTGAAGACCAAGGGTGAAGCCCTTGATACATTCAAGAGGTTTAAATCCCTTGTGGAAAATATAAAAGGGTACAAAATCAAATGCTTAAGGACTAATCATGGAGGAGAATTTTATTCAAAAGATTTTCAAGGTTATTATGGTATTCATGAAATCAAAAGACAACTCACCACTGCCTACACACCTCAACAAAATGGTGTAGCTAAAAGGAAGAATCGTATAGTGGTGGAGATGGCACGGAGTATCCTACAAATGAAGGGATTAAGTAATTATTATTGGGGGGATGAAGTTGATATAACAATATATATTCTCAATTGGAGTCCCACTAGTGCACTTGGTAGGATGACTTTGTATCAAGCCTGGTATGAGAAAAAGCCAAATGTCAATTATTTCAAAGTTTTTAGTCGTTTAGCCTAGTTTATGTTCCTGATCAAAAGAGGTAAAGGTTAGATTCCAAAAGTGAGTCATGTATTTTTTTTGGATATAGTGAGGAAAGGAAGGCCTATAGGGTATATAATCCTCTCACTAATAGGCTTATTATGTCAATATATGCGATTTTTAATGAATGGAGAGTTTATCATCATCAAAAAGGCCATATGGAGAAGTCAAAATCTGTTTTAAATGATATTATTATTGATGATATTTATATGATCAACTCACTAATATTTTTGTTTCAAGTGCTACAAATCCACCAAGTCGGCACTCATCTAGTTGTTCAATTCCAAGTGTAAGTCCAGATTCAAGTCTTAGTTCTACAAAGATGGTAAGAAGATTGAGTGACATATATCAAATAAGTACAAATGAAGCACATGAAGAAAATCCAAGAGGTGAGATAGTGAATTTTGCTTTACTTACCAAGGCTGATTTTGAACCACCATGTTTTGAAGATGCATGTACTAATGAGATTTAGATGCAAGCAATGCAAGAAGAGATAGATTTTATTCATAGGAATGACACTTGGGAGCTTACAAAGCTTCCACATGACAAGAAGAGGATTGGCATCAAATGGGTCTACAAGACTAAGTATAATAGTGATGGAAGTGTTAAAAGGCATTAGGTAAGATTATTTGCTAAAGGATTCACACAAAAGTATAGCATTGATTATGAAGAGACATTTGCACTAGTAGCAAGACAAGAGACCATTAGAATGCTGATTTCATTAGTAGCTCAAAATAATTGGAGCATCCATCATATAGACATGAAAAGTGCCTTTTTAAATAGGTACTTAGAAGAGGAAGTATATGTGGAACAACCACAAGGTTTTGAAGTGTAAAGAAAATAAAATCATGTCTGCAAGTTGAAGAAGGCTTTGTATGGCCTCAAACAAGCACCATGAGCTTGGTATGCTAAGATTGATGGATATTTTTACTAGAATGATTTTCAAAGAAGTAAGAGTGAACCTAACCTTTATTACAAACACGAAGGTAATGATATTCTTATTGTAAGTTTATATGTTGATGACTTATTGTATATGGGTAGAAGTTCTAAGATGAAGGATGAATTCAAGATTGCTATGATGAATGAATTTAAGATGAAAGATTTAGGTCTCATGAAATATTTTCTAGGATTGGAGGTTTATTAAAGTGAGAATGAAATTTTCATTTGTCAAACAAAGTATGCCAAAGATATGTTGAATAAATTTGATATGGTTGATTGTAAACCAATCTCCACTCCACTTGCTTATAGAGTTATGTTGTGTAGAGATGATGGTACTGAACCAATTGATAAGATAGTTTATAGGAACATTGTTGGAAGCTTGATGTTTCTAACTCACACAAGCCTTGATATTACTTATTTAGTTTCACTTGTTTCAAGGTACATGATAGAGCCATCTGAAATACATATGAAGGCAACCAAGAGAATTTTGAGGTATTTGGGAAGCACTCTAGATTTTGGTATTCATTATTGCACTTCTAAAAGGTTCAATCTTGTTGGTTTTAGTGATTCTAATTGGGGAGGTAGTTTGGATGACCAAAAGTCTACATCTGGTAATTGCTTTTCTTTTAGTTCTTGTTTGATTACTTGGAGCTCAAAAAAGCAATGTATAGTTCTCTTTTCCTCTACAGAAGCAGAGTATGTTGCTGTCATTTCAGCAGGTACACAAGCATTATGGCTTAGAAAACTTCTTGAAGAAATTGGAGAAATACAAATTCAGCCCATAGTGATTTTTTGTGATAACATTAGTGCCATCAAATTGGCCAAGAATTCAGTCCATCACAGTAAGACAATTTTTTTTGATTTAAAGCATTCTTTTATTCGAGATTTAGTGTAGAAGAAGGCAATATAATTGAAATACATCACCACAAAAGAACAGTTAGTAGATATCTTCACGAAAGCAGTTTCAAAGGATCAATTTTTGGCACTCAGAGATCAGATCGTGAGCCCTCTCAGCATCAAGGGGGAGAATGTTGATAACTAATGTTGCACAATCAGTTCTACAATATTATCTTCATGCACAGGTTTTTAGTTTTAGTTTGTTTTTCAAGAATAAATTGCATGATTGGCTTTTGCCCCATGCGTTGTTTTTCGAGCAAACAATAGTTACAGTTTGTTTTTATTTTTTGCTTCAGTTGATAAATTTGAGTTTCACCGTCTTGGTGCCAGTGCACTGGATTATACGTGAACAATGCATGCTAGTTATTTAGTTTTTAAGCTATTTTTAGATGCTGCGATCTGTGCAACAATGTAGTTGTTTTCTTATAAAAGCATCATCAATAAAGACATTAATTAAGTCTGCAAAATATAGAACTGTGTGTTTTACTTCTTTTTTCTCTGAGTTAATTCTTTCTACTGTTATTATTATTTGAATTCAATCCGCTGGTTAAAGGGATAGGGCTGTTTCAGAACTTTCAAAAACCGGACGGGAGAAAGAAAAAAAAATGGAAGAGGACACTCCTTGGGGTCAAAATTCAAAGCGCCAGTTTCACAATAGAACAGCAGAGATGTGTTGGTAAGATAATAATATTATTATTCCAGTGTTTTTTATATCAGGATATGGACGGGTATAGTCTGTGGGAATCTAATAGTATCAAAAATATATATAAATATAATTTCTATAAGTTAAAAAATTATAAACACTGAATGTGAATTTATCCAACATTATTGCATTTTTTTTAATATCAGGATAAAGACTGGTATAGCGTATGGGATTCTAACAGTGCAGTATTTGACCCGGCTTCTTAGACAGTAGTTAAATTTTAAACAATCGGATTCCATGATTAAAAAGCTTTTGGTATTGATAAACATAAACGCCTTTCAAATCCATAGATTATGACCCATTCGTAATCCATTCCTGTTGCGATGTCATTATTAAAGTTTATTCCACTCCTCTTAAGATAAGATTTAATATCCTTATGGGATTGGAATGATATATATTTCTTTTATTGATTTAACCATCTGCGCAATATATATATATATATATATATATATATATATAGTCTATGAATAATCGTCTGGAATGGTGATGCCCTTGCATTGCGTTTCTCTTATATACCTAAATTAGAGACGATTGCGTACCAAGCACAAATTTGTTTGAAGAATAAAGACAACAATTATTTAGCGAGCGGCTGTCACAAATAGTGACAGTGACAGGGAAGATATGAAAATTGCAGAAATGAGAAGGTGGCCACTGGAGGTTGGGTAGCGGAAAGCGTGGTTTCTAGAGTTTCGAGACTTGAGTGCAGAAATTGTAGGCCCCTTCAAAAATCTAAATATTTCTTCTTTATTTATGTGTCTGTTTTGCTACGTAGATCTCCTAATTTTTTATTTAAACTAAATGTTTCCCTTTTTTGGTAGCTACGTAAGTAGCGCATATTAAGTGTTTGACTACCTCTTAGAATGTATTAAATATTTTATTCGACAATCAAATATTTTTTCAGTAATTTAATTTCGTCCTTCTTTAATTTTGGTAGAATGTCATTTTTTTTTTTAAATATCAATATTTTTTTTTTTATATTTAAAAAATAAATATATAAAAGATTTATAATATTTAGTAAGTATATATTTAAACAAGTAATTTTTTTGAGTTAAAAATTAAAACCATTTAAAATACAATCCTGACTTTCCTTATTTAATTTTACTATTCATGATCTTAAAAAAATATAAAAAAATATCATCCTTACTCTAATTACAATCCTTTTCATAAAATGTCACATTTTAAAATTAATATTATCACAATAATGAAAATTAAAAATTCGGTTGGTAAAGCTATTTTTCCAAGGTCGGCCATGATTTTTGTGGTAAAACTATTTTCTACTATCGGGGAAGGTTTTTAAAAGTAAAAGTATTTTCTTTGGGGGTATAAAGAATTTTCAAATAAAACCATCCATGGCAACAAAAAGTTTTATTATGAAGATTATTTTCGATAGTAATGAAGAATTTTGTCTTAGTAAGTATGTGTATATATATATAGAGTTATAGTAATTTTTATTTTACCATTTCAAGTTATAAATTAATAAATAGTTATGCTAAGAAATATAATTTATAAAGATAGTATGTAATTGTAATGAAATTTAATATAATGTAAGATATCAATAAAATAGTTAATTTCAAATTTGATGTTTCTATGATAATAATATGATAGTTTTGATTTTAAATTTGATTGTCATTTAATTATCATATAAGAATTTTTATTTTTTCTTATAAAATATATCTAAAAATCATGATATCTTACACATATCTAAACTTTTTTTTCTTTCAATTTTTTTTTTTAATATATCAAAGTGGTGAACTTAATTTGAGGTCATCTTTCACTATTCAAAAAGATAATACTAAAATTGTTAACAAATATTTTATGATAAATCTAAAATTAATATCACTAACTATTTTAGTAATAAATATTTTAAATTTCTATACGTACTAATTATAAGATAAAAGGACTAACAAATCACACTAACATGATATCCGTTATTATCAATGTAATATTTTACAATAAAGAAAAGAAAAAAATAATTTGAACCCTCACGTCCCATTTTCTTAATTAATAAACAATCAAAAAATTTTGAGTTGTTTAAATATATTTTTTATTAAATAATTGAAATTTATCACATACAATAGTAAAAAGGTATTTTATTTTTCTGAGAGGGACGTAACTTCTATTAAAAATATTTAATCTTACCTTATTTCACCTATATTGCTAGCTCCAGAGATTCCTTGCATCTGTTTAAATTTAGCCACTTCATCAAATGCTCATAATTTCAATTTTGAATTTGTTTGGTAATCCGTTGGAGTTGGGAGACAATCCAAAAAGGGAGGTGGGTAGAAGACAAAGTATAACATACAAGAGTAGAAGGTGAGGAGAGTGACCCACAACAGAAACATAAAGAAAAATAAAAAAGATAGTAGTATGAGAGAGAACAAATAATGAATGCAAGGAGAAGATAGTGATTGTAATAGGTGGAGTAGAAGGAAAAGAGAAACAACAAGAAGAATGTTTTGGGACAACAATTAGAATATATAATATTCAGCATGATAGAGGGAGAAAATAGAGTATTTACTTTAACATATAGAGCAACAAATAACGAGCAAGAAAAAGAACAAAATATAGTATAATATCTTAGTTTTTCTAAGATTTTTATAACAACTATAATTGTAGTTGATCATAACTTGTAATCAATCATTGGACCTTGATACTTAAATTAAAATAATATGTAGGAATTATAAATGTCTTGACAAAAATAAATATTTTGTAAGAATTTCAATTAAGAAGTAAATTAATTAAGGATTGTATTAGTATAGGTTTTATCAGATTTTGGTACACTAGAAACTAAATACCTAACGAAATAAAATGTTGTGTGAAATCAAAATGCTACAAATATGCATTAAATGACATATACTATTTTTTAACTTGCTATATTTTGAAATATGCTAAAAATGAAAAGTACTAAGTAGATATAACATAGTTGAAAACTTAATTTTAGAACTATGATAGAGAGTTGAAAACAAATTGTGTGACTGTGTTGGTTGACTATGGATCTGAAACAAGGTTTTGCTCAATTTCTAAATAATATAGCATTGGATCTATACAAGGGTAGATGCATGATGTACTTAGGTATTGTCAACACCTATAGACTATATATCTTTAAAATTGTTGTGACAACGTCGCTTTTGCCTACATGTTTTTTTTTTTTTTTGCATAGGAGCATTTGATTCATCACAAAAACCAATGTGTATTTTCTTCTTCACTTGTAACTCTATCTCAATAGATTAATACAAGAAATGAAATCATGGAGTAAAAAAAGTTAATGGTTGAATGTGTTTTACCTCAACACCCCTTGTGTCAAACATTGCCTACATACCAATACTTTGAAGAGAAATCAAAATCCATGTAATTCTTCCATGCTATAGTGATGTGTGTAAAATATTAATTCAAAATGGTAAATTTTGGTGCAATATTGGTGTGATTATTTGATTGAACTATGACTTGTGACCTTGAAATTGTACTCATAAATTAAGGCTAGTGTGGTTGCATGTATTCATATTATGAGAAATATGGTATTTTATCTCAATGTACAATTTGAATTCTAGTGATTTTTAATATGGAATCCTCTTATATGTAAAATTGTTTGAAATTTTATTTTATAGTGACCTTTTGGGAATTAATTCATATGGTGCTTGTCAAACTTGTGGGATGACCCATTACGTAAATTCAAATTTATCAACTAGCTGTTATTTAGTGGGAGGACACTACTGGCAGAACTAGGTAATAATGGGGAACAACATTTTTCAAATAGAGTGCTCTTGTCCATAGGACAAGAAAAACTAAACTAAAATTTTGGATCAGTCTCAAAGTGAGTTTAGATTGCTTATAATGTTAGATATGGATATTTTTGGATAATTGTATTCTTCTGGGATTGGGTCATCCACAATAGGAATGAAGGAAGTGTGATTAAGAACCATGGAAAATTTCATAAGCTAAGTGGATGAAAAGGGTGGTCAAAATTGTACTATTTTAGTAATAACTTTTAATCTATATGTCTACACTATGTCACACAATTGAGAACGATTTTAAATATTTTATATGCTTTTGGATGTTTTGAATCCAATGGTGAGATATGTTTTGATCTCATTTTAACCTGATTAAAGTGATGCATTGTGGGTTCGTAACCCATAAGTCCCAAGATCATAACCTAGTGCATGTTAGTTTAATCGTAGCATAATTATCCTATCTATATTAATACAATATGATTAATCATGGGTGCTTTATAGATATTGTTTCATGAGAACATGTTTGTTTGAGAACATGTGTAACTTTGTAACATATTGTTATCATTTTTTATTTTTCTCAAAAATATGTATATTTAGTTGGTTTATGAGTAGCATATGAGGGTACTACAAATTGGTGTCAGAACATGTTTCAGCACTTTTGGCCTTTTAGACCAACCATGCATTTTATTAATTTATGTTAATAATTAAATTATAAATTTATTATGAAAGATTTATTTCTCAAAATTAATTTCATCATATTCTCTCTTGTATTGTAGGTATATAAGATAAATCATGACTGGGACAGATGTGGAAAAGAGAATGAACCTCATATATAAGTTGTGCTACTTATGGAATCTCTCTAAGATATATAAGAGCTTGTACAAACAAGTCCCATTGATTGGAAACAATTTCTATACTGAGATACCTAAAGGATAGGATGGATCTATATGAATGGGATTAAATCATGAACCATTCCATGATTAGGATCATGAATATAGTGTTCACTAAGTGAGAGATCCAAACCTAGTTGATGGAAGATCGTCCACTAGGGGACCTTATGGAAGCGATGACACACATCAATGCATGGATAAATTCACTCATGAGATATAAAAAAATTAAGCCCTCTAATGTTAAGTGGATGAAGATTTTATGGGGAGGCTAAAGTTTGGCCAGTAGGTTTGAAAATCTAATTTGGATTGAGATATTTTTCCAGTAATAGTAAGCCTATATTTGTTATTTTCCAACCAAAAAATTAAGTATCCCTATGGTGGGACTATCAAGAAAGAATCAATAACCTTGACATGTCCACTATCACTTGGGAGAGGCTTGAGGAATTGTTTCTACACCACAATTTGTTGTACACCTTTTTCAATGATAGAATCAAAAAATTCCATAACCTATAGTATAATGACAAAATTTTAGATGAATACGATGCATGTTTCTTAATCTTTCCTAAGTATGCGGGATATATATATGATGAGCCAAAAAAATTAACATATATCTTAGTGGTATTTTAGCTATCATTAGGAATAGGGTATGAAATTTAAAACTCACTGTACTAGTAGAGGCTAGAAGAAAATTACTATTGGTGAAATAAGAATTCACAAGAGCCAAGTTCTAAGAGAAGTATAAGGCCTAAAAATACACCTATAAGGATGGATTTTATCCTTATCCATGTGGTTGTTGAGCATTGTCATTGATCATTGCATTTTGGCATTGATGTTTTCATTGACGTCAAAGTTTTTTGTGAAGTTGCATGGTCATGTAAGCTTTGAGGCACGTGTATGATGAGTGATTTTGTCAGCATAGTAAGTGTTGATGCTATGAGAGAGAGTGTAATTATGGTGAATGGTGTTGCTATCAAGTAGTTGTTTTGAGGCTGGTGTCTAGGTGAGAGTAAGGTCAGTTTAGTTAGAAGTGAGTTATGTCAAGGCACATAAGAGTGTTGCATTGATGAGACTTATCATAAGTTGTGTGAGAATGGAAGGCACAAGTAAAGGTGTCAAAGGTGCTCAAGTGCATTGGAGGCTTGAGTCTAGTCATGGCATGGCAAAAGTATGAGAGCAATGATACGAGTGTGTTATGAGTGTTGTTATGTCAGCTTGAGTGATATCTTCAAGGTATGATTGCTGATAACTGTCTTCTCTATTGATTAGTGATCAAGATTGATATCAAGGAGCATCTTCTGAAGATCCATCTTGCTTAAGGTGGATGTCAAAGGTGAATAGAGACCATTGGTAAAGTATAGTTGGTAGTGACTAGGAGCATGGAAGAGTTGTGATGAGTGAGGTCATTCAAGAAAGAAAGAGTGTTGCCATTAGTGTTGCATTGAGATAGAAGTGCCTGGTAATGAGAGAAAAGAGTGTTGTTGGTAGTGTGAAATGTGACAAGGTGATCAAGTACATATTGACAGTATGTGATGTAGCCAAATCATTTTTGAAAGAGAGAATTTGAAGACAACTAATGTCTCAGATCATTGGTAGAGGTCAAACATGGAAGGTATAGTGCATAACAAGCATAGTCATGTCATGAAGAGGGATGTACATGGTGAGCATGAAGATGTATGTGCATAGGTATGACATTGTTTGAGGATCATATAAGGCATGTGAGCAAGGTGTATAAGTATTAAGGAGATTTTTAAGGTAAGTCTATAGGGGTAAGACCTTCATTCCAAGTTTGCAACTAGACAACCCTAGCCTAATGAGGTATCATGATTTGTTGTCAAGAAATGTGAAGGATGTATGATAGTGTTTAAGCATGAGAGAGGTTTTATGGCATGAGAGTAATATGTTGAGTATGACAGTGATGTCTTGAGAGCATGAAAAGAGGTATGGAGGTCAAGTGCTTAAGTAGCCTAAGACTAGTCATGGCATGTAAATTTCTTGTGATAAGGTATGAGTATGGTGAATTGGTAAGATGGATGTAAAGAGGCATGAGAAGTTGCATGAGGTTGCTTGAGAATGTGTATGAGGTGTAGAGTGCATTGATAGTGGCATGAAGGTGTGTTTCCAGGTCTAATGTAGCATGAAGACCATGATGTAGAGAGAAAGTATGGCCTAATGGGGTATGAGGTTTTGTTTCCAAGGCAAGTATGGACAAGTGATTGTTGTCATAAGTGTGTCATGTTGTTTCAAGTATGTTAACCAAGTTTGAGGTCATGGTTTGTAAGAAATGTCATGAAAATGTGTTTAGAGGTCTAATGTTAACTATACTATGACAGCTTGAGCTTTTTAAAAATATAAAAAATAAAAAATCTTATGGGAAAGCTGCGCAGCTATTCTGTATAAGTCTATTCAATCCCTGTTTTTCTTCTATGCAGAGCTTCCTTCTTATATATATTTTTTTCTAACCAAATACATTACCATCTTCATTTATTACCTATTTTTGAAATTCATCGACACGGTGGAGATTTAGCAGCTTAAGAAATAGGCGTACATTTAATTAAAAAAATGCGGTATAAATTTAGGAGTTCAGCTGGATTTAATAAGTTAAATCTGAAATCCGCTGGTGGTTGGGATTAGACATTCCAACACCCATGAGCAGGTTGGCAGGAACATAGTGGGAATTTACACACAGCGGATTGGTTTGTTTTAAGCCTTTTAAAAAGAGGTTATATAATATTTTTGTTTAAAAAAATGTGATTACATTTAGGTGGAAAAAACCCGACGGGAGAAAGAAAGAAAACAATTTAAAGCGCCAGTTTCACAACAGAACAGCAGAGATTTGTACGCATGTCTTAAAGAATCGAGTAACTAAAGAGAGCATGAGAGATTTGAACTAATATTATTTCGGATTTAATGGAAATATTGATGATTTTGGTTGGCTGTTTTAACTGTACATGTATTTGTTTGAGCTATTGTTCCAATCGTCTTGAGATCTGAAATACATGCTCTTAGAGATTTGAAATAATATTATTCCATTGTTTTTTTATATCAGGATGACTGGTATAGCCTATAGGAATCTACTAGTGCAGTATTTGACCCGGCTTCTTAAACAGTATTAAAATATTAAACAATTAGATTGAAAGGCACTTTTAGATGTAGAACCAACCAATCCTACATGGATTACATGATTAAAATACTTTTGGTATTGATAAACAGAAACGCCTTTCAAATCCATAGATTAAGACCCATTCGTAATCCATTTCTGTTGCGATATCATTATTAAAGTTCATTCCACTCCCCTTAAGATAAGATTTAATATTGTATCATCCATTGGACGTGGAATATCATTATTAAATTGGAATGAAATATTTTTTTTATTGATTTAACCATTTGAGCAAAGTCAGTATATATATATATATATATATCGTCTACGAATAATCCTCTGCAATGATGATGCTCTTACATAGCGTTTCTCGTATATACCTAAATTAGAAACGTTTGCGTACCGAGCACAACTTTGTTTGAAGAATAAAGACAACAATTAAATAGCGAGTGGCTGTCACAAATAGTGACAGCGATGATCTGAAAATTGCAGGAATGAGAAGGTGGCCACCGGAGGTTGGGTAGCGGAAAGCGTGGCTTCTAGAGTTTCGACGACTTGAGAGCAGAAATTGTAGGCCCCTTCAAAAATTTAAATATTTCTTCTTTCTTTTTTGTCTCTGTTTTGCTACGTAGATGTCCTAATTTTTTATTTAAACTAAATGCTTCCATTTTTGGGCATATTGGGTGTTTGACTCCCTCTTTGAATGTATTAAATATTTTATTGGACAATCAAATATATAATCTGCAATTTAATCTCGTCCCCTTTTTTCATTTGGTAAAATGTCAATTTTTATTTCTTTTTTAAATGAGGGTAAGTATTAGAATGTGTATATTTTTATTTATATTTAGAAAATAAATATAAAATAAATTTATAATATTTAGTAAGTATATATTTAAATGAGTAAACTTTTTTAGTTAAGTAGTTATGAGAAAGAGATATTCACAATATCAAAATTAAAATCATTTATTTATAAATTTGATTTTCTTTGTTTAACTTTATTAATCTTGATTTTTCTTATTTAATTTAAAAAGATTTGTATCTTAATAAAAAGATATAAAAACCATCATCTTTACAAGGATTACAATGCTTTCGATAAAATGTTACAATTTGAAATTAATATTATTAAAATAATCAAAATTAAAAATTATTTTATCAAATAATAAATATATTTTTTATTTTATAATAAAACCTTTTTGTAATAAATAATCATTTCATATATATGGTAAAACTATTTTTCCAAAGTCGACAATGATTTTTGTGGTAAAACTATTTCCCAGTTGGTGAAGGTTTTTTAAAGTAAAACTATTTTTTGTTGGGAAGTAAAGAATTTTCTATAAAACCATCCATGGCAATGAAAGTTTTATTATGAAAACTATTTTCGATAGTAGTGAAGAATTCTCTCTCTCTCTCTCTCTCTCTCTCTCTCTATATATATATATATATATATATATATATATATATATATAGTGTAGGAATCACCCCCCACTTTTTATGATTCCTTTCTCAATCCATTTGGGGTGCCGATGTGTCCCGGTACTTGTCGGAGACGTCTCAGATTCATATGGAAGGTATCAGAAACAACTATGACATTTCCAGGGCTTTTTCAAATGTTTTGGGGAGCTATCCAGGGGTTTTTAGGAGACACAAAAGCATTTTTGGGGTGTTTTTGAATGTGCCCAGGTGTTTCTAGCAAGGAAAAATAGTGAAAGTCAACAAAAAAAAATGTAAACCTAGTCTGAATGAAACTGTACAAATTTACATTTAGATAGGGACACTAGTTTATTATACTTGAAGTTATATTTTATTTATATACTTTTAGGATGTTTGGGAGTGGTTTTAGACTGCTAGGAGCTATAATGCAAATTCTAGGTTTTAAAGGATCCTATCATATTTCAGACTTAGTCAAATTCCAAGGTTTTAGGGTTTTAGACTTAACCATATTTTAGTGTTTCAAGATTTCAAGGGGACATCATAGGAGGTATGGACGCTGCATGAAGGGATGTAGGTATGATAGAATAGTATAATAACATCTCTTGGAAAGTGCCCCAAGCTGATCCCACCCCATTTCCTATGCACCTCTTAACGCATACACTAGGAGATTCAATAAACTGGGAAGTCCCTACAAGAAAAAGCATTAGTAAATGATAAAGTTGAAAAAAAATGGGAGTGGCCTTCATGATTGTGAGGGAAATAGAGATGGTTTATTCTAGATTTGAATGTATATTTTATTATTTTATATTTTACTTAAAAAATGAGTTATATATATATATATATATATATATATATATATATATATAATGGGAGTGGCCTTCATGATTGTGAGGGCAATAAAGATGACTTATTCTAGATTTGAATGTATATTTTATTATTTTAAGTTAAAAATAAAATAATAAAATATACATTCAAAACTAGAATAAATCATCTCTATTGCCCTCACAATCATGAAGGCCACTCCCATTATTTTTCATGTGTGTGTGTGTGTGTGTGTGTGTGTGTGTGTGTGTGTGTGCGCGCGCGCGCGTGCGCGCACATGCGTGTGCACGTGCGCGTGTGCGTGCGTGCATGCCTGTATGTATGTATGTATGTATAAACATACCCATGACTTATGATGTATCTAAATCAAAGTTTTTGAAAAATGATATATCTACATATCTGAGATGTCTTCATACCCATACCCATACCCATACTCAAACCCAAACAACATAGATTTTTAATAATTATTTTTATCATTTCAAATTATAAATTAATAAATAATTATGTTAAGATATGTAATTTACAATGGTAGTATGTGGTTGCAATGAGATTTAATATTAATGTGAGATGTCAATAAAATAGTTAATTTTAAGTTTGATATATATTTGATAATAATATGATAGTTTTAATTTCAAATTTGATTTTCATTTAATTATCATATATGATTTTTTTCTTATAAAATGTATTTAAGAATCATAATATCTTAAATATATCAAAGACCTTCCTTTCTTTAAAATATTTCTCTTATATATCAAAGTGGGAAATTAATTTGAGGCCATCTCTCACCACTCATAAACATAATACTAAAATTATTAACAAATATTTTATGATAAATCTAAAATTAATATCTCTAACCATTTTATTAATAAATATTTTAAATTTCTATATGTATTAATTAGAAGCTAAAAGGACTAACAAATCACACCATCATGATATCAGTTATTATCAATGTGATATTCTACAATAAAGAAATAAAAATAATAATTTAAACCATCATGTCCCATTTTTTAATTAATAAACAATCAATAGATTTTGAATTGTTTAAATATATATTTTATTAAATAATTGAAATTTATCACATACAATATTATAAAGGTATTTTATTTTTGTGAGATGCACGTAGCTTCTATTAAAAATATTTAATCTTACCTTCTTTCATTCTTTCACCTATATTTCTAGCTCTAGAGATTCCTTCCAACTGTTTAAATTTAGCCACTTCATTAAATGCTCATAATTTCAATTTTGAATTTGTTTGGTAATTTGTTGCAGTTCGAAGATAATATAAAAAGGGAGGTGGGTAGAAGAAAAATTAAAACATACAAGAGTAGAAGGTGAGGAGGGTGACATAAAAAAACATAAAGAAAAAGGAAAAATATAATACTATGTGAGAGAATATATAATGAATACAAGGAGAAGATAATGACTACAATATGTGGAGTAGAAGGAAAAGAAAAAAAATAAGAGGAATATTTTCTTCTTCACTTGCAACCCTATCTCAATAGATCAATACGACAAATGAAATCATGGAGTAAATGTTAGTGGTTGAATGTATTTTACGTCAATAACCCTTGTATCGAACATTACCTAAATACCAATACTCTAAAGAGAAATCAAAATCCATGTAATTCTCTCATGCTATGGTAATATGTGTAAATATTGGTATAAAATGTTAAAGTTGGTGCAATCTTGGTGTGATTTCATGCTTAAACTATGACTTGTGACCTTGAAAATATACTCATACATGAAGGCTAGTATTGTGGTATGTATTCCTAATTAGGAGAAATATGGAATTTTCTCTCAATGTGTAATTTGAATTCTAGTGATTTTTAATATGAAAGCCTTCTCTATGAAAAATGGTTTGAAATTTTATTTTATAGAGACCTTTTGGGAAATAATTCGTATAGGGCTCATTAAACTTATGGGAAGAGCTGTTACATGAATTCAAAATTTATCAACTCACTATTATTTGGTGGGATGACACTACTGGTGGAGCTGGGTAATAGCAGGAAACAACATTATCCAAATATGGTGGCCTTGTCTATAAGAAAATAACAACTAAACTAAATTGTTGGACCAATCTTAAAGTGAGTTTAGGTTGCTTAAAATGTTGGATATAGATATTTTGGAATAATGGTATTCTTGTGGGATTAGGTCATCCACAATATGACTGAAGGAAGAGTGATCAAGAACTATGGAAAAATTCATTAGCTAAGTGGATGAAAAGGGTGGTCACAAGTGCATTATTTTAGTAATAAATTTTAATTTATTTGTCTACTCTATGGCATACAATTGAGTAATATTTTAAATATTTTATATTATTTTGGATGTCTTGAATATAATGGTGAGATATGTTTTGATCTTAGACTAACTTAGATAAAGTGATGTATTGTGGGCCCATAACCCATAGGTCCTAAGATCGTAACCTGTTGCATGTTAGTTTAATCATAGCATAACTATCCTATCTATATTAATATGATATGATTAAGCATGGTTGTTTTATTGAGATCATTTCATAAGAACATGTGTAAATTTATACCATATTGTTATCATGTTTTATCATCTCAAAAATATATAATTAATTGGTTTATGAGTAGCACATGAGGGTACTACAAATTGGTGTTAGAGCATGCTTCAACACTTTTATCATTTTAGACCAACCATGACTTTTTATTAAGTTATGATAATAATTAAATTATAATTTTTTTATGAAGGATTTATTTCTCATAATTAAGTTCATCATCTTCTCTCTTGTATTGTAGGTATATAGTATGAATCATGATTAGGATAGATGTGGAAAAGAGAATGAACCTCATATATAAGTTGTCCTACCTAGGGAATCTCTCTAAGATATATAAGAGGTCATATGAGCGAGGACCATTGATTGGAAATAATTCATGTACTAAGATAGATAAAGGATAGGATGGATATAAAATAAAATCAATGAATGGGATTAAATCATGAATCATTCCATGATTGGGAGCATGAATATAGTGTTAACAAAGTGAGAGATCCAAACCTAGTTGATGAAAGAGCATCCATTAGGGGACCTTATGGAAATGGTGACACACATCAATGAATGGATAAATTCACTCGTGAGATAAAAAAAATTAAATCCTCCAGTGTTAAATGGATGAAGCTTTTGTGGGGAGGCTAAAGCTTGGCTAGTGGGTGTGAAAATCAAATTTGGATTAACATATTTTAACAAAAATATTAAGCTAAGATTTGTTATTTTATAACTAATAAATTAAGTATCCCTATGGTGGGACTGCCAATAAATAATGAATAACCTAGACATGTCCACTATCACTTGGGAGAGGCTTGAATAAAATCATTTCTACACCACAGTTTGTCTTACACCTATTTCAATGATAGAATAAAAAAAATACATAACCTCCAGTATAATGACAAGATTTTAGATGAATATGATGAATGTTTCTTATGCTTTCCTAAATATGTGGGAAATATCTATGATGATCCAAAAAAATCAATAGATATCTCAGTCGTATTTTAGCTACCATTAGGAATAGGGTACAAACTTTTAAACCCACTACACTAGTACAAGCTAAAAGAAAATCATTATTGGATAATAAAAAGTTATAAGAGTCAAATTCCAAGAGAAGTAAAAGGCTAAAAAATATACCTGTATGGATGATTTTTCTCCCTATCCACATGGTAGTTTTCAGCATCACAAAATTTAACAACAAAAATCTAACATGGAAGACAAGATATCTAGAGAGATGGACATTGAGGAGCACAACCTAAGAATAAACCATCTATGTCCATAAGTGGCTAACCAAAATAAGGTCAAAAAATTATAGGATAAAAGAATTATGGTGAGATAAATAATATGATCACTAAGGGGAAATACTATTTAAATACCATAGAGTGTTTCATTTTTTTGGACCACATTTTGCATGATAACATCGACAACATCCATATATACCACCAAATCATGATTCATGCATGAATTATAGAGATCATGGTCACAACCATAAAATACATGCAATAATTGATAGACAACATGTTGAGGACCAATCCACTATTGTTAAAACTATGTGTAATATTAGTTCTTTTATTGTGTCTATTTGGAAAGATATAGGTGACACTATTTCATTTATTTCACAAGTAATTTTTGGAATGTGTGGCTTGGAAATCATGTAATTAGAGAGCTTAGGAAACTTAGAGAAGGTCCTAGGTGAAAAGTAATGCATTATCTATGCTTTAAGGAATTATCACTTAAGTTTGGAAAATTTCATCACCAATGTAGACCTTTATTCCACCACTATTGGGTCATATGATATAGTTCTTAGAATGGATTGGTTTGAGGCCCAAAAGGTAATGATGAATTATATTTATAATCATGTGAAGTTATTGGATGATGATGGTTAGACCACATAAATCTAAGGGATCAGGTGACCCATATAATTAATGTTTATTATAGCCATGCATCTTAAATGATCAATGAAAAAAATATATCAATTTTATGATTCTATCATCTTATAGGATGGTGATGGACCATGTATGAATGACTTTTCAATATTTCATGTGTTTGCTAAAATGGTCCTCTAGGAGTTTTCATGATTACCACCTAAGAGATAAATTAATTTCTCCATAGAGTTAGTGCCTAGAATTGAGTCTATTTTAAGGCTCCATATAAAATGAAATTCCTTGAATTATGTGAATTAAGAGTGGAAATGCAAGATATTATTAAAAATGATTAGTGAGACCTATTATGTCCTTGTTAGGAGCATCAATCATCTCTATAAATAAGTAGGATGGATCACTAATATTACGCATTGATTAAAGGCAATTAAATAAAGATAACATTAAAAATAAATCTCTCTTATCAAAGATCAATTATTTGTTTGAACAAATGAGAGGAGATCAAATATTATCTAAGATATATTTGGGTTCAATATACCATTATCTTAGAATAAAATAGGGTGACATATCAAAGACAACATTTTTCACTCAATATGATCATTATGAGTTTGTGGCAGTGCCATTTAGGCTAAAAAATGTAATGGTGGTGTTCATGAGTCTCAATATTTTTTTCCAAAATATATGAAGATAGATTTGCACTCATATTCCTTGATGATATTCTGATACACTATCACACTAAGGAAGAACATCTAATGCATTTAAAATAGGTTTTGGAGTGTTTAATGAAAAATTAGATCTATGGGAATCTATCTAAGTACACATTATTATAATGAGTGTAATACTTAAGGAAAACCATCTCTAAAAAATACATTTTTATTGATCGAGAAAACATTAGTGCCATAATAGAGTGGCCAATACCAAATGATGTGTCAAAAGTTTACATTTTATGAGACTTATAGAGTATTACATAAGATTCTCTGATAGATTATCATGAATTGGAACCCCAATCACATCCGTTCAAATAAAAGATAATAAGTTTGTATGGAGTATGTAGTGTGAGGTATTGTTTTATAACATAAGCTCAAGGATATATTGAAAAAGAACATCTATTCAAGTAGTGCCATACATGGATAAGGATTTCCTTGTTCACATGGATGTATCTCTCAAAGGTCTTAGTGAAGTTTTAATTTAGGAAGGCTAAGCTATGGATTATGATTCGAGGAAGCTCAATGATCATGAAATTAATTATAAGAGTAGTAATTTATACCTCATTGTAGTAGTTAAAACATTAAAAATGTGGAGGCACTACCTTTTTGGATGAAATTTTTTACTCGAGTCTAACCATTTGAGATTGACACACATATTCACTCAACTAAATTTGAATACTAAACCATTGGATGTATTTTTTTACTAAGTATGATCTTGATTTTGCTTACATAAAATGGAAGGAGAACAAAGTGGTGGATGCACTAAAAAAAGGCCATGTTTACATTCCATGTCAATTATCCAAGACAATATGATGGTTGTATCTTATAAATTTGAAGGAAATATGCCTATTATAAATAAGTCATGACAAGGAAATCAATATGAATCCTAAGTGGAGTGGGTATTTAGTGGCCTATGATGGACTTTTAACTTACCAATAACACATCTATGTGTCATGTGGTGGACAATTAAATGATCATGTCTTATTTGAATCATATAATTCCCTCTATTTAGATCATCTTGGGGAAAACAAAATATATGTAGGTATGCGAACCTTATATTATTGGTTGGAAAATAATCTACAAGTGTCTAAAATATTTCATGATGCTTATAATCTCAGTGAGAAACTTTTGAGAATAGATACCTTGTCAAATTGGTGTACCTTCATAAAATCCCCATATGATAATGGGATGTGGCATCCATGGATTTCATTATTGGGCTTCCATGTACTCGATGGAGATACAAAGCCATTTTTGTAGTTTTTGATAAAATAAATAAGGTTACACATTTCCTTATTACCAAAGACACCTATGAGGTAGATGATATTACCTAATTATATGTGGATTAAATTGTGAATTACATGGTGTTTCATTCAAAATAATTTCCAATAGGGATGCATTATTTACATACCACTTTTGGACCACATTTTTGGAAAAATTGGGTAAAAATTATAACTTTAGTATAACATACCATCCTTAGGTAGATGGATAGATTGAGAGGGCTAATCATGTGCTAGAAGACATGATATGAACATATTTAATGGAACAACAATATCATGAGAGGATTATCTACCATTGGTTACATTTTCATATAATAATGGCCTTCATAGATCCATTTACATGGAACCCTATGAAACTTTTTATGGACAACCCTTTATGAATTCATTGAGTTGGAATAAACTTTATGGCCATACTTCGATTTCTCCCAAGGAAAACATTGTGAAAATTCAGCAATGCCTCAAGGAGGCACAAGAATGAAAAAATAAGTACACATATTCCCATAGGAATGATAGGAGTTTTGAGGTAGGAAACTTGGTGTTCTTGGGAGTGAAACAAGAAAATAAGGTAGGACATAAGACATTACAATATTTTTTAGGACCATTTGATATTTTGGAGTGACCTAGCCCAATTACTTATCAACTTGTTTTTTCACCCAACATGTATAGAATACATGATGTATTTCATGTGTGTGTATAAAAAAGTATGTACCTGACCCATTGCATGTGTTTTATTGGTATTTTTTATAAATAGATGAGGATTTTTTCAATATAGAGATTATGAAGATTTTAGATTGATGATCACTTCGACTTCAACACCATAAATTTTATCAAGTGAAGGTCTAGTGGTACCAATACAATCAAAATTATTCTATTTGGGAAGATACTTCATAAATACAATGTCTTTATCCTCATATTTTTTGCATGAAACTTTGAGACAAATTTCCTTTAAGGGAGGGAGTATTTAATGCAATACCCAAATAACCTTACCTTATGAGAATGGGATTAAATACTATAATTATTAATATATTATGTACATGTGCATTTTGTCATATTATTATTAATGTAACTCTAAATGATAAGTATTGGTTTACTATCTGGTGAGATACTTATGTGGATACATATATGTTTTATGTGAATATGAGATCATAATTTCTCATGAATTCCTTATTTATTTATGAGGTATTATAATTATATCCTACATGATGATGTGGAATTTAAATTATAAATTGAATAGATTATGTCATTATGGAATATGGTTTTATTTTCAAATGTTATTGATTATCAGGGTTATGGATACACCTTGTTATATGATTTACGTACCATGATTAATCTATAATTATGTGTGGATGACATGAAAATAAATACACAATTATATAAATGTTGACATGAGTTGGTATGGTATTTTCACATTGTCCATCGGGGTGGTATTTGAGTCGATGTGACATAGTGGAAGATCCAATAATAGACATCCATCTTGTAGATACTATGATACACAATACTTTAATTCCTTAGAAAATTGGTGATTTTATATTAGATATGATTCAAAGAGGGGAGTTAGTCAAGTGTTAGTATGATCAACCTCAATAAAAACACATAAATAAATCTAACACCTCAAGCCTAGCCACTCAAAGAGCAAGATAAAAATGAAAATAACAAATAAAAGAATATAAAACAAGTATTCTTCACCTTCCTTGTGAGCAAGAGATACATGTTGGTGTTTGAATAATGTGATCAGTTATGTGGTCAAATAATATTTGACAATGGTGATCCTTGCATCATTTCTCCTTGTCACTTTGGTAATGTTTGGCTTGGCTTTAGCAGGAGGTAATTTTCTTAGCACTTTTTAATTTTAGGAATTTTTTAAGTGCCCCAATTAATGGGTCCAAAGGCTAATCTATTAATTTTATAGGTCATAAGTTGATGAGAGATGAATCTGTGGGAGGTTACTATTTCTTACAGGATAATACCCAAAATGGGGATACATCAAAATGATCATGGGTACTAATGTCCGATGTGTGAGTGAAATTGGGACATTTAGTGATTCTTAGGCTTAATTTGTACTATTTGGTAGGAATAAATTTGAAGTTTGCTTGGAACATAATTATGGCCAAAATGGGGTATTTCTAATTTGCCCTTGTTTGGGAAGGAATTATAAGACACAGGCATAGTAACATCTTATCTAATAATGTAAACGTCATTAATGCCTTAGATAATTCTTCAGAGAGTAATGAATGAGCCTTAAATTCCCCTTGAGGGATTGGGTGGAAAAATAAAGTTGTCGACCATTCCCTTGAAAAGAAAGAAATGATGCAATCTATATGTAATTGGGATGGAAATATTAATTTTCCCAAAGGTGTTTACAATCAGTGACAAAGTAAAGTGCCCCAATAGGGAAAATAAGTGAAAATAATGATTTACCCAAAGGCAATTATAATCATTGACATAGTGAGGTGCCCTAATAGGGTAGATGGAAGCATGATACAATTCATCTTTACCCTAGTAGGGAATATAGGATCAAGAAGATATTACATAATTTTCCCATATGGAAAATCAAGAAAATGGGGCTTACGTATTGAATCCATACTCATGGAGTAACAATAAGCAAATACAGAGGATAAAAATGAATGTGAGTTACCAACTAGTATGAAGATGCATGTCCTAACTAGAAGTCATTACTAATCAGTTATTATTTAATTACTCTACATTTAGGTAGTGTTTAGTTAGATTTAGGATTTGTTAGGTGTGAACAAGGAGAAGTACTACCCACTACATTATCTGATAGATCCTTTGGCTTGATTTTTTCCATAGATTGTGATATTATGTATCATAGTTGTAGACAACAATAATACAAATGTATATCCAAAGCATAGGAAAGTTAGTTTAAATGCTAATATAAAAAACTGAAGAATAATATATGAAAAATCAAATCTCAAGTGTAAATATAGCAAATAAACCAAGTGTAGGAATGTACACAAATTCACAACTCAAGTACAAGAAATGCGTAATCAAGACTCGATTGTAAATAAATTGTAAGAATCTTATGTGGAAAATGAGAAATTAAAAGGTAAATAAAAAATAAATAATCAATAACAAAATAAATAAAACCATCAAAATAAACAAATAGATAAAAAAATTAAATGAATGAATGAACAAATGAAACACCAATAAATAAATAAATAACAAAAAATGTGAATAAAAAAATAAACAAGGAAACAGAAACAAGACTCAAATAAACCACACAAAATTAAACAAATAAACAAAACATACAAAATAAACATAAAAAACAAAAATAGATAAAAAAATGAATAGATAAATAAACAAACAAGCCCATAAATAAATAAAATAAAACAATCAAAATAAATAAACAATCCAAAGTGAAGAAAAGTGCAATAAACAAACTATTCTAAACACACAAAGGTGAACAAACAAAAAAAGCTAAACAAATTATAATATACAAACAATGGTTAATCACAATATTAGTACAAAAAGACTACAAATTATTTGTGCATTTGTAATAGAGGTGTTAATCTTGGTGATAGGGTGACCCCTATGCTAGGTAACAATGACATAGGTAAAATAACTCAAGAAAAAAGGGGACAATGTTGCCCCTAGGTAATAGGGAACAATAACACAAACAAAATTGCAAAGATTGCTCCTAGGCTATATGAGACAATGATAACAAAAACAAAATAGGGGGAATAGAAGAAAAGGAAGGAGTAGACAAGCTGACTCAGGATGCACTAAGCATGTGGATGCTACCTACATAGTTCCATAGACACAAATCTAATATGAATTTTGGTCCAAATGTAGTTCTCCAAGGATATGGGATAGAAGAAATGATGATTTTTACATGTAGAGGAAAATGGGAATGATCTTGAAAAATGGTGAATGCATAGGAAAAGAGGGGGTTGACATTCATAATCATAAAATTAGCAACACAAATAAATCATGTGAGTGGGAGAGTATGGTTTAGGATAAAACCACACTAAAAGATAAGAAATTAATACTCACAAATTAACTGAATTGGTATTTCATAATGTCTACTACATATAAGACTAAGAATGAGAATAAGCTCACAAAATAGTGAGATATTAAAAGGTCTATGAATTGTAAAATGGTGAGAGTGTAAATAACTCACAAAAATGATGAGAGATTTTTTGGATATAAACCTAGAGGAAATAATGATTTAAGAGAATGGTGAATAAAATCAATCATCGATACTCATCGAGTTGACTCCAAATGCACTAGGCAATTGGATGTTGCATACATAGTCCCATAGACACAAGGTCCAACATGGACTTTAGGCCACATGTAGTTCTTCTAGGAATGGGATGAAATAATATAATAAAATAGAATAATAAAATGGAAATGGTCATGACAAAAGCCAAGAGAATGATTTGGTTATACTTGTTGACTAGGGGATGCACGTCCTAAGTGGTGAGGATACAATATAAATGGCCCAACATTAAAGGAAATCATGTTTTTGGGTGTTTATAGGAATATAAAATTGATGGAGAATTATGAGATATAGAATGGGTTAACTCACAAAATCATGAGAGTGTGCCTTAAATATGCTCTCAAAATGGAGAGAGTATTCAAACTAAAAGTGCTCACAAAATGATGAGAGCATTTAAACTTATAATAATCATAAAACAATGAGAGTGTGATAAAGGAATGATTGGGATAACCTCAATGTGAATCAATCATTACCTAAATAGTCATGAATGAGACCTCAAATCATTATAGTTCCACCTACAGTGGAAGATCCAACTAGGTAACAACAAGTTCACAAATAGGCAAATGGTAAAATTTAAAAAAATGATGTGGCAATATGGATAAAAATAGGGTTGTTCCTAATTTTCCCAAAGGTGGATATAATGAGGAAAGAATGACATGAGTCAATGATACTAATTTTCCCAAAGGTCATTATAATTAATAGCACTATAAATGAGATAAAACAGGACAACAATAAAGAATATTATTTCCAAACCACTATCATACTACCTAAAGATATTGCCTCATTTTGAAAAATATGTGCTCAACAAATCACCATATTGAATCAACTAATGAAACTTCATCTGAATCTAATTTATGAAGGTGAGAAAACTACCAATGGATCATAACCAAGGTAAAAAAGGGTGGGTAAGTGAGGGGTAAACGACTTTGACCAGATAGTTAAGGTATAGAAGGAATGGTATACAGTATGGTACAAGAATGGTGATATTACAATATAATCTAAATGATCCTCATAAATAATACCTTTAGTCTCTCAAAAAAAATAACACTTGAGATGTATTATGTTCATGGGATCATCAAGTTAATTTGATTCAGGTGTAACTAACATGTACACTCCATATCCATAGTTAAATCCACTTAGGCTTAAACTTACCTTTTTTCTTTTTCTCGATCATGGTATTATTTTGATTTTATTTTAGAAAAAGATCACCAATGTCAAACTCTTTGTGCTTTACATGCCTATTATACTAACCACATGACTAGTTTTGATATGCTTGAAGGCTATTTATAGAAACCATGCATATTTCGTCCAGTAACTCTAGTTCTTGTAGATGAGCTACCCTATAATCCTAATCATCAAGGATGTGATTCAATGAGATACATATATAAGGTAACTCTACCTTGATGGGAAGAATGGTCTCACTTCCATATATAAGGGAATCTTTTGTGGCTCTTGTTAGAGTATGGTAATTATTATGGTAAGTCCAGAGGGTGCATAAGATCTGTATGTGCCAATCATAGTCATAATCATTGACAATATTCTTAATAATATTTATAATGGTCTTGTTATATGCATCTACTTGGCCTTTACCTTGTGGGTAATATGCAATGGAAAAATACTAGGTAATGTTAAACTTAACATAGAGCACCTTACCATCCTTGTTTTTAAATGATCTACCATTATCATATATAATGTTAGATGAAATACCATAGTGGAGAATGAGTTGGTTGAAGATGAATTTGGAAATTTATTTTCATGTCATGTAAGTGAGGGGTATATATTTAACCCACTTAATGAAGTACTCAAGGGTGGTAAGGATATGCTTATGGCCATTTGAGGAGGTAGGGTTAATCTTCCCTACGAGATCGATTCCCCATGTTGAAAATGACCATGGTGTAGTCATTGGTTTGAGTGTTTGTGCTGGAGCATAGATCAAATTTGCATGTATTTGACATTATTTACATATTTTTACATAAGCATTTACATTTGATTCTATGGCTGGTAAATAATATCTAGTACATAGGATATTTTTGGCAAGGATAACCCTATTGGTGTGAGATCCAAAAAATCTTTCATGGACTTCCCTTAATGCTAATATATATTTTGATAAATTCAAACAATGAAGTAGAGTTACATAGAAGCTTCTATGGTAAAGGGTTAGGCCAAGTAAGGTATATCAATAGGCTTGGTGAGTGAAAGATTTTAGTTGTTTATATGAAATTTTTGGTGGAAGGACATGGTTGTGGATGTAATTATATAATTCAGAAGGCCAAATATAACTAGGAACAACAATATCATATATCATTTCAATAGTTGAGGTTCATGATTAGGTAATAGAATATCTTCAACAAGGAACTTATAATCTCTTTCCTTATTTGTGTTGTGGATCAAAAAACCAATGGTAGCCATGGCATCTTATATCATGTTATTGGCCTGATGTATGTGTTCAAACTAAATGTGAGCAATTTTTTTCTTGAGAATTTCCACCATGGTTTTATATGGTACTAACTTGTCATATTTGGTTTGGAATGGGTTGGTATCCTGATTAATAACTAGTTGGGAATCTCTATGAACCAATAAATGTTGAATGTTACATTTTACTTCTAGATGAAGCCCTATAATGAGTGATTCATATTTATACATGCTATTGGTACAAGGAAAGTTGGTATGAAATTATTGGGAATGATATCTCCCTATGGTGTAATGAATAACATTCCTACTCCTGATCTATGAGACATGAATGATGCATCAAAGTAAAACTTCCATTGTTGCTCCTCATGAGGTGTTTCTATGATAGTCATGATGGATTCATTTAGGAATGCAAAATTAAGTGGTTGAGTATCTAAAATGGGGGATTCAATAAGATAATCTATAATTAAATGTCCCTTAATAACCTTTTGATTGACATATTCAATCTCAAACTCACTTCGAAACATGATCCATTTAGCCATGCGGACCTGTAAAGTTATTTTTATAGTAGATACTTGAGCAAATCTACTTTGGCAATGACTATGGTCTTATTTTTAAACATGTAATGACATAACTTATGGGATAAAAATACCATAACTAAACAAGTATTTTAAATTGGAGTGTAGTTATGTTCATACGCTACTAGTGTACAAATTATTTAATACACTGCATGTTCTTTCCCATGTTCATCATGTTGGGCTAAAAGTGCCCCCAAAACATTTTCAGTGGCAAATAATAAAGTAGGAATGACCTCCCTAACATAGGTAGTAATAAAACATGTAGATTGACTAAGTATTCATTTAGGTGCTCAAAGGATTTTTGACATTCTTAATCCCATAGAAAGTAATAAATTTCTTCAATAAATGAGTGAAAGGATGGCATTTATCAACCAACTATGAAATGAATCATCTAATAGACTAGATTTTTCCCTAAAAACTATGGTCTTGCTTCAAAGTGAAAGGTGGTGTCAGCTCGGTAATGGCTTGAAATTTAGTAGGATCAACTTCAATGCTTCAGCAAGAGAAAATAAATCCTATTACTTTCCATAAAGTAACACCAAAGATGAACTTTTTGGGATTAAGTCAAACCTTATACTCACAAATCCTTTCAAATATCCTTCATAGTATGGATGAATGATCTTCATGGGTCTTGGATTTACCTAGTATGTCTTTGATATAGTCTTCAATAATATCATACATTATATCATTGAATATAATATTCATAGACCTTTTTTATGTAAGACATTCTTGGATAATTTGATCAAATGCATGGTGTTCCTATGTACTGAGCTTAGACCTAAAAATAAGTTCATTAGGGGTGGTTTCATGATCTTCATTTGAATAATGGTTAACATCCCCATCTAGTGGTGCTTGAAATAGGATTTTACCAAGAGATTGGCCTTTTTATTTACTTTTACCCTAGTCTAAAAATGCCTCAAAGAGGTTTTCATTTTGGGAAATTAATGTTTTAAATTTTTGTTTTGGGATAAGTGTGTTCACACACTCTCTGAAATAGGTAGCAAGATCTAATTTGATAGATAAACCTTTTTTATTGTCTCCTAAAGTAACATTATCTCTTAGGCCCAGAAAATCACAAAAGGCCTCATCATTATCAAACTCATCTAAAGGTAATATGGATTCTTGTTGGTCCTAATCTATGAGTTAAGGGTGACAAATAGTAAGTAGGTAATTTTCAATTATTGGTGTGATGGTACAAATGGTATATGGGTCAAATAAGTTGGTACTAGCTAGGTCTTCATACATGTTATGATTAGACTCTACTTCACTACAAGTATCATTATCACTAGTCATTAGTGTAGGAACATGATTAAGATATGTGGGGTCACTTGCAGGTAGTTTAAATCTAGGACCATAAGTTCCTTTCTATTTGGCCATAGAAATATGCTCAATAGTACCCTATGGATTTGTCCCCAGGCCTCTACCTTCATAATCTTGGTTATCCATAATCCTGTTAGGGATGGGATACTTTGTACTTTGGTATCAATCAACCAATTTATTATTGTATAACTAGGAATCATCATTAGTAAGTGGTTAATGTTCTTGGCTAGTGTCTGGTGTGAAAATAATAGGTGTTGGGTTATGAATATGTCTTTTTCCATTTTGTCTCCACTATATGTACAAATTGGATTAGATTTGGACCTTCCATAGGACTTATTTTATTTAAGCTTGGCTCTATGGAATGTATCATGGGAAAAATACTCTCTTGGACCATTATCCGAAATGGTAAAATGATTATAAATTTCAATAGGAGGCATATGTGAATATGAGGCAAGGCTATCAAGGTCTATGCAATTGGTCTCTAGCAATTCAACAAATATCTCCTTATCTTTGTCTTTATTTGGTACTAGGTCTAGACCAACATAGTAGTTTTAGCTTTCATATTCGGCCTCAAAATAATTTTAGTGTTCATATGGCTGTAAATCTCCATTGATATTTACTTTATTTGAGAGTAATGAAACTTGATACAATGGTGCAAGGTTGAAGGTATTACATGGATTTCATGTATACATGGTCTACCTAAAATCAAATTGTATGGTAAATCCAGGTCTAACACATGGTAAAGTGTGTCATGGGTCAAAGGCCCAATGATCACTAAAAAACTAATGGTTCCTTGTGATTCCCACTCTTCATTGTCATATGCCTTGATAGTAATCATCTCTGGCTGAAGGTCAGTTACCATATATACTAGATGCTTGATTAGCTTTAGAGACATAATATTTAGGCCTAACCGATTATCTATGAGGACACATTTTACTTTATTTTGTGTTATAAAAACATCAATGTACAATGGGTTATTATAGAGATGAGCAAGGGATGACATATCACTTTGGTGAATGGTCAACTATTGGCCTAGGGCTAGGTGTCCAACCAAAGATTGAAATTTGTCTGGCATAATGTCAATGGGAGATTAGGATTGGCCTAGAAGTTTAGTAAAGATATTATTTTGGATGGTAGATATATGAAATAAATATATACCATAGATTCATGCGGGTGTCTTTTGGAGTTGTTCCACAATATCATACATTTTTCTTAATAGTGGTAGTTGGCTTACTCCTAGCCGATATAGTGGGTTGGATTGGCTCATTGGTAGGGGTTGTTGGCCTAAGATGGTGAATTTAAATTGTCAAGTTATGATTATTCCCTATGTGACTGGTTAATGAAAGGTTACTAATATAGGGTCCTAAGATGGTAATCCTTTGTTACTGTTGTGCTTGGCTGCAATCATAAGTCAAGGAAGGATTATAAACATTGGTAGGCTAATAGGCATTGATAGGTAATGGTGTTAGTATATTGGTATTTGGTCTAGGATGGATCGTAATGATAGAAACATGACCGCCTGTAATATGAAATACAACTTTATTATAGTTGTGTGAAAATACATGGTAGGTATATTAGTTATTGGGGTCATTCTAGCATTGATTCTATCCATTTTTTGGTTGGAATTGTTATTGTTGTTGATATGGCTATGGTATTTATTATTGTTATTGTTTTTATTGGTATTTTTATGTTGTGGAAAAGGATTTTGATAGATACCCAAGTTTTGATTGGAAGTATATGCTTTGTTATCTAATTGGATCTCTCCATTTTCCAACATATTCTTAATGAGGTGCTTTAGTTTCACATAAAAATGTATATAATGTCCATGAACATGATGGTATTCAAAAAAATCATTCTATTTATACCAATCTAGATAATTTACTCCTTGGGGAAACTGTTTTGGAATTGACCAACTAATCATATTGGACAACTAATTTGTGAAATAATACTTGAATAGGCTCACCAAGATCACTGAAGAATCTAGCAGTAGGTATTCATATTGGAGGAGGGGTTTTCAAAGGTGGTGTATGTAGAATTTGAGGAGATGGTATGGGTTTAAGCATAGATTGTGTTTGCTAGATAAGTTGCATTTATGGAGTAAGTTGCATTTGTGGAGGTTGAGCAGATAGTGTTTGTACCATTTAAACATAATGTGAATCAGTGACTCCATTACCAATAACATTCTTTTTACAGTTGTATGGATTTAGTTTTTCATAGTTATTAGCTTGAGTGGGTGTAGATGTTTATATTTGGATTGGGTCAGGGCTTTGACTTGAACCTAAATTTTGTTTTGAAGAAGATAACTTAATAATACCTTTATTAATGAGGGCATTCTCAATCTGTATACCTTTCTCAATGATCTTATTGAATGTGTGAGGATATTAAAGCTCCAAGTGATAGGATATTTTTCTATGAAATTTTTTGGTAAACATAGCTACCAATTATTTATCTAGTAGATTATGGGTGAAGTGACTAGAAATCATTCTTCATTATTGTAAGTAACTAATAAATATCTCACCAAATTTCTTCTTGGCTTGACTCAAATAAACTACCAAAATATCATGCTCAAGATTGTAGGATAAATTTTGTACAAAATTATCCTAAATATCATCAAATTTAGATACCAAGTTCTTTGAAAACTTAAGAAGCCACTCTAAAACATATCCAGTTAGACTTCAAGGAAAAAGAAGAAGCAGGTAGATGTCAATATAGGACACTAGCTTGGAAAGAGACAAAAAACTATTTTAAATGCTCCTTAGGGTGTCCTTTGCCCTTGTATTTGTTAAATTTCAGTGGCTTATAACTCAGAGGAAATGGTATTTGGAAATACTCCATGTTAAATGGATATGAACACACGTCATCAAATTTGAGCATCTTAATCTTTTTTCTCATCTGAATAGTTGAAATTGCATCCTTCATCTATTGTAGCTCTTGGGATAAGAAACTTAATGAAATTTGGTTGTGGTTTTGGTTATTGTTAGGTGATCAAAGGTGGATTACCTTAACCAAGGTACAATGGGGTATGGAGTATTATGTAATGCTGGTTTGATGTACCAATCAATGAGGAATATGTATCCACATATTGAGATTAGGCTATCAATATGACATGCATTATTGGTAAATATTTTGGTATGGATTTGGAATATGGCTTTGAGTTGGAGGGAATTAGGGTTGTGATGGAAGGAAGTATGTGTCCTTGTGGAAGGTATTGTCCCTACTAAGTTTGAGTAAGAACTTTTTGCCAACTAGTCAAACCTAAATGCATAAATGGTAGTTGTTGTGGACCAAAACCGTATCTTTAAATATATGGTACATGTTGGGTAAAAGGCAATTTTTTCCTAATAGGTAATTGTGCTACATTAAAACCTCTTTGTTGAATAAACACCTATTATGAAATGGATGCTTTATGGGTATTTGGCATTTTTTATTGACCAATAGGAATTCATTGTTGATTAGATAATGTTTATGATGAACCTACCATATGTTATGGTGGTACATCAGTCTATGTCTTTGGTCTCAAAATAGTAGCCATCACATGTTAAGGCAAGGTAACATTCACCACTTATTGGGGTAAAAGATTGGGTATTGCCTAGTTACTTATCCCTTGTTATTACATGCTTGAATAAGCATTTAGTTGAGGAGTGGGAGTAACCTACTATGATTGAGAACTAGGCATTCCTACCCCCTATTATTGTGAACCAATCATAGTATTGTAAAGAGGCACTTGTTTCTGTAAATTATTTTTTGGTGCATTTAATCCACCTTGGTCTATGTTGGGATGCACTTATTTGTTATCTACTACATTTTTCACATGGTATTGAGTAGAATCTAGAGTCGCTTCCTTAGTGATTAGGACATTGAACATGTTTCCTACCAAATTAATTTCAAAAAATGGGTCCACACTCATATTAGTATGGCCCAATGAATCAAATAGAACTCCTAATGAAGGAGCAATCTCTATAAGCAGGGTATTCAATATGGCTCTATAAGTTTGATATGCTTGCTACATTTGCATAAATTGATCCACCATGGGGACTTTCCCTTTGCAAACACATTCAAATCTTAGTTTGGCATTGGCACAAGTGCCTGATGATAACAAGTAGAGGCTTATTCAATGGGTTTGATGTGAGGTATATTACTAGGTGCTCTAACTAGATAAGGTAGACTTTCAAGGAGAAAGTCTGCTAGAAAATTATCTCCTATGTTCACCACCCTAACTAAAACCTCATCCCTATTCTCAAGAAAGTGAAGATAAAATAAGTATAAGTCATAACTTATTGGCATGGTAATATAATAGGGCTAATATTAGACTTGTTTGATAATAGATGGAAAATTTTCAACATATTGAGTTGTCTATTCTTGTTCCTAACTTAGATAGAGAGCTATGTTAACCAAGTATTATGTTAATATATCTTACCCTTCTTCTGCATATTTAGTAGTTTAAGGATGATATGGATCCATGTCACAAACCAAGTCATCACCATATGGGTCTTGAACAAAGGGATCATTCATGATTATGATTTTGTAATCTAGATTGTACATGGTTCCACTATGTGTGTAGTGAGGCATATCTAAACCCATAAATAACGTCTCATGAAGAAAAGGTCTAAATTTTACATAACACTCGAAATGAGGTCTAAAAATATTGATCGATGCTTGAAAATGTCTTGAAACTTGATCTAGGTGGAAAACTCAATCTATTATTACAAATGGGTTAAACTTAGCCTAGAATAGATATCTTCTTAAAGTCTATCAATGGAAATTTTATCTAAAATATTTCCAATGTTCTAAGGTCTTACACACAAATGGTCAAATGAAAGATAAATTTGAGCTCTAGTCTTGGAAAAGAATTTTGAACAAATATAATCTAGGTCTAAAATGAAAAGGTTTCAAGTCTTTAGTAAAAAGGCACAATGCTAGAATAAAAAAGTCATAAACTAGATTTTAAAACCTTAAGGCAATGCTAGGTCTTTGGTAAAAAGGCACAAAGTTAGACTTTGAAACAAACTAGGTCAAGGTAAAACTTTCAATTAATCTAAATTTATGGTAAATAATTCGAAACACTTGACTTAATCTTGTCACATGGATTTTAATACAAAATTAACCTTGGTATAAATAATTCACTCTAGGCATGCACCTAAAACTAATCAATAAAGTCAATCTCAAGTAATCAAAATAAGGTCAATGAGTAAAGCATTCAAGCCTAAGTGATAAGCAAGGGTGTAATGTAAACTAATAGTGATTAAAGTTATACTTAAAAAGTGAGTTTTCACCTTAGTTTAAGGCAAAAAATTGAATCAAGGTAGACATAAATAAACCACTTCCTATAACTATGAAAAGGGTCTTTAAATCAAGTAAGGAATTAGTCCAAGTTATCCAATTCAAAGTAAGAGGTAAACACTTGAGCCAAAATTAAGCAAGACCTAGGTGTAGACCAGTCAATTTTAAATCTAAACTTAACAAGACAAATACCCAACATGGTTTAAAATACTTAGATTTTTCAAATGGATAACATCCTAGACCTAAATGGACAACATAACAACACCATTTTTAGAACAAAGGCATGTGATTTTGAACTTGGTTTGAAATAAGGAAATGTTTTTAGAATAACATGAATAATGTAATAATGCTCCTTTAATCAAATGGTATGAAAATGGTTTTAGAGTAAAAATCCAAGGAAAATGTATGAGTTGAAATAGGTAGCATTATGACACCTCATTTAAGCAAGTCACACACAAATGTTTGGATTAAAAACTCTAAGGTAAGAGTGTGACACAAAATGGGTAGAGTAACATTTCTTAGGTTAAAGTGTGATTAAAAAACATGATTTTTATGACTTGTTTTGACTTTTAAAAACAAATTTAGTCTTAAAACACACATGTAAATTAAAGGAAATATAAATAACACAAATGGGTCATCCTATCCATAAAATTGACATGGGTGTGCATAGCTTCTGCCAAAATTTTCACTGATGTACCAATACTTGTGAAGAATTTAGTGTTAATCTAAAAAATAAAGAATGGGTGTAGGTAGAGTTTTTAAGCTTCCCCCCTTTATCTCTCAAGCATTGGTACATGGCATAAACTTAGAGTGAGGATCACTCAACATTTGGAAATAAATTCCATGGTAAGTGAGGTTCACTAAAAAATATATAAGTTTTGAAACACACTAGATGGTCCCATGTGTGACTAACACAATGGCACAATCACATCAATTGGGTTCACACCTGATAAATTACTATACAAAGGTTTATTCCTTTGCACAATGACTCTAGTCATGTATGTCTTAGTGGAGTATGATGTTTAACAAGACCTGACCCAAGTTTCATTAGGATTGCAGAGGATAGCATCTCAGCCCCTTGTAATCCCAGTATTAGGTGCCATAATTTATATACCCCATTATGGATCAGGGTTGCTACGATGCTGAGAGATGAAACCCTAGGTAAATTCACCCCTAAAGAACTTGTGAAGAGGTGATGAACTTCCACCCGTAATCCAAATGCAATAAAATAAATAAATGAAAAATGGAAAGAGTATAAAGGTCATTTATGGGTCACCCAAGTTGCTCGAAGTTTGGGGAGAGCATACATGACAATATTTTTCACAATACTTACATAAAAATGGCAATAATACAATCACTTTTCTTCACTAAGTTCCCTAAAGGGGATGAGGGGAGAGCATACACGCTATAGTTTTTGTTTTCCAAAATAAAGGATTTAATCTATGCAATTTGAAACTAGATAAAGAACAAACAAAAATTGAAAAAGTCCTTAAGAGATCTAACTAAAATGTAGGTTATTAAAATATTTTTGACCCCTTGGCCCTGTTTACACTTATAAAAACTTTAAAAATGCTAAAACATAAAATTTTTAAGTGATTTTAAATTACATTAACCAAATGTGGATAAATTTTAACCTTTATTGTAAATTTTGATTTGGCAAAAGGAAAAAGTTAATTAAAAAAAGCTTAAGATTACTTTTTATTGGCTCAATTATCTATAAAAAAGGTTAGTGGATTAATTTTTTCTTAAGTCAAGGTGAAATCCTACAAGTTGGCTCAATAAAACACAAAAATTAGTTCTCTATAAATATTTTTTAGTTACACAGTGATTATGAACTGTGAAATTATTCAAGCATAAAAAGCATAGAAAATTAGAATGTAACATAGACTTACATAGAGTGATTTCATGATTCCCTAACAATTTTTCAACTTTTCTCAATGATTCTACACTTTAACTCATTGATTTTTCAATTGTGATAAAAACTATATAAAAACATAGAAAACAAAGAATTGTAATTTCGGTACTCAATAACAATTTCACAGTTAGACATATGATTTTGCAACTCAAAATGATAATTTGCAAACCTATAATAATGATTTATCAAGTAAATGAGATAATATTTCTATGTTGAACAATGATTTCTCAACTCAAAAACATGATTTTGATACTATAAGTAACAATTTTGTATCTTATGAATGATTTCACATTTAACTATAAAATAAAGGAAAAATCATGATTCCTAAGGGGTGAATTCATAGTTTACCTTGATAGTTTCACAACTTTCAGGCCCAAATTCATATTTTCATAGATCTGAGTTCAAAAAAAGATGATTTTATGATTATCCAAGATGATTTTATGATTTCTCTGGATGATTTCGTAGTTTTCCCTTTTCAATATGCAGTTTCATAGGATCGAATTCATAATTCTACAATTAAAGTCCAAACATGGAAATGTTAGATAAAAATTAAGAAAACAAGGTCTAACAAGAATGTTTCTTGTCTCTAAGAAGGTCCAAAGATGCTCTCATTATGCATGTGGGATGTGTGGTCCCACTGGGCATGCCATTATGTGAGATATAAATCCAAGAGAGGAGTTAGTCAAGTGTTAGTATGACAAACCTCAATAAACACACATAAAAAAATCTAACACCTCAATCATATAAACTCAAGGATCAAGAGAAAATTTCAAGTAATAAACAAAATAATACAAAATAAGTATTCTTCACCTTCCTTGTGATCAAGAGTTACATGTTGGCCTCGAAGGAATGTGCTCAATCATGTGCTCAAAGAATCTTTGACAATGGTGCTCCTTGCATCATTTATCCTTGTCACTTTAGCAATTTTTAGCTTGGATTTGGAAATATGTAGCAAACTATCAATAATTTTTCATTATAACATTACAATAAATCTTTGTCTCTCAACAATTTAACAATACAACTTTGGCTTGAGAGATTTTTATAGAATGGCCTTGGCACTTTTATTTATAAGCTCTCCAACAAACTCTAACCCAAGGGAAGTTAGGTTATATTTAACTACAGTTAGGTTTAGTATAATATTAATAAATTTAAGGAGGGGACAAGAAATTAATATTTATGACAGAGATCCCATTTATTAAGCATGGTTCTCCATTTCTATATTTAAGGCTTTAATTGAGATATTTTCAATTCCTTTACTTTGAGGATGATGACATCACCATGACCTCAATTTTATTGTAATTTATTCTTTACAAAATCAATATTCACTAATTTCACATGGAAATTTTAATAAATCATTTAATTGGAGTTGCTTAGTTAATTCATTATGCTTAGCATTTTTGCATTTTAGGAATTGTTTAAGTGCCCCACTTAATGGGTACAAGGGGCCAATTTGTCAATTTGATATGTCACAATTTGATTGGAGATGAAGAATTTATGAGAGGTTATTTTTGTGTATAGGATAATACCCCAAATAAGGATGCCTCAACATGATTATAGGTACTAATGTCTGATATGTGCATGAAATTGGGATGCTCAGTAATTCTTAGGCTTAATTTGAAATCTTTGGTAGATATCAATATGAAATCTAATTGGAACACAATTATGGCTAAAATGGGGTGTCTATAATATTTTATTCTATGTGACATATAAGGATATCCAACAACAAAAATCCATCTTGTAGATAGTAGGATACATAATACTTTGATCCCTTAGACATCTGGTGGTATTAAATTAGATGCAAAAAGATATATTGTCATTTGACATGGATTGGTTGTGTGAGATCATTACCACAAAATATAAATGATGAAGGATGAAATACAAAAGGTAAAATTACATATGAATGTGTAAAAATATATAAATCAACTACACTAAAGACAAAATGAAAATGCAAAAGACCTCCATCCCAATAAAAAGATATAAACTATCATTAAGTAGACAAGAATCCATAGCTAACAGTAAGAAGAATAAATGATAAGAGCTAAATATCTAACATGAATATCCAAAATTCATGAGTGGGTGAGGAAATAAATATTTCATGTCGTTATTATTTTCCTTGGACTATGAGGAGCACATCCAAATATCTAACACAACTGGCAAAATTAAAAAAAAAACAAAAGAAAAAAAAAAAAAAATTTGCACATTATTGAAAGTAGGAAGATCTTTAGTAATAAGGGAAAACATAAATTAGTACTCTTATAATAGTTATATTAATAAAACATAGCCATTTAGGAAGAATTGTAAATTAGTTTGTGAGAGGAAAATATTTGGAAAAATGAGTATACTAGAAAGAAGAAAACACAACAATACACTGCTATGTATAAGGTAAAAACCAAAATCTTTTATTATTGGTATTTTCCTTGTTGATGTCTTTGCTAAATAAAAATTATGAGTTATTATTATTATTATCCTTCCCTATGTTTGAATTTTAATTAATTCCATTTTTGAAGGATGAAATTTGGTTTATGGTATTTGGATCTGATTTTCATTATTGGCAATATACTTTATGGAATTGTGCATTTTTTTAAAACAGTGGCTAAATTTTTTTAAATTTATATGAATCTCACTATTTTATTTTTTTATAAAATTTTCCATCCACTATGACTTCTTTAGATGGATTGAATAATAGTAATATAGCTTTGCATCTAGTATTTGTATTTGGTAAACTATAATTATTAGCTACACACCTTAGAGGCTTATGCCAAGGCATGGGAGAGGTGGTTAAATCCTAAATTGGGATATTTTGGGGAAATTTTCTCATGTGGAGTTAAATTTATCCACTATATGTTGCATATTTCTCATTATGCATGTGATACACAACTTGAAAACACTAGATATTATGTTTTTATTGGTTTTTGGATGTTGCGCTTGTTTTTGTAGACACATAAATTAACATTTAGGCTAAAATAGTGCAATTGGACCACCTCCTTGACACACTTATCTCATGACCTATTCTATAATATTTTGACCATTTATATTCACTTTTCACATGACAACTCATTCCTTAAAGAAACCCAAATCACCTTAGAATGTCTCTAACAAAACTAATCAATAATTTAAGCTCATTATTAGACTGAACCATGCCTTCAACTCAATAGGTTTGCCCTTTAAGGAAATAACACCCTATTGTGACAATAATAAACCCAACTATATTCCACTTCTACCAATAATTTCCTCCCACCAATTAATTACTATTTCCAAATTTTCAAATTTTTTTAAAGGGTCATCCTGAATGTTTAGAAAAACCCATCTAAAATAATTCCAAAAAATACCACTTTAAAAGCACATTTCAAACCATTTTTCACACATGACGATTCAACACTAAAAATAAACAAAATTCTAATTGACAATTAGATAAAGTTACTTATTTATCTCAATTTGGATTACATAAATCCATAGTATCCTTGATCCAAAGTCTGAATACACCTCCAAGTTCACAAGTCATTGTTGAAGAACTTAATCACACTAGGATTGCACCATCATATAACATTTTGTGATAATTTAACACAAACCACCATAATATGGAAGAACCACCTAGAATTTTATCCCTTTTTGGAATATTGGTATGTAGGCAATACTCATCATAGGGGTTGTTAAGGTCAAACACAAATCAAACCATTAACCCCTTTTTTATCCATGATTAAATTTTATCTTCTTATCTATTGAGCTAGGGTTTTAATAAAATAAAAATTGGCATAATGGTCTCCATATTAGATTAGAAGCTAAAAAATAGTCCACAGAATAAACATGTGAAGGAAAAGTGATTTAATCTTTTAGGTTTTTACCATGTAAATCCTAATCTAGATTAAAGGGATAGGTCTATTACTAAACTTGAATAAAATTAGAATTTATTGACTCTATGGAAATTTTAAAAAATAGTAAATACAAGGATTAAGTGGAGTTATCTATATATACATAAAGTTTCTCATGAATATAAATATTATAGATGATTGAGCATAGAAAGAGGAATCTTTCATCCATTGAATACTTTTAGAGATATGGCTCTAGATATTAGTTCCCCCCTTAGGACATTAGTTCCATGTGGTATTAATGTCTAATTTTGGCACTAGTGTCCCTCCTATAGTGACTGTCTACAACATTTAAGGAAGCTATGGGAGCTATTGAGGGTCATGTAGGTGATTTTGTATTGCACGAGGGTTCATTTGTGTCACTATTTTGGTTGATTCTTGTATTTAACCCTAATGAATACCTACACATGTGAAATAATTAACTAATCAAATGTAAAAGGAAAGGAAAAATAGGGTTGTGAAATGTTAAAATCTCATAGAGTAGAACCCTTATTTTCTAGACCATTGCCTACATTAGCCCCAATGTTAGGGGTCTCAGATTGCATGTATTTCTCTCTTAGGGAATGTGCAAAATTAAATTGCACATTATGCTAGAATTATTTTTTCCTAGGCCCTTATTTGATCATGAATGCAAATGTCTAGGTGTGAATGTTGAATAGTATGTAGAGTATTTGAGTTGTATTATTGGTTGATTTTATGTAAATAAGTGGAAAAATAGTAAGAGATAGATGTAAAATTCCTTTTGAGGCTATTTATATAGGAATACATTTGTTTGTAATATAATGACTTACTCACTTATTGACAAGTCATGAAAAAGATATAAAAAAACATAAGAGAAGGGTCACATAGGGGTTAAGACTCAAACATGGGTGGAAGGGCCTACCAGACATTAAAAGAAAAAGTGGATAGTAACACCATGTGGTGATACTATCCTTAAAGTGATTATAATGTCCTTAGGCTTAGAATAGAGAAAAAATTAGGGGTAATAGGCTAGGGGCCCTTGGGATTGAGAAAAGGTGACCTATAACTACTGGGGTTGTTAAAAATTAGGATAATGAAATATAAGAAAGATCAAACGACTCCATATGACCACATGAACAAGGATTATAACCATAACTAATACCTTTTGTATGAAATAACAATAAAAGACATCATATTTTTGGTTGTTTGACCAAATTAGGGTGTTTACATTTTCCCCCTTTTATTCTAGTATTGTAATGGAATGGAAGTACTAGATTAAAATAAAATAGAAATGTGTGCCTATACTTACCTATGTGAATGTAATATAAATTTATCCCACTTCTTGGCCAAAGAATTGGATGAGAGTTGGAGTGTATTATGTGAAAATAAACATATGACGTAAATGACCCCTATACTAAAACTAAGTGTGTAAATTAATTACATGTAGAAATAAGACTTGCTTAGCCCCACTCTAAATCTGAGCACTATAAATTAAATATGTGGAGAAATAAGGCTCACTTTCCCCCAATCTAAATATGAGTATGTAAATTTAATGTGTGGAGAAACAAGGCTCACTTACCCCCATTCTAAATCTGAGTATTGTAAATTAGGTTTGGTTTAATGTTATGGATCAATTGTTGTAGATGGCCCTATGACCCAAACTCGTGAAAACTTGGCGATGATACTAGTGATGATAATAGTGTGACTTGATAAATCAAAAAATTGGGATCAATAATGTGCACTCTATATCGTGCCCCCTAATATTGATATCTCATTGGTGTGTCTATGTATCTGAATATATGAATAAACTGGTATACCTATGTCAAAGTTGTATATCTATGTAGAGTGTACATATGAATAACTATGTAAACCTACACAGAACCTATCTAGACCTGTGTGTCTATATATCTAAATGTATATAACTATATATTCCTATGTAAACCTATGTAGACCCACACATCTATATAATCTAAACTGTGTAAACCTATGTGGATCCATGTGTCTATATAATTTGAATAAGTTGTGCATCTGAATGCCTATGTAAATATGTTAAGACTTGTATGTTTGTATAGTTTGAATAAGTTATGCATCTAAATTCTTACATAAACATGTGTATAATTATATGTCTATATAATCTAAATAATTTATGTAAGCTTATGTATACCCGTGTTATCTGTATCTCTAAAAAATGTGACTCTAGATGCCTATGTAAACTTATGTCTAAACTTTTGAATGTAAATCTGTGTGTCTGAAGCAATATATGCTTATTTTTCCACTCTTTTAGTGAGGGAGCTGAGATTTTGATGAGGATTTATGTCCAAAAGTGGTAAGGATCAACTATCCTAGTGTTTACTTGGTAATTGTGACATTGTATTAGGTTTGAAAAATGTATTGATTGTGTTGGAGTTTGATAATTTAGTGTGTAGCTATATAGGTACTTGGTCCATTGTATGGTTAGTAAAATGTTATTACTTTTATCATTTTATAGGTTTGAAAAGGATGAGAGGACTAATTTTACCAATATGGGATAGAGTGTATTGGTATCAATTCTCATGTGTAAGAAATGGTTTGGAAATCAAAGCTATGGTCCTTGAGATATGGTAATAATAAGATAGTTGTATTAATTAGCAAAATTGGCATGTAGGGATAACCATAATAGAGTGGGATTGGGTAGGTGATGACTTAAATATGTTAGTTTGAATCATTGGTAATTCATTTGCATCATTTGAGTGGAAAGATGTTTGAGTCTAAGAGAGAGAAACATGTCAAGGAGAAGAGATGCTAGTTTCTCACGCTATGAGGAGGTCAAGACAAACATTCAGGCTGGGGAGGAGGTTCACCTAGAAAGGGACCCTAAATTTTCCTATTTTTTAAATCATTTTTATTATCTATTTTTTTATTTTGCTAGAGGACTATTTTTGGCCTATTTCTGGAAAAGGTGGCACTATTGTCCCACTTTATGCACTACTATCCAAATCTTGGTACTATTGTCCATAATATGGTGCTACTATCCAGTGCCACTATCCTCTAGGAAATGTTAGTGACTAGTAGGCCCCAAATATCATGCTCAACATTGTTAACTAAATTTTGATTCCTATTATTTGTTTATTAGTTGTAGTTTTGTTTTATTGATGTTAATTTTTTTTTTAGTTTTTTGGGTTGATGCCTGTATGAGAGAGTTCAAGATGAGTAAGATGATGGAGACTATACGGGGATTACCCATGTCTAAGGTGAGATAGAGGTATTCGATAGAGAAATCCTATAATATGTTGCTTTCCTAGAGCCTATGCCTTAGGATAAGAATATGATCACTCCACTATGTGAGAGGTGAAATGCAAACACGTGTACATTCTAGCTACCTAGAGGTGAGATGATTATGACTTTGGAGGATGTATATTGTATCCTATAGTTTTTGATCTTTGGGCAATGAGATATATTATAGAGGTTACTAGTCCATGAGCTATACAATGAACATATTAGTAATTTTATGCCATGATGTGGGGGAATCATCACTTGAGTAGTCATAGTGGCATTTTGTTGACCATGATTGTGATGGTCAATGTTATACAATTTAAAAAAATTTAGCTATGTTGTTTTCATCATTTATTGCCATGGATGGGGGTGGTGTCTCTATTTCATACAAGATGCATGAGATAGGTTATGACATTGAGCATCATGGCACCATATATTCTTGGGGTCATACCATGTTGGTTAATTTATGTAGGGACCTTTACTACTTTACATAGGAGATGAGTGGTGGGGGTATCATTTTATAGACAATATTGAATTATTAGGCATACGAGCATATAGTTGTGATTAGGCTAGTGGCATATCCATAAAATGGATGGGCTCACCCATAGGTATTTTCAAATAGATGAACAAGGATAGGGCATACATTGAGGAAGAGTAATACCTATTATTAGTAGTTACTAGATAGCTTGAGAGCAGAGGATATTATCTAGAGACCCTACAAAGGCTATTAAGGATGGCTTAAGGATAACAAAAAATTAAGGTAGATTTGAGTTAACTATTAGATACATGATCAATGGGATAATTTATATGACTAGTTATAGTATGAAAGGGTTACCTAATAGTTTGGTATCATACAGGATGTGCCCCTAGCACTTGTATTCTAGTTGAGGAGTTCTCAGGCTCTTACAAGGTTGAGGAGGAGGTCAAAGCCATCGATTACTAAGATAGATCCTATACTAGTCATAGAGTGGGATCCAAAGATTAAGGTATGAAATGCGGATGATGTGGTAGTGACTGAGACCTACTCATCTTGGTGGAGTGAGCAAAAGTGGGCACTTCTATTCCTGAGAGATGGGATGATGACAAAGGAGGTATTAGATGTAGAGAGCCTAATAGTGTCGATGGTGAGTTAGATTATTAGTTTGTATGTTTATCCATAATGTTGATCATGTATTTTGATAAAATAGGATTCTTATGAATTATATGGATACTTTTAGGTGCAAGAGATGATGAGTATTGGGAGGTCATCATTAATTTAGTGTTGCATTAGTTGATATGACATATTCTATATGATATTATGGATGATGGATTGGTGGAGTGGGCCACCAATGTAGGTAGGGTGCATACTCATTTATCTTAGCATGAAATGATAGTGACTAAAACATACACGCAAGCATTAATAGATAGAGATGAATTAGGTATGGATTTGCATAGGTGGATCATGCCCTCTCCTAATGCTCTAGGTTGGGTGAGTAGTCATATAGTAGATGACTACATATGATTCTATTGGGAGTATGTTAAGTGTAGGGTTGAGCTTGTGATGTACTTGGAGAGAGAGTAGGTGTAGTTTTAGGTCAAGGTCTCACAAATATAGTGGGGCCTCTAGTTGTAATTATGATGTGTCTAAGAATGAGAGTGAAGGATCTGGTCCCAACAATCATGTTTACATCATTCAATGATGAATATTATTTTTATTAAAATGATGTTTTAAGTCATATATATATGTTTGTTATTGTAATTTGGCAGTGTATTGTGATCTAGATCTAGTTATATTGTATAATTTGTTATGTGTTTAAATTTGTTTAATTGTTTGAAATGTTGATGTTTTTAATATTATTTCAGTTGGAAAAATGTTAATTGATTTGTATATGTGTTATGAATGTTTTAGGCATGTGAAGGAGATTTAAGTTATTTTTTTATTGGTATATGGGGTTTTTTAATATCTCATAAGATGTTTTCATATGTAATTTATGATGGAAAGATGCCCTATCTAAAGGATGGCATGGAGAATCAATGACCATACTCATCATACTATATTGGTGTAGATGTAGACTATGAAATTGGAGATACCTATGATGCAATGCTTGTAGATAGTTGTGTAGACTTTGATGCAAAAATATTGATTGGTTGACACTCTAAAACTCCACTCTAAGTTACTTGATTTATTGTAAATATTTTGATAGGTCTGTGCACTAGAGTAGGGTTATGATCTATGTAATGATTTCCATATATCTTTTTTGGTTTTTCAAAATGAAACTATGCCCTTGGGTTGATAATTATTCCCAAATATTATGATTGGTGTGCACACTAGAGGGGAATTTTGAGCTCTATAATTATTTTTAAAGATTTTTATCAGTGTTTGTAAGAAAACTATTCCTTTTGGTCTATAATTATTACCAAATATATTAATCAGCATACACACTAGAAGTACATTCATAACTCTATGAACTAGTTCTCATCATTGCTAAATGTTGTGTTGTAGGGGATTGCTAATAAATAGTTATCCTACAAGTCACAAAGATAGTATGATGAGTAACCAATGGTTCCTTAAAATGAACTTTATGGGATAACTTAGTTGTAGAGGAGTGTGATCTAGGAGAGTATAGAAAAATAGGGCCTGATGATCCTTATGTGAACTCTATGATACCTCTACCAACATATTAGTCAATACAAGCTTTGAGTGCATAGAAATGGTCATTTGAATGTCCATTAATTTAGTGAAAATGACAATAATGTTTATGTGGTACCTAGTGAAAATGGTGTGGTTGATGATGATTATTTGAAGGAAGTGTGATCATCCCCTTATCTAGTAGTGTAAGCAAAATGTCATGATGCCTAGCCTTATCCAAAAAATTTATAACTAATCTATGTATATTTTATGTGCTACTCACTATAGATTATCCTATGGAGAGTGGCTCTTTGTCTTTACTGAGTATTTTTATTGCTTGTTTGTGTTCCACTATTTTCTAAATTAGAAGTGGGGTAGGCTCTTGTACCAAATTTGATGACCAAGGTTATGAGGGGTATATAGAGAAATCTAACTCTGAATATATAATTACTAATGACAACTATGGAGCTAATGATGTAGTTGTGTTGCATAGATGTCTAAATGATTTAGATGTTTGATATAGAAATCTATCCTTGAGAGGAGAGATTAAACCTCTGAAATAGATCTATTGTACTTCTAAATCCATGGGTTGATAAATTAATCAATGCAAATAAGATTTTAACTATAGAATATATTTTGTTGTATCCTCTATCTCAACTTGGTGTAGTGAAGGCAACCTCTGATGTGTGACTATAGGTCCCTTATTCTATATACAATACCTAAGGAAGACTACCTCTATCTAGATCCTCATATGTATGTAAAGATCCTCAAGGGAGTGTAAGGTGGAATAAACTAGTGCTTTTTGATTTAGTGAATTTAATAGAATTAACTTGATTGTAACATGAGAAATGAATTTCTCATAGGCCTAACAGTGTAAATATGAATCTCCTTGTCCATCAAATATAAGTAATAATGGTATTTAAAAGTTATGTGGTAACCTCATAGTTTAGATTCTATGTGGAATATGATTATTATGTATAACATTGGCATCAATCTAGGATTTGCATGCTTCATTCTCCATGCTTCATTCTCCAAATTGATATGGTATACTTATTTTTTCAAACTACCCAAAATATGAATTAAAGAAATCAACACTTGTGAAGGTATAATATCATTATCAAGGGGTTCATTTAATGCTTGAATTTTATTATTTATTTTATCCATTGGTATATTATATTCAAAATATTCTTTAGGAATGGTTGGTGTGCTCTCAATAATCTTTGGAGGTGTGATATATTGGACCTAGTTAGAGGGAAATAAGTTATCAACCTCACTTTTATTTTTTTGAGAAATGGGTTAGGTTGAATAAAAGGTTATTTATTATCTAGTGAATGGAAATTAAGCACATAAGAATAAGTGTGTGTGTGTGTGTGTGTGTGTGTGTGTGTGTGTGTGTGTGTGTGTGTGTGTGTGTGTGTGTGTGTGTGTGTGTGTGTGTCTTTTGATATGTGATTTATTGATTGGTTTAACAAGAGAGATATGTGAGGTATGAAAAGAAGTATAAGTTGTATATTCTATATAATCTTCATCATAATCACAATAATCATCATTATCCCATGGTTCATGAAAATAAAAATTTAATTGTTTCGAGTAAGTAAGAGTATAATAAGTATCATTCACATGCTCATCAAGAGAAGGAGAAGGATAATATTTTAAATTTTTACTACTATGAAATATATCATCATGTGTTAGTGTAATGCAAGGCATTTGAAATGAAAGCATGATTATCATTTTTTATTTGATAATTAAGGGAAGAAGGAATAATAAGCATGTTTTATTTTTTCAAATTATGACATATAGGAGAAGATTTATAAACATGTGCATTATCTATTTGTGGGAAAGAATCATTGAATTGATATTGAAATGTGAATGAAGGTGATAAAGTAATTTCATATACTTTAGTTTGTGCATTGATAAAAGGTGTAGCATCCTTTGTATTCATATTTTGAAATTTAATTGAGAAGGGTAAATAGGATACATTGTTCTTATCTACTTTACTTGAAGTATGTAAAAGTGGTTTTCATGTAGTGCACTTATATTGATTTATTTAAAAAAATGAAATAGAAAAGTAGTTGAAAAAATATGATCACATTGAAATAAAACACTACCAACAATAGGTTCCTTTGGCATTATATTATTAATATGATTTTTAGAAATAATGGAAGAGTAAGAGGAAAGAGAATGTGATTTATCTAATGTATCCTCATGTTCATTCATATTTTCATGTGCATAATAATATTCATATCCATCATTATAACAATCATCATCATCATCATCATCATCATCATCATCATCATCATCATCATCATCATCATCATCATCATCATCATCATCATCATCATTGTAAATGAAATCATTATCATGATCTAATGTACAATCTTGGAAATTAGTCCATTCATTTTTATAATCATGGGATAAATTAAAGATTGCATCAAGTGGATGAGGGGTAGAAGAATTTTTAGATGCCATTTTAAAATTCTCAAAGAAGATAATGTAAATAATAAAAAATAAACACACAAGAGGTAGAATATAATTTAACATAAGTATGTGTGAAATGTTTGAATTTGTTGAAAAAAGTTTTTAATAGAAAATAGGGTTGTTGTTGAAACCCTAGTTGATGTTGGCATGTATAGGGACCTAGTATGTGGATCTAGGGTTTGAATTTAGGGTTGTGTTGTAAATATTTAAATTGAATTAAATAAATAAAACACTAGTATGGGATTAATTAAATTATTTGGGTGAATCCAAAACATTAAAAAATCATATTTTTGTAACCCTCAATCAATGTGCAAGATTTAAAAGGTAACCACTAAGGAAAATTAGGGTTTTGAAGCAACATTCAAAATAAGATGGGTTCACCAAAGGATTTAGCCTTTTAGGTATCTACTATGTAAATCCTAAGCTAGATTAAAGGGTTGGGTTTGTTGCTAATTTGAAATGAAATTTTAATTTATTTATTCTATGAAAATTTCCAAAAATAGTATATATAAGTAAAAAGTGGACTTATCTATATATACATAGAGATTCTTGTGGATCTAAATACTAGAGATGGCTAACTATACATAGAGGAATATTTCATATATTGATGATTTTTGGAGATGTGGCTCTAGACAATAGTGTCCCCTTAGGATAATAGTTCCATGTGGTGCTAATGTCAAATTTTCATGTTAGTGTCCATCCTATAGTGACTATCAACAACTTTCAAGGAAGTTGTGAGAGTTCTTGAGGGTCACGCAACTAATTTTATATCACGTAGGGGTTAATTTGTGTCACTATTTTAGTTTATTATTTTCCAAAACACTAATAAATACCTACACATATGAAACAATGAAATAATTAAATGCAAAAGGAAAGGAAACACTAGGTTTTTGTATGTTACAATTGTATGAAGTAGAACCCCTAATGTCTTGACTACTACCTATATTAATCACAATGTTAGGGGTCCTATATCACATGTATTTATCCCATAGGAAAGTTTCACCATCAACTTTCATGATATGCTAGAATGAATTTCATTTATGACTTCTTTGATCAAGCATACAAATGTCTAGGTGTGAATGATGAGTATTTAAGCCATACTATTGGTTGAATTTATATAAATAAGTGCCAAAATAGTAAGTACTAGATGTAAAATGCCTTTTGATGCTATTTATATAGGATGATATTTGTTTAGAATATAATGCCTTGCTCATTGGCTGAAAAGTCTTGAAAAATATATAAAAAAACATAAGAGAAGGGTCACAAAGTGGTCAAGACTCAAACGTGGGTGAAAGGCCCTGTCAAAAATTGAATTAAAAATTGGATAATATCCCCAAGTGATGATAATGTACTAAAATTGGTGTTAATGTCTTAAGGCTTAGAATAGAGAAAAATTTAGGGATGACAAGCTAGGGCCCCCTAAGATTGAGAAAAGGTGACTTGTGATTATTGGGGGTGTCAGAAACATGGATAATAAAGACTAAGAAAGATCAAAAGACTCAAGATGAACATGAAAAAAAGTAATATAACCATCACTAAGACCCTTTGTGTGAAATAACAACAAATAACATAATAATTATGGCTGCTTGACCAAATTAGAGTATTTACAAAAACATATCCCAAAAACCTCAGAGCCCTATTATTTACCATACAAGGTTGCATTATTCAGACAATAATTCACTGCACTATTATTTAGTTGCAACTCTATTGTCCAAGAACCATAGATACTCCTATTATAGGTCTGTAATCTATCAACATGGTCTATTAGTTAGTATCAAATCTAGAAATAGTCTTCATATTATTTTTACATTTAAGTTTATATTTATCTTTTGCACTTTCCATATTTAGTATATTTCTAAATTTAGTATGTTTTAAATCAACTCATGTCATTTATTACATAATGGTAATAGTCTGATTTTGTATAATAGTTTCTCATATTTAGGTAATTTATTTCATATTTTTCCAAAATATGATAAAACATATTGTTGAACCCATCAATTAATTAAATATTAAAATCCCTATATTTCCCTAAGATCTTTCCTTCCAAATTTTGTGTTAGGATCTCAAAACCCATACACACTAGTTATCAAATTAACGGCCAATGTGTAAGATATGACTTTCTTCTTACTCATGTTTTCATCAATTATACATATATAATGGAAATTATTATAATTATCCAAACATTATACACTATACCAAGATTATACTAACTTTTATCACCAATGTTATACCATTTATGCCACCAGAAATGAGTCTTGTTCTATGAGAAGTGGTTGGTTTACCTTTTTGCACCAAGTTTTAGGACAAGTTTTGGAGTGTTTAAGGAAAAATTAGATATATGGGAAACTATCTAAATGAAAATTATTCTAATAGTAAGTTTAATACTCAGGACACATCATCTCTATAAAATTCATTTATGTTGATCCAAAAAATATTAGTGTCATAGTGGAGTGTCTAATACCAAAGAATGTTTCAAAAATTCACATTTTAATGAGAATTTCAGGGTATTACATAATATTCATTTATGAATTATCATGAATTGGACACCCAATCACATCCCTTAAAATAAAATGCAATACATTTGTGTGTAATTATTAGTGTGAGGAAGTGTTTTACAAGCTCAAGGAGGTGTTGACAACAACCTTTATTCGAGTAGTGCCATATATGGATAAGTATTTCCTTGTTTACATAGATGCATCTCTTGATGGTCTCAGTGAACTATAAATTTAGGAAGGATAAGTTATTTACTATGATTGAGGAAGCTCAATGTTCATGAACTCAAGCTTTATAACTAACTGAAGTAGTTCACACATTCAAAATGTGGAGGCACTACCTTGTTAGATGAAAGTTTGTATTTGGGATTGACCATTTGAGCTTGATACACATATTCACTCAAAATATATTTAAATAAAAAATAAATGTGTTGGATGGTTATTTTTTTGTAGTATGATTTTGAATTTACTTACATAAAATAAAAGCAGAACAAAATGGTGGATGTATTAAAAAAAACCACTTTTACATTCCATGTCAGTTATGCAAGACAATTTGAGAGGCCATATATTATAAATTTAAAAGAAATATGCCTAGTATAAATAATTTAAAATAATAAAATCAAGACTCATCCCAAATAGAGTGTTTATTTAGTGGCATATGATGGAGTTCTAATCTATCAACAATGCATATATATACCATACAGTAGATGATTAAGGTATCATATCTTGTATGAATTACAAAAGGCCCTCTATTTTGCTCATCGCAAGGAAAATGAAATTCATGTAGGTATTAAAACCTTTTAATATTGGTTGGAAGAGAATGAGGAAGTGTCTAATTATGTTTTAAGATACTTATAATGTTAGGAAGATAAATTTGAGCACAAATATCTAGCCAGATTATTATACCATCATGAAATCCCCATATTGTAATGGGATGTAGTGTCAATGGATTTACTAATAGGGTTTCCATGTGCTCATTGGAGACACAACACCATTTTTTTTAGTTTTTTATAAAATAAATGAGGTCACATATTTCCTTCCTACCAAAGATATCTATGGCATAGAGGATATTACCCAATTATATGTGGATCAGATTGTGAATTTGCATGATTTTCCATTAAAAATCATTTTAAATAGGGATTCATTGTTTACATACCACTTTTAAACCAAATTTATTAAATCTTTGGGAATAAATTTGAATATTAGTAAAACATACCATCCTTAGGTGGGTGGATAGGTTGAGAGGATTAATTGGGTGCTAAAGGACATGTTATGAACTGTAGACAATATTTATGGATTATTTATCACTCTATTATTTTAATCTTGGAAAAATTATATCTTGGATTCTCTTCTTATTTATGGAGCTTTTCTCACTTATGTATATCTCACATATTTTTTATGTTAAGCCCCTTGGTCTACCTCTTAGTATGACTAGTCTTGTGTTGATGGCCTAGATTTTATATCTTGCCCATAATGCTTAAAATCTACTTATCCTCCATCTTTGAAATTTATAAACCTTTACCTAATCTCCTCCTCCTTGGACACTAATGTCTAGGATAGATACTAGCATTGACACTAGTGTCTCTGACCTAACATAAGTGTCCAGTTACCCAAAGTCACCTAGTTTGTAACTAAAATGTATTCTAATGATCATTCTAAGTGATTTAATGTGAGTTACTTATCCAATGGGATTAATATAAATAAAATATAAACCCTAATTCATTCCTCACCTAGAAGCATGGTAAAAATACCTAGTGTTCATACCAAAGATCATTCAAAGAGTATTCAATTGAGTAAAGTTTACCCATTTTCTCCTATTTAGAAACTAGTCATAAGGACAACACATCTTTAAGTCTGAAGTAATAAAGGAATTTTACAAGATCCTAATTTTCCAAGTTAAAATATAGGTCATTGTTTTAGTTTCTTAGACATATTTCATGATTCACACCTAATCCAACACATATGGGATAACTACATCAGTTTTATGCCTTCTTCAGAGTATTGCCTATTGAGGAAAAGATCACTAACATAAGGGTATTTGGGTTCAAATCAACACAATGTTCCCACTAACCTATTTCCCCCCAAGGTCACCGTGAATATGAAGAACTAGGGTTTAAAAAATTCATGGGGAGCAATTGTCCATGAACAAGATATGAATACACCAGTGTAAAGGTGAAGTAAAACCCAAAAGTATTTAGGTGGTCTCATCCTTTTACATTAGGTATTCCATACATGACACTTGCATCAAACCTAGAAAATAGCATCAATTCATTATCCCAATATGACATTAGTGTATATAGCTCCAAAAGTGTTAGATTCAAAATCTTCTTCTAGTCTACTTCCTACATGTTACAGATCAAACACTATGTTAGCATCAGAATCAGTTAAGTATATTAATTATTTGTCATTTACATAGCTTATTTTTAGTTTTTTATATTTAGCCTATTCTTAATATAATAAATTCATTATATGTTTATATCTTAGTTTAGAACCCAATTGGCCTATTTTAGATCTTATTATCATCCTTTTGCTTATTTATTTATATATACCCATTTTATATTCTAAGTAACCTCAACTTAGAATTCATTTTAGGGTTAAACATTTGGTTAAACCATTATTTGAACATCATTTCTACCTAAGCATACCCTATATGATGTTTATTACCTATTGTTCCTAATATTTAGGTACCTCATATCTCTTATCACAAATGATATTGACTGTATTGATGACTATGATTATGAAAATATCCAAATTTATATCAAGGAAGGGGTAAATTTTGATTACTCTTGGATCCTATAATTACTAAAGCATCTAATTTCAAAGCCTTGAATAGTGGTAGTTATTATCCCTTTAATCAGGTTTATGATCCAACCATTTCAAAAAATGAGTTTAACCATATTAAGGAAGATAAATATCCTTTAACCATACTTCCTAAAATACCATCATAAACTTTTGGCCTTTTATATTTTTAAGAATATGGATACAAATTCCAAGGCTTGGGTAAACATGTGTAAGGTATAACTCAGCTTATTGTTCCTAAAAATAACACATCTTAGAAAGGCTTAGGATTTTTATAAAATTCCATAAGGCACAAACAAGTCAAGTCATCTAAGAATGTCTTTCATGAAAATTTTACTACATAATTGGGTACATATGACCGAGAGGCTCCTTCATTTGATCATAAAAAATTTAGACAAATGCATAAAGAAATTATGAATGAGTTAAAAATAGCTTATAAGGGGGACATGCCTTCACTAAAATTAGTTAACACCCCTTAATTCCTACATTACCAAATAATATCTACCTTATCAAATGTGATGTTCCCTCATACCTTCATTACAAACAAATTATATACCAAAAAAGGGACCTTTACCAAAGGTTGTTCAAGATAAAGTTGTTATACCAAAAGTACCTAATTTCAAAGACCCCATACCACTAATGAATTATCTTACATTTAGTTATAATTAACATGAACTTGTTATACATGAGGACAATGGTACTCATATGCCTAGATTAAAAAAAGTTTGTGGGTTGAAACCAATGATGACACCTATGACAAACACTAGTATTCTCATAGAATATCTTATGCCTATGATGACCAGTATTAGGGATCTTCAAAATTAGGTTTATAGACTTCAATTTCAAATTGCTTTCCATAATAATAGTGCACATATAGCCTCATTAAATAATAAACCTCTTGAGAAATGTATACATGAATATATTTATCCATAAGGTTTTAGGCTACCACATTTACCTCTCTTTGATACACATAACTATACATTTGAGTACATGACATCGTGTGTACATTCTTTTGTTCAATGGGAAAAAGATGACAAACTTTTACTAAGGTTTTCCATGTAAATATTTTATATGAGGATACATTTTTTTTCTATAGTTTACCAAATGGTTCCTTAGCCACATTTTTATAATTATAAGATCCATTCTCCATGGATTTAAATATTCACAAGGTGTCAAATCTCACATTAGAACATTTTCATAATTTAAAATAATGTGATGATGAATCCCTTCAAGATTATAATATTTGATTCAAAATTAAATCATATGAGCTAACATTTAGACCCTTATATTTGTAATTGTAATTTATCTTTAGTAGAGGCCTTATTTCACCATTAAAGGAAAGGGTATTACATAAACAACATGATTCATTTACCCATTTATATAATGATGTGCATAGATATTATTCCTTCATAATTAATCATTCAAAGTAACCTTAACATATCTCCTTATAAATACAAAAGTTTTATACCTCACACAAAGGAAGGAGACAACTTACCTAAGGATCATTATTAACAAAAATGTGGTATTCCTAATATTTACATGGCCATTTTTCATGTGTTACTTAATATGGGGCCAATACAATGTCTATGATTTATACAAGAATATTAAAGTGAAAAACATAAAAATCATCCACGCTAACAAGATTTAACAATTAACTTATACATGGGTGGTGCTTATTTTTAGCATAACTATATTGATCCTACACAAGCAAAAACTACTTACAATGTAAGATGCTTATAAGAGATTGGATTCTTTGCAATTTAATTTATAGGCTCTCTAACTAGCTATAACCTAAGGGTAATTAAGTTAAATTTAACTATGGTTAGGTTTAGTTTAACCCTATTTAAGTTAAGGAGGGGATAATCAATTAATATTTGCGATAAAGATCACATTTATTAAGCATGGCTCTCCATTTCTAAATTTAAGGCTTTAATCAAGATATTTTCAATTCCTTCACTTTGAGGACGATGACATCTCCATAACCTCAATTATATTGGAATTTATTTTTAAAAAAATTAACATTCACTAATTGCACATGGAAATTTAACTTAAGCATTTAATTGTATTTTTTTAGTTAATTCATTTTTCTTAGCATTTTTGCATTTTAGGAATTATTTAACTGCACCGCTTAATGGGTCCAAAGGCTAATTTGTCAATTTTATAGGTCAAAATTTGATTGGAGATGAATATATGAGAGGTTACTATTGCATTGAGGATAGTACCCTAAATAAGGATGCATCAACATGATTTTGGGTACTATTGTCTTATATGTGGATGAAATCGGGACATTTAGTGATTACTAGGCTTAATTTGCACTATTTGGTAGATATTAATTTGAAGCTTGATTGGAACACAATTGTGGCCAAAATGGGGTGTCTATAGTATTTGATTTTATGTGACATAGTGGTATATCCAAAAATAATCATACATCTTGTAGATAGTAGGATACACAATATTTTGATCCCTGAGATAGTTGGAGATTTTAAATTAGATACAAGTAGATATATTGCCATTTGACATGAATTGGTTGTGTGAGCTCATAATGAAAAAAACTAAATTATGAAGGATGAAATAAAAATGCTTTAATGACTTATGAATGTGTAAAAATAGATAAATCAACTACACTAATGTCAAAATGGAAATGAAGAAGACTTCCATCCCAATAAAAATATATAAACTATCATTGAGTAGACAAGAATCCATAGCTAACAGTAAGAAGAATAAATGAGAAGAGATAAATATCTAAAATGAACAGCCAAAATCCATGAGTGGGTGAAGAAATAAGGATTTAATATTATTATTATTATTATTATTATTATTATTATTATTATTATTTTACTTGGACTCTGATGAGTACATCTAAATATCTAGCACAATTGGCAGAATTAAAAAAAGAAAAAAAAAAACTTCACACAATATTGAATGCAAGAAGATCTATAGTAATAAGGGAAAACATAAATTAGTACTCTTATAATAGTTATATTAAGAAACCATATCCATTTAGTAATAATTGTAAATTAATTTGTGAGAGGAAAATATTGGGAGAAATGAGTAGACGAGAAGGATGTAAACACAACAATATATTGGTATGTATAAGGTAATGACTATTGTTTTTAATTGTTGATCTTTTCCTTGTTGATGTCTTGGCTGAATAAAACATGTGAATGATTATTTTTATCCCCTGTGTTTGAATTTTGATTAATTCCATTTTTGAAGGATAAAAATTAGTTTATGGTGTTTGGATCTGATTTTCATTATTGTTAATATACTTTGTGTAATTGTGCATTTTCAAAAATAGTGGCTAGAATTTTTTAAATTTATGTTATTCTTATTATTTTATTTTTTTCTAAAATTTTCCATCCAATATGATTTTTTTTGATGGATTGAATAATAATAATATAGATTTGCATCTAGTAGTTCTATTGGGTTTACTATAACTATTAGTTATGTACCATAAAGGCCTCCCCCAAGGTGTGGGAGAGGTGGTTAAGTCCCAAAATGGTGTCTTTGGGGGATATTTCTCATGTGGGGTTACATTTATCCACTATATGTTTCCTATTTTTCATTATGCATGTGCTACATGACTTAACAACACTAGATATTATGTTTTATGGGTTTTGGAATGTTGTACTTGTTGTTATAGACATATAAATTAACATTTAAGATAAAATAACAAAATTAGACCAGCTCCTTGACAAACTTATCTGATGACCTATTATAAAATACTTTCACCATTTTTCTTTACTTTCCACATGACAACTCATTTCCTAAAGAAACCCAAAGCATCTTAAAATGTCTCTAACCAAACTAATCAACAACTTAAGATTATTATTAGAATGAACCACACATTTAGCTCAATAGTTTTACCTTTATGGAAATAACACCTTGTTATGATAGTAGTAAACCTTGTTATATTCCACTTCTACCAATAGTGTTGTCCCACCAATTAACAACTATTTTAAAAAATTCAAAAGTTGTGAAAGGGTCATCCCGAATGTTTAGGAAAACCCATCTAAAAAACTCCAAAAATAACACTTTAATATCACATTTCAAACCATTTTTCACACATAAGGATTCAACACTAAAAATAAACAAAATTCCAATTGACATTGAGATAAAATTACATATTTGTCTCAATTTTGATTACATAAATCCATAGTATCCCTGATCCAAAATTTGAATACACCTCCAAGGTCACAAGTCACTGTTGAAGCACCTAATCACACTAGGATTGCACCATCATATAACATTTTGTGATAATTTTAGACAAACCACCATAATATGGAAGAACCACCTAGAATTTGATCCCTTTTTGGAATAGTGGTATGTAGGCAATGATCATCATAGGGGTTGTTCAGGTCAAGCACAAATCAAACCATTGACCCATTTTTAATCCATGATTAAATTTTTTCTTCTTATCTATTGAGATAAGGATTCAAGAAAATAAAAAGTTACATAATGGTTTCCACAGTAGATAAGAAGTACCCAAATAGTTCATAGAATAAACATGTGAAGGAAAATTGATTTAACATTTTAGGGTTTTATTATTACATCATAAGCTAGATTAAATGATTGGTTATGTTACTAATCTTGAATAAAATTAGAATTTATTGATTCTATGAAACTTTATAAAAATAGTAAATACAAGGATAAAGTGGACTTATCTATATATACATATAGTTTTTCATAAATTTGAATATTGGAGATGACTGAGCATATAAAGAGGAATCTTCTATCAGTTGACTATTTTTAGAGATCTGACGCTAGATAGTAGTGTCCCACTCAAGATAGTAGTGTCATGTGGTGTTAATGTCAAATTATAATGCTAGTACCCCTCCTCTAGTTATTATCTATAACTTTTAAGGAATCTACAAGAGTTCCTAAGGGTCTTATAGGTAATTTTTTATCACATAAGGGCTCACCTATGTCCCTATTTTGGTTGATTCTTCTCCAAAACCTTAATAAATACCTAAACACATGAAATAATGAACTAATACAATGTAAAAGCAAAGAAAAAACTAGTTTTTGGAATGTTACAATCGCATGGAGTAGAACTCCTATTATCCTAATCACTACCTACCTTAACCTCAATATTAGGGGTCTTAGATCGCATGTAGTTTTCCCTTAGGTAATATGCAAAATCAACTTACACGGTATGCTAGAATGAATTTTGTCTAGGAACTTCTTTGATCAAGCATGAAAATGTCTAGGTGTGAATGTCGAGTAGTATGCAGACTATTTGATCTATAATATTGGTTGATTTTATGTAAATAAGTGCCAAAATAGTAAGTATTATATGTAAAATTCCTTATGAGGCTCTTTACATAGGAGGTTCTTTGTTTGAAATATAATGCCTTATTCATTGGTTGATAAGTCCTAAAAATATATAAAAAACATAAGATAAGGGTCATAGAGGGGTAATGACTCAAACATAGGTGAAAGGGCCCATCAGAAACTAAAGGCAAAAGTGGATAGTAATGCCATGTGGAACTACTATGATAAAAGTGGAAATAATGTACTAAGGCTCAAAAAAGATCAAAATCTAGGGATGATAGGCTAAGGGCCCCTGGGATTGAGAAAATATGACCTATGACTAATGGGGTGCCAAAATAAGGATAATAAAACATAAGAAAGATCAAAAGACTTAAGATGACAATGTGAATAAGGACTATAACCATTACTAAGACATTTTGTGTGAGAGAGAAATAAAATACATAGTACTTGTGGTTGCTTAACCAAATTAGGGTGTTTATAATTTCCCCCCTTTTATTATAGTAATGTAATGAAATGGAAGTAATTGAAAAAATAGAAATGCATACCTATACTTGCCTATGTGAATATAATCTAGATTTATCCCACTTCTTGGCTAGAGAAGTGGATGAGAACTAGAGTGTAATATGTGAAAGGAAACATATGATGTAAATTCCCCCTATGCTAAAATTGAGTGTGTAAATTGAATATGTGGAGAAACAAGACTCTCTTACCCCAACTCTAAATTTGAACATTGTAAATTGAATGTATGGAGAAATAAGGTTCACTTGTCACCAATCTAAATATGATTATGTAAATTGAAGGTGTGGAGAAACAACGCTCACTTGCCTCCACTTTGAATCTGAGTCATGTAGATTAAGTATGGTGTAATGCTATGGATCAACCACTGTAGATAGTCCCATGAACCAAAATAGTGAAAACTTGGTGATGATATTGGTGACAATATTGGTGACAATACTAGTGTAACTTGATAAATTTAAAAATGTGGATAAAGAATGTGTGATCTACATTATGGCCCCTGATCCTGATATCTGAGTGATGTAGCTTTGTATCCAAATATATGAATAAACTAGTATACCTATGTCAAAGATGTATATCTATATAGAGGATACGTATGAATACCTATGTAAACCTGCATAAAACCTATGTAGACCTGTGTGTCTATATATTTAAATATATATAACTATGGATGCCTATGTAAACCTATGTAGACCTATGCATCTATATAATCTAAACTATGTAATCCTATGTAGACCTATGTGTCTATATAATTTGAATGAGTTGTGTATCTGAATGCCTATGTAAACTTATGTAGACCTATATGTCTGTATAATCTAAACAAGTTATGCATCTAAATGCTTATGTAAACATGTGTAGACTTGTATATCTATATAATTTAAATAAGTTGTGTAAATTTTTATAGACTCATGTTGTCTATATCTCTAAATATTTGTGACTCTGGATGCTTGTGTAAACCTGTGTCTAAAAATTTGAATGTAACTCTGTATGTCTGAAGCAATCTATGCATATTTACCCCACTTTTAGTGAGATAACTGAGACTGTGATGAGGATATGTGACTAAAATTAGTAATGATTAAATATGATGGTTCCTAATTGGAAATTGTGATGTTTTATTGGGTTTGAATAATATATTAACTGTGTTAGAGATTGATAATTTAGTGTGTAGTTGTATAGTTACTTGGTTCATTGTATGGTTAATCAAATTTTATTATTTTTTAATAATTTTATAGGGTTAAAAACATGATAGGATTCATTTTACCAATATGGGATAAAGTGTATCGATATCAAGTCCTATGCACAAGAAATGGTTTAAAAATTAGAGATACGGTCCTCAAGATATGACAATAACAAGATAGTTTTATTAATTAGTGAAATTGACATGTAGTAGTAACCTTAATAAGGTAGAATTAGTAAGTGATGACTTAAATAGGTTAGTTTAAATCATTAGAAATTAATTTTCATCATTTGAGTGGAAATAATTTTGTGTTTGAGAGAGAGAAGCATGCAGAGAAGATGAGATGCTAGTTTCTCATGCTATGAGGAGGTCGAGGCATGCATTCAGGCCAAAGAGGAGGTTCACCTAGTAAGGGACCCTAAATTTTCCTATTTTTTATCCTTTTTTTGTTTTTTTGTTGGTTTTTATAGAGAAGGATTATTTTTTTCTTGTTTTAAGAAAAGGTGGTACTATTGTCCCACTCTAGGTGTTAGTGTCCAAATCTTAGCACTAGTGTCCAAAGTGTGGTGCTATTGTCAATTCCACTATCCTTTGGTCAATTCTAGTGTCCAGTAGGCCCTAGATATGGTGATCAATATTATTGATGAATTTTTTATTCATTTTTTTTTATTGTATTATTATTTTACTAATTTCATATTTTGTTGTAATTTTTTAGGTTGATGCCTATATGAGGGAGTTTGAAATAGGTAAGATGATGAATACTATATAGGGTTTTCCCATGTCTAAGGTTGAGATAGAGGTGTTCGATAGAATAAACTTGTAATATGTTGCTTTCTTGGAGCCTATGCCCTAATAAGCATATGATCACTTCAATATGTGATAGGTGGAATGCAGACACATGTACATTATGGCTACCTATAGGTGAAATGACTGTGACTTTTGAGGATGTATATCATATCATATAGTTTTTAATCTCTGGGCAATGGGTTGTATTATAGAGGCCACTAGTCCATGAGCTATATATAGAGCATCTTAGTGCTTTTTTGACATGGTGGTAGGGACTCATCATTTGGGGAGTCAGAGTGACATTTTGTTGACCATGATCATGATGGTCGATGTTCCATGATTGTATAAATTTTTAGCTATATTGTTGTCATCATTTATTACCATGAATAGGAGTGGTGTCTCTATTTCATATAGTATACATGAGATAGTGTATGACATTGTCTTGGGGTCAAACCTTGTTATTTCATTTATATAGGGACATGTACTAATTTACATAAGAGATGAGTGGTAGGGTTATCGATGCATCGATAATGTTGCATTGCTAGACATGCAAGCATATAGTTATGATCAGGCTAGTGGCACATCCATAGGATGGATGGGATCACCTATAGTTATTTTTAGATAGATGGATGAGGATATGACAGTTAATGATGAGGAGTACTACCTATTTTTTATAGTTACTAGATAGTTTGAGAGTAGAGATCATTATTTGGAGACCTACAAGGGATATTAGGGGTAGCCCAAGGATATCACATAGTTGAGGTGGATTTGAGTTAGTTATTGGATACATGATCGATGGGATAATGTATAAGAGTGGTTATAATATGAGAGGGTTACATGATAGTCTGGTGTCATACATGATGTGCCCTTAGCACATGTAGTCTAGTTGAGGAGTTCTCAATCTCTTACAAGGTCAATGAGTAGGTTGAGGCCATCGATTACTGAGATATCTCTTATGATAGTGACATAGTAGGATCCATAGATTGAGGTACTAGATGTGGATGATGTAGGAGTGACCGAGGCCTGCTTGACCTACTATATTGAGCACAAGTGGGAACCTCTATTCCCAAGAGATGGGATGATCACAAAAGAGGTATTGGATGCATATCTCTTGAGGGTTGTCAATGGTGAGTTCAATTATTGTTTTGTATGTTCTACTTAATTTTGATCATGTGTTTTAATATAATAGGATTCTTATGAATTCTATGGATACTTTTAGGTGTAGGAGATGATGAGTATTATGATGTCACCATTTACTCAGTACTACATGAGTTGACACGACATATTCCAAATGATGTCATAGATGATAGATTGGTGGATTAGGCCACTAATGTATCTAGAGTGAATGGTCATTTGTTTGATTATGTGATTATAATGACTACATCATATAGGTGAAAAGTGAGAAATAGAGATGAATTATGTATGGATCTATAGAGGTGGACCATGCCCTCTCCTACTTCTCTAGGTGGGGTGAGTATCTGTATAGTAGATGACTACATATGAGTTCAATGGGAGTATTCCAAGTTTAGGGATGACTTGTGATGTACTGGGAGAGAGAGATTAGCTGTAACTATAGGTCAAGATCTCATATAGATAATGGGGCCTCTAGTTCTAATTATGATGTGTTTGAGAGTGAGAGTGAGGGAGCTAGTCCCAATAGTCATGTTCACATCATTGAGTGATGCATATTATTTGTATTGAAATGATATTTTCAATCATATATATATATATATATATATATATATGGTTGTTGTTGTAATTTGGAATTATGTATTAGCATCTATATCTAGTTATATTGCATATTATTTTGTGTTTAAATTTGTTTGATTATTTGAAATATTTATGTTTGTAATTTTGATTCAGTTGGAGTAATGCTAATTAATTAGTATGTGTTATGAATGTTCTAGGCATGTTTAAGAGATTTAAGTTTTTTAATTCTATTGGTATATGCCTTTTTTTGTTTATATCGCATAATATGTCTACATATATACCCTATGATGGTGAGATGCCATATCTAAACCCAGATGGCATAGAAAAACCAATGACCATACTACTCATATTATGTTGGTGTAGATGTAGATTGTGAAATTGGATCTACTTGTGATGAAATGCTAGTGGATAATTGTCTAGACTTTGATTGAAAAATATTGATTGGTTGATGCTCTAAAACTAAAATCTAAGTTATCTGATTTATTATATATATTTTGATTGATGTGTGCACTGAATCAGGGTTCTAATCTTTGCAATGATTTCCATATATCTTTATTGGTTATTGAATTGAAACTATGCCCTTGGGGTGATAACTATTCATAAATATTTTGATTGATGTGTGTACTAGAGGTGTATTCTTAGGTTTATAATTATTTCTAAAGATTTTGATTGGTGTTTGTATCAAAAATGTGCCTTTTAGTATGTAATTTTTCTTAAATATCTTAATCGGTGTATGCATTAGAGGTGCATTCTAAACTCTATGAACTTGTTTCTATTATTGTTGAGGCTGTGATGCAGGGGACCACTATAAATAGCTATCCTAGAAGTCATAGGGGTCATACAATGATTAAATAATGGTTATTTAAAAGGAATGTCCTATGATAACTCTATTGTAGAGGAGTGTGATTTAGGAAAGTATTGAAAATGAGGGCCTGATGCTCCCTATGTGAACTCTATGATGCCTCTATTAAACTATTGGTTGATGCAAGCTCTGAGTGCATAGCAATTGTCATATGAATGTCCATTGATATGATTAAAATGATTAAAATGCTTATGTGGTACTTAGTTATAAGTGGTATGGTGGATGATAATTAGTTGAAGGAAGTGTAGTCATCCCATTATCTAGTAGTGTAATAAATATGTCATGAGGCCTAGCCTTATTTGAAAATTATATAATCATTTTGTGTATATTCTATGTGTTACTCACTCTAGACTATGCTTTTTAGAGTGACTCTTTGCCCTTACTAAGTATTTTTATTGGTTGTTTGTGTTCCACTATTTTATGAATTGGAAGTTGGGTAGGATATTTTACCAAATTTGATGACTAAGGTTTTGAGGTGTCTTTATCCAAATCTACCTTTTACTGTGTAATTATTAATCCCAACTATTTCTCTAATGATATAATTATGTTGCATAGATGTATGAATGATTTAGATGTCTGATATAGTGAAATATCCTTGAGAGAAGAGATTAAACCTCTGGATAAGATGTATTGCACTTATAAATCCATTGGTTGATGAAATAACTAATGCAAACAAACTTTGAACCATAGAATATATTATGATATAGGTTCTGTCTCACCCAAGTGTAGTGAAGATAACCTCTCATGTATGACTAGAGGTCCTTATTCTATATATAATACCTAAGGAAGACTACCTCTAGCTCTTCATATGTATGTAAATATCCATTAGGGAGTGTATGGTGGAACTAGTCTATTGTTTTGTCCTTTAGTGACTTTGGAAACACTTGTATTAGAATTAACTTGTTTGTAACATGAGCCATGGGTTTCTCATAAGACTTAAGGTATAAAAATGGGTCTCCTTTTTCATTAAAGATAGGTAACACTAGTAGCTGAAAGTTATGTGGTAACCTCATAGTGGAGATTCTGTGTGGAATAGGATTATTATGTATAACATTATCATCAACTAAATATTTATATGTTTCATTCTCTAAAGTGAAATAATATACTTGTTCTTATAAATCACCCACAACATGCATTAAATAAATCAACACTTGTGAAGGTATATTATCATTATTAAGGGGTTCATTTAATGCTTGAATTTTTTTTAACCATTGGTATATTAGATTGGAAATCTTGTTTAGGAAGGGTCGATGTGCTCGTAATAACCTTTGGAGGTGTGATAAATTAGACCTGGTTAGAGGGAAATAAGTTATCACCCTTTTTGGGTTTATTTGAGAAATGGGTTCTACTATAGTAAGTCGGGTTAAGGGGGATTCATTGGTATATTTTATATTTTTAGGTTAAATAGAAGGTGTTGTATTATCTAGTAAATGTAAATTATGCACATAAGAATACGTGTGTGTGTGTGTGTGTGTGTGTGTGTGTGTGTGTGTGTGTGTGTGTGTGTGTGTGTGTGTGTGTGTGTCTTTTGTCTTTTGATATGCGATCTATTATTCGGTTCAACAAGAGATATATGTGAGGTAATAGAAGAAGTAGAATTTGTAGATCTTATGTCATCTTCATCATCATCACAATAATGATCATTATCCTATGGTTCATAAAAATAAAAATTTAATTCATTTGAAGAGGTAATATTAGAAGAAGTATCATTCACATGATCATCAAAAGAAGAATAAAAATAAGATTTTAACTTTTTACTATTATGCAATGTATCATCATGTGTAAGTGTAATACAAGACATTTGTTTACTAGTCATTTTTGAAATTCAAGCATGATTATATTTTTTTGTTTGAGAATAAAGGGGAAAAGGAATAATAACCATTCTTTCTTTTTACACATTATGACATACAGGAGAAGAGTTAAAAACATGTGCATTATCTATTTGTGGCAAAAAATAATTGAATTGAACTTGAAATGTGAATGAAGGTGATAAAATAATTTCATCTACCTTAGTTCTTGCATTGGTAAAAGGCGTAACATCCTTTGAATTTGTATTTTGAAATGTAATTGAGAAGGGTAAAGAGGATGCATTATTCTTATCTACTTTACTTGAAGCATGAAAAATAAATTTTGATGTAGTGCACTTACATTGTTTTATTTTGAATAATGAAGTAGCAAAAGTACTTGAAAAACTTGGATCACATTGTAATAAAACACCACCAACAAGAGGTTCATTTGGTATTATATTTTTAATTTGATTTTTAGGAATAAGAGAAGAGTAAGAGGAAAGAGAAGATGAATTATCTAATGTATCAATTATCACTCGACCCCTAAACCTATTGAATTGGAAGAATTGGTTTAGTGAAATAATTAAAACATCTTCAAGGTTGTGGGATCCTTTCACTCCTTGGGATGAACCTACAGATTAGGTTGGATGGCTTTTATTCTAGGTGAACTAGTTTAATACTAGCACATAGACCTAAAGAGCAAAAGGGTAAATCCATCAGTAATCTAAACCTAGGATTTTGAGGGAAAATGGAGGGAGAAGGTAAGAAAGTGATAAAATAAATAAAGGGTGATACACAAAGAATAGATCAAGTTCTCTTTCTACCTTAAAGAATACACTACAATTATTTGAGAATGAGACAATATCACATAGACTCCACCAAGGATACTCTAAATGCATAAGTATTTCATATGAAAGTGTAGGAACATAACTTAGTATTGAGAGGGATGAATGTTATCCATATAAAATTCCTATGCAAACCTGAGTGTGCATAGAATATGACATGAAAGTGAGTTTCAAGTTCTATATAGAGGTTTTGGGAATGGACAACAATGAGAGGGGTGAACATTACCCATAGACAAAGATCAAAAAACACAAATAACACATAAAATAAAATAAGAACAAAGAGAGTTAAAATTATTTTTCATTAAAATTTAAGGTTCAACCAATAGAGGTGCTCCTAGAGGGAAACGTTTTGTAGCATTTTTGTACTCAAAAAATCTTTTTTCACAATGATAAATTTGCCTACTTATATAGGCAATTGGAGAGCTCATGGTCATTACTCAATCTCACCCTCTATTGGGGAAGTTACAATATTCACTAATGATTTGGTAAGTATCTAAGATATTTTTTTGGAGAAGTGAATATATGTCAATTATCTAAATTTTTGGATTTTATGGCCGATGTCAATAGCTACCTTTGCATTGAAGTTTGTAGACTTATCAAATCAATACACTACTTCAGCTATAATATTTACCAATTTAACTATATATTTATCCAATTTAAAATTAATATAATTGTAAAGAGGGAGAATTATTATTTCCAATGGAACAATTCCATCAAAAATGGAGCTATAGATCAAAATATATGGTTAAAAACCAACACACAGCTGCACAGTCACATAGGCACTTTTAGAACATGGAAAAATGGAAAATCATAGCATAATATGTGATCAAAACCCATAATCTATTATATAAATGTAAATATATTAAAAATACACTCAAAAGGGTATTTTTATTTTTTTTAAATTATTAAAATAACCCTTGTGACCTTCCCTCTAATTTTTTTATGGTAAAAAGTTGGCCTAGTGATAAATCTTTCCAGAAAGGTCACTTCACACCATCATAACTTTTCACTGGAGGCTCGTGTAGATGTGAAACCAAGTTACTTGCCTTTTAATTACATAATGGTATAATTATACCATTTTTTATTGAATTTGGAATTCATTTTTTCCTATGAAAATGGGATTCAAAAGTGCTCACTACGCAGATTTGAAAATTGGAAACACAAAAAATTGGCTAAGTACAAAATCAACTCAGAAGCCAATTTTTACAACTACATATTTTTGATGTGGGAGTTAATTTTATGTTAAAATTTTACCTACATATTATACCAAATTTTTTATACCATCATGTTAAATTTTAAATCAATTTGACTCCATTTAGCCCTACATAACAGTGTTTGAAAAGTGTTGCATAGGCTAATTTGACACCAGGAAACACAAAATTTGTGCCCTAGGTAGTTTTCATGGATATGTAACTTTAAAATATAGAATAATTTTCTATTACCACCATCATAATTTTGTTCCCCTAACATTTTAATACCCTCATACAATTTTTGGAGAGAAATTATCATAATTTAGTTATGCAAAACTTATCCCAAAAAGCACTACACAGGCTAGTTTTGGGTAGAGAGTTCCACCTCTTTCACAAAGGATCAAGGTGAATTGAAGAGTTAACATTTTTGGAAACCTCTATGGTCTACTTTCCTACTAATCAAATATTTAGTATCCTTAAGCAATCCATTGGTAATGGAGTCATAGAATCATCTAAAACTCCTCATGTTTTGAAAATGTTTTACAACTGTAACTTACCTGACCTTGCACCTAAGCCAATCCTTTAAAACTAAAAACATACCTCCAAAAATGAGGAAATAAAACAACACAACTATTCCATAGGAAATTAGAGGAAGGTAAAAACTACTAAAATTTATTTACAATGTGCACATAGGCATTTAGAGGAAAGAAAAACATCTAACCTACCCTAGGCTAACCGATTAAAAGTCTATTTAAATAAAGCCATTGGCTAGTTATATACAATATATACCCTTTCTTAATAATATAATATTACTTACATACTTAAGGTAAACCAACAAAATATGGATAAGGAGAGAATAGTCAACAAACTGGCAATATACTTCTCCAATTATAAGAACATAAAAAAACTCACTTGCCCAATCCAATTGGCTAAACATAAAATTATCTTGGAGTGGATAGGAAAGTTGATACTACTCTTTTTAATGCTCAATGTTTTGACCTTAATTAATCAAAACATGTGATGATTCCTCGTTGATAGCTTCTAACTGAGCTAGGTACCTAATAAGGCACCTGCTTGTCAAGATAAAGTTTGAGAAATTAGAATTTCCCTCCCTTATGCATTTATATTTTCCATCATTATGTTGATTGGGATGCACTTTCCCAAGTGATTGAGTTGGTAACATATCTGATTCCTCCTATTATTCTTGATATTCATGGTTTTCCCCTTTAATATATGATGGTTTAAATCATGTTCTTGAACAAAAGTCATCTATCTCATCCCAAAATAAATCTTCCTCTAACTGTTCTTCGCTCTTCTACATTAGAGGCCTAATATAGTTTCATGACCAACTTCATATTATTTCATATTGAATGAAAGCTCATTTATCTAAGAGAGTGACTCGTCATCTTACCCCTACATATTACCTTGCTTCTCTAGATGATCATGTTCCTCCTCTTCTTGTGGTAGCTCTAAAATTCCTTATTTAGTGGTATAAAGAGGGATGCCAATGATGATTTACTCATCATACTCACTTGAAATATCCTCCTCCTTATTCAAATGGTCTTTAATTTCCTTCCATACAACTGGTCATCCTTTGAAAATTTAAATGGTGGGAAGGAAAGAGGTTTCAACTAGTGTAGAGGAAGGGGATTCTATAAGGTTAGGCATTATGAAGTTCGGATTCAAGGTCAAAGAAGGTTGTCATGACTACACTCAACATTTTTGAGGAAGAATGGGGGAAATATATTTCAAAGAAGGGGGCTTCTAAAAATTGGAACCTTTAAATCAAGGGATTTAATGGAAGACGTAGATGATTTATCTTGCCTAAAGCTAGGAAAGGGAGGAGTGAAGGTGGCTAGCTACGATTTGATTTCTTGCATCTACACAAACAACTTATGCATCTGCTCTTTCTTATTTTTTATATGTCTATCCAAGAACTCTTATTCATATCTATATTTTCCCATCACCTCATACTACCATGTGTAAGCTTTATAAACAAGTTCTTCTTATTTCCTACCATACTCTTTCTCTCTTTCAATCTCGATCAGTTATTTTTGAAAATAAATTTATATATCATCGATGCTCTTTTGGGTTTGATTATAAATATGACTAGGTTTCCAAGAAGGATGAACTATGGTGGGAGGGAGGTAATTATTCTGAAAATAAATATCTCTTGTTGTGACAGAGCCATTTAGAATAAAACCAACAACATTTTTAGTCTGATATGGATGGTATGAAGGCATAGAAAATGCATTTTAACAAGGATGAAGGGAAAAGGCACATTTTTCATGATATATCAACATATTAGACTATTCAAACAAGGAACAAGTAGGTTTTCCCTTTCAATAAGAAGCGCATATCAACAGAGTCACCATGAGATTAGATTAATTCAAAAGAATGGAAAAGACCAAGAATATCACCTAAATCCTAATCTATGATAATATTTAAGTGCTTGGACTACTAAAAATAGTATATTTAACCTTTGGAGTTACCATGGTGTTGAATAATCTACCCTAAATGGCAAGATGCACTAAATAACTCACCAAAATCCTTCTATGGATGATGTAAATATCATCAAACCATGTCTTACTAGGTGTGCAAGAAAATTTTATCACTCAAACCATGCACCTATTGAATTGTAAGAATTAGTTTAGTGAGATAATGGGGACATCCCTAAGGTTGTGGGACCATTGCACTCCTTGGGATGAACCTCAAGAGTAGGTCAGATTCATTCTATTCTAGGCACACTAATTTAAGACTAACACACAAACTTAAAGAGAAGAAAGGTAAAAATACACCTAATCTAAACCTAATATTTTGAGAGAAAAGGAATAGAGAAGCTAAGAAAGTGATAAAATAAATATATGGTGATGCACCAAGAATAGATCAAGCACTCCTATTGCCTTAAAGAACACAATACAAAATTCTAAGAATGAGACAATATCCCACAAGAGTCTACCAAGAATACTCTAAATTCATAATTATTTCATATGGAGGCATGAAAACACAACATGGCATTGAGAGGGATGAATTTTATCCATAGACAACACCTATGTAAACTTGAGTGTGCACATAATATGACTTGTAAGTGAGCTCCAATTTATATACAAAGGTGTTAGGAATGGACAATAATGAGAGGGGTGAACATTACCCACAGATAAAGATTAACAAACACAAATAACACATAAAATACAAGAAGAATGAAGGGAGGTGAACTCAATTTTAATTAAAATGCAAGGTTCAACCAATAGGGTGCTCCTATATGGAAATTTTTGGTACCATTTTTGTGCTCAAAAAGTCCTTTTTTACAATGATAAATCTGCCTACATATATAAGCAATTAGAGAGATCATGGTCATTATTCAATCTCACCCACTATTGGGGAAGTTACAATATTAAATGATGATTTGGGAAGTATTTGAGAAATTTTTTTTGAAAGAAAAGATATTTCCATGCTCTTTATTTTTGGAATTTATGCCCGATGTCAATAGTCACCTTTATATTGAAGTTTGTAGACTTATCAAATCAATACACTATTCCAGTTGTAACATTGACCAATTTAATTATACACTTCTCCAATTTAAAATTAATATAATTGTAAAGAGAGAGAATTCAGATTTCCAATGCAATAAACGGCATCAAAAATTGATCTAAGGATCAAAATATATGGTTAAAAAACCAACACGTAGTTTCATAGTCACATCAACACTTTTAGAACATGGACAAATGGAAAATCACAAGATAAGATGTGAGAAAAACCCATCATATCTTATATCATTGGAAATATATTTAAAATACCATCAAAAGGGTATTTTTATTTTTTTTAAATGATTAAAATAACCCCTATGACCTACCCTCTGAGTGTTTTCTAGTAAAAAGTTGACTGAGTGATAAATCTTACCAAAAAAAGTCACTTCGCACCATCATAAATTTTCATTAGAGACTCGTGTAGCTACAAAACCAAGTAGATTACCTTTTAATGACATTAGTTTATAATATTACCAATT
>JARHVA010003736.1:575000-767500 GCA_037957365.1 Torreya grandis
GCTGTGTGATGCTGAGTGTGTATAGAGAGAGCACATTGTGAAATGTAAATCTATAAAAGAAAGCAAAGATTAGACCATTTCTCACTAGATATGCTATATCTAAAATAAAAATGTATAAAATTTTGGGTAAGAGAGAGAGGAAGAGAAAGCAATGAATACACCTCATCGAGTATGTGAACCAATGCAAAACCTATTGTGATGCTAAGTAATGATGGATGATGCTAGATATGTGTTGTACCAAGAGTAATATACAGACAAAAGTTGAGTGATCAATTCCTTAAGAGTGGATTAAGAATGGAAATGCTGACCCTTTGGCTCCATCATCACCCACTAAGTGAATCTATATAATCATGCATTTGTTAATCAATGTTTGGATTGTGTGTCCAATCCCTCTGAGTAGGTGGCTCAAGTATACAAAGGCTAACTAAAATTTTGGCTTCATCAATGTACACTAAGTGAAACTATAAACTAATACTAGTATTAATGTGTATCCTATGAGATGGCTCCTAAATCCCATTAATCCTCTATAATCTAACAATGTATCATGGATATCCAAACATGTGTTAGAAACTAGGCCAATCTTGGCCACTCTAGAAGGAGGAGATTAGACTTGTATGAAAGCCACTTCAAAACTAGAAACTAGGCTTATGTGGAAGACACTCAGGAATGTGGAGGTTAGCCTTGTATGAAATCCATTCCAAAATGATGTCAACCACCTACAAATGGAATAAGGCATACAACTACTAAGAATACCTAGGTAATATACTAAACTCAAAAAGAAAATAAGACCAATGTTCCATGCACATTACCCCCAATAAATATTGTTTCTAACATGGATTATGATTTGGAAGTTATAAAAACTACCCAATATAAAACTATAAATGGGATCCATCATGTCATGCATGATGCCCCCTATATCTGGATTCTCTAAGAAAATTATACTAAAACTACTGAATCTGATCTAAAATCTAGATGACCAAACTATAGCTGAGCTTACCTTTCTTCCTATTTTTTAAAAATCTAGGTTTTTTGTTGTTTAGATAGGAGCACCAAAAATAGAACACCCTTGGTTCTAGTTTTATTGTCCATGTTTGATGTTGTTATCCTTTGTTGAATCTGATGATTGTTATTTAATAATTACTATTTTTCTAGATTGTTCTACCTAGTTTGACTTTTTATTTCTATTTTGAGTGTTCTAAAAATTAATTTTTTGATTGGTAGGAGCTCTTATCTTTATGATAAAACCCCTATTTATTTTCCCCTCTTCTGAGGGTAGAAATGAAGACCCTATAATGACTTGCCTTAGAAGAAAGATCGTTGCAAGTGTATTATGTTGTGGCATACATGATATAATAATGATAATCAAAATGATGTCTCAAGATATATCATAGTTTGTATTGGAGATTGTTAGATAAATATGGATATGCCTAGATAGATATAACAATATAATAACTTGTGCAATATGTTAAATTGAAAATGGAAGTGTTAGTTGTCAAGGAGAGATGGAGCATGATGTCCATTATGGCATCTAAGATAGTAAGAAAATGCATGATGTGGTTCATGGCATTGTAAAAAGTGAGAAGCAAAAAAGTAAAAAACACACAAGGCAATAAATATACAAGAGTGACCAAGGGGCCAAGTAAACAAGGGACATGGGCACTTGTCACTCAAATTGGAAATCAAGCATACAAGGCATGTTCAAATGCCACATACACATATAATTGAAAACAAGTAAGGTTGGCATGAGGGCCAAAATCGCATAGAAAAGTAAAATCAAAGGATAATTGGAAAATGTCCTAAGGCATAGACAAGAATAAAATCAAATGACATTGTCAAATGTCTTAAGGCACACACAAGAGACAAAACAAGAACTGAGAAATATAATTAAATCTAGCTACACAAAGAAAAAATAGAAAGCATGTAATATGATATAAATATAATTTAATCTAAATAATCAAATTAAGAAGTGAAATTATGCAAGACATGTAGTACAAGACTAGGTATATGCTAAAAAATACACAAGTTCTATATACTAGTGAGTGTTGATAGATTAATCTATGTAAGCTAGTAAGTAATGTACATCATCATGATAAATGGAGTGTGTGGTGTAGGAATTACATAACTTGGATGGTGTAGCCATGTAGAAGATGCTTACAAGGGGTATATATATCAATGTATGTCCTGAATGTAGAAGTAAGATGCCCCCTCAATGGGTAGAGTGAATCAATCATGGATCTAGTTGTCACTGTAAACACTCAAAGATGATCAAGTGAAGCATGGTAATGTAGATAAATAAATAAAAAATATCATAAAATCAAAAAAATGTAAGTATATCATGGTAGTAGAATTGTAAAGCATGGATAATGCGTATAATTGAAATATTTTTGTGTTTTTTTGAATTATTATTTTTTTGTTGGATTTTTGATATATTTGACTATTTTTTGATTTTTGATATATTTTAATGTTTTTGGTATTTTGAATTTTTTTTATGTATAATAAATCATGAAGAGAATATATATATATATATATATATATATACATATATATATGAAATACTAAGAAACTATGTACAAGTAAGGCTGAGAAGAGATGCTACTAATCGATGAGTCTCATAAGAGACTCCTAATTATGGTGTCTTTTATCAAGGAAAGGGATCATGTGTGATCATGAAGCATGATGGAATGGATGAGACTGGATTTGAAAGTTGTGTATGTTGTAAATGATCTAAAATATCTATAATTAAAATTAAATATAGGGTCCCCTTATAACTCTAAGAAGTGGATGCAATTTCAAGGCTTAAGAGCCCCATCTGGTATTAGGAGAAGCTCTCTAAACATGTGCTTTGTGTGTAGAGGCATGAGACCTCAATGATACTACCTTGAGTGTAAAAACTATAGCTATAAGCTATCTAGAGTCTTGAAACTATGGATTCTCTAAAAGAGGCCTCTATGAAAGTGATGAACTCTTTGTGCTAATAAGGAAGGCCTTAATTATATATAAATCTAAACTGGAGGAAAAATATTAACTGGTGGAGAAGCTAAAACTAGTGATTGTAAAGTAGAAGATGGCTCTGAAGTGGGGAATGGTAACACATATGGAGATCCACCAAATATAAAAACCTAATTAATGTGAATGAATTTCACACATCTATGAACTATAGAAGGTACTTCTCAAATTTTATGAATCCATGGTCGACTAAGCAACATATTGGAAAATCTTACACTGGGAACAATAGTAAATGGTGTGGCCAAATGTGTTGGAATAGCCTATAGAGGAAGTAAAATCTCACCCAATTAACTCTATATGTGCCCATTGAATCCATTGATAATTGTGTTTATTAGGGTAATATCCTAATTTGAATATCTAGAATGCTACAATAATGTCATAGTGCACATATTCACACTAGATCCATTGTCTATGATAATATTATGAATGGAATGATGATTTGATATATGCTCTAATAAAGAGTGCATGGTAATCTAAATCATCCTTAATTATTTCCTACTCTAGGAAGGAGATGGAAGGTCTATCTAGAACTCTATAATTATACACATTAATCATGTTTCTCAAAGAATGTAACTCAACCGAAAGTGCCTGATATGTAACTAGTGGAGGATGTGCATGATATGCATGGTGAGCACTTGATGTATCCCATATCTATTTTTTATGATGTGGGAAAGGATCTGAGAATATTTTCAAGGATTTTTCTTGTGTTTGCTTTGCTTGAGGCTCAACTAGAGTGCCAATATCAATAACATTTCCATCTATCAAGTCTTAAATTTTGTGTTTCAAACTAATGCATCTATGTGTTGTGTGGCTTGGTATCCTATGAAAATCACAAAATTCATTTTGATCATATCCCCATGGAAGAGGCTTTGTTGGATCAACTTCTTGAATAAGAGGGAGAGATATAATATCACATTCTAATAACTATTGTAAGACTTTAGCTAGAGATACTGGTATATTGGTATAAGTTTGCCAAGGAGGTGTTAATAAAACCATTCACTAAGGGGGCTCTAAAGTATCATTAACTATATATTGATTTTGACTCTTGTAATCATTAACCTTTACTTTGTGTGGGACTTTTTTGTTACTCTTGTTTGTTGTTTCTGATATGCTTGTGTACTTGAGTTTTCCTTTTGAAAGTAGTTTTACTTCCCTTTCCTTTAGTGTATGACATAACTTAGTGAAGGAAGAGAATATTTTGAATGTTATTGACTCATGCAAGGCTATTAGAAGACTCTATTTGTAGAGATATTTTAACTCTTGGTTGGCAATGGGGCTAGTTATCTTAGCTGAGATAGTCTTATATCAAAGAACATAATCTTCGAGATGATCATTTGAACTTTATTTCTATTATGAAACTTGGGCATACGAAACCTTATCACCAATGTTAATACTGAAATGAGCTAGGAACATGCTCACTAGAGGATTGAATGCATTGATAGACTGATTCGGTAGACTATAGAACCATTATAAAGCATAATCCCTTAGACTCCATGGAAATAGTTTTATTAGTATCCAGTCATTTGACACATAGTCCAAGCATGTTGCATTAAAATATCTAAAGTGTGTTTTTAGATCAACCTTGCCATCATATAGAGTGAATTTGGGTTGATCAAAACTTGGTGGTAAGGGTGTAGAAGCAATATGACATGCTAATGGTGTATGAAGTAGAGCAAAAAAATCCAAAGCCTGTGTTGGTCTAGAAGCACCTTTCTCAAGATGTAGGACACTGGATTGAAGAAATTTTATCTCTTACACAAGGGAAACCACATTAGGAGACAAAGATATACTAACTGTAGTTGGTGGTGGCATTGAGGAAGGTTGGGCTCCTATAGGGGGTTGTTGAGACATAGTTGCCCCCGTAATGTCATTTGCAAATAGTTTCTCTATGGTTTGAGAGTATTAAACATTTTTTACTTTTTTCTCTTTTTTTAGTATTTTAAACATATCATCTTTCATGTCAAAGTGTTTAGTTAATAGTTCTTAAAGTTCCTTTTTATCAATTTCATCAAAACTAGTGTATTGGGCCATTGTTAAAGTAGGAAAACAAATTGAAATTTCATTGAATTTTTTGTAATAATTTTTAATAATCAAAGTTATATGGAAGGAAAGTATTGAATATAAGAAATGTAAAGTCCTAAAAGTAACAAATTGAAGAATGTATAAAAATGATACGAAGCTCTCAAACATGTAAGGTGATACCTCAAAAGCAATGGGACATAGTATATGCAACTAGGGTTTTGAAAAATGACCAAAATAGTTAAACCAATTGGTGAACCTGACTTACTTTGTTTGCACATGAGAACCCTAGAAACCCTATGGTAAATTCCTTGCTGATTTTTCCAATAATTTTTTGAAATTTTACCTGCATGTTTAAATAGAAATTTTTCATTAATTTTTGAAATTCCATAGTAATTTTTTTTAATATATTTTATTCAAAACCCTAGTTGCATATACTATGTCCATTTAAATCATATTTTTTCTAATTTTTTTTTTAAATTTTTACCTACATATTTAACATAAAAAATTCACATTAATTTTTAAAATTCTTTAGTGTATATATATATATATAAAATTACTAAAAAATTTTAAAAGTTAATGTGAATTTTTTATTTTAAATATGCAGGTAAAAAATTAAAAAAATATTTGAAAATATTTGATTTAAATGGACTTAGTATATGCAACTAGGGTTTGGAAGAAAATATTAAAAAAAAATTTACTATGGAATTTCAAAAATTAATGCAAAATTTTTATTTAAACATGCAGGTAAAAATTCAGAAAATTATTGGAAAAATCATAAAGGAATTTACCGTAGGGTTTCTAGGGTTCTCATGTGTAAACAAAGTAAGTCAGGTTCACTAATTGATTTAACTATTTTGATAATATTAGAGGTTTATTCTTGATTTAGTTAAGGGTCTAGAATAATAAACTAGTAAATAATATTGAAATAGTTACAATACTAATTTGTATAATTTATTTGACTTTCATAGCTTTTTAAAAATAGTAATGAAAAAGGAGAAATATAACTTATCTTAAAATTAGACTGAGACAACTGAGACATGTGAACTAGGAATTTGATGATGAAGGGGAGATTAGTATTATGTTAGCGGATAAATTAAATTAAAATCACACTAAACTAACACCATCATGGCTATTTACTAGGGTGAGATTAATAACAAAAAAAATGAAAATCACAACTAAAAATTAAGGAAAAAAAATAATCCTTCACCTTCCTTGGATGTTCCAAATGCTTTAAAATAGTGGCTTGCTTGGTTTGTGCTCATTAAGTTTGCATCAATGGAAGCTTGACTACCTCCATCTCTCCTTGGCACCTTGCTTGGATTTGGATTCAATATTTTGGTATCGTAACTTTGGCATGTGAGATATTTTTTGAATCAATTTGGCATGGTATATTTGCACAATTTAAGCTTAAAATTCATGTGGCAAGCCCTCCTATTCATAGATTTTTTTAAATATCTAGAATGAACCTAAACTATCCATCTCAAGATTGAGATGTGTGGCTAAGGATTAATCCAATTATGTAATTAAAAATCCATAAATAGGATCATCAATATTTAGGATATAAGGTTATGTAAGAGGCATTGGAGGCATTGATGAGGCATGGGAGGGGTTAACCTTGATGTTTTATGCATTTATGGCCTAGGGATGTCTTCCTAAGAAATGATGTCACTTGATGATGTAGATATTCAATATTCATTTCTAAAAATAAGTATTCAACAAGTTTCCTTGGAATTATTAATTAGGCTATAATTTGGCTTAATTATCTCTTAAGCATGATTAAGCACTTTGTGTAAAAATTACTGAAATTAATTAGAATGCCTTATCATTAGTCCAAAATTTAACTAGATTAGAATTAGAAGTCAATGTTAGATACATTGGATCCATTATCCCATTTAGGATGTTACCAACACCAAAAAATAAAATAACGTGTCTCATGCAAGAGATTTGATAAAAAAGATCAATCCAGAGCACCTAGATGCAAAATTGGCATTTTAACTCAGAATGATCTGATCAAAGTTAGCTGGCTCATAAATTGCATTATCCCATTTAGTGATACCTTATCCAAAATTAGAACTTGAGTATATCAATTTCAAAATACTTAATGTGTTTTAGTGTTTTTAAGCCAAATTGTGCACTTTGGTGTAAATTGGTCAAAATCTTGGTTGGAGGTTATCGGTGGCCAATTTTAGGTGTCTACAATTTCCCCCTATTTGGGAAGATGTTTCAAATTATAGGAAAAGAAATATCTTCTCAAATAATGGGGAAAGGATTGTATGCCAAAAATAAGATGATGGTTGAAGAACAAAGGTCCAAATAGTGTTTGTGAAGACTAGGATGATGCCCCTTTGAGGGAGTGGCCATCACATTTGTTGATGGATAGTCCCTTAAAAAGAAATAAGAAAAAATGTGGAATTAACCTATGGTTGAGATTAATCTAAATGAGAAAATGCTTACATGCATTGATTTAAAAAGGATGTTGATTTTCCCAAAGGTGGTTATAATCATGAATAAAAGTTAAAATAATGATTTGACCATAGGCAATTAGAAACATTGTACCCTAATTTTGGAATCCATGATCGATTGGCTAATCATGAGGGTAACTTAACACAAAGGGAAAATGATGAATTATAACAACTTGTTAGTAGGGAGATGATCATCTAAACTAACAAAGGTTAAAATCCCTTCATTTACTTAATTAATCTATTTGGGATATGAGTGGTATTAAATCAGGATGCTTGTGCAAAAGAGATGTCGATGCCTCCATTTGCTAAATAAACTTCTTGAATCTAATTTTTATTTTAGAACATGTTGGTAGGCATCATGGTATAACATCATGAGGAGTTGGTTGAAATATGCATAAGGACTGACTCCCAAAATCCAATACTCAATAGAAAATAATACACCAATGATAAAAACCATGATGTCAATGTTAGTAGATGAATATGGATGGATTCAAGTATAGGTACTCACAAGGAATCACCTAATGAATGCACATAAACTAAATCAAGGTAATTGTGCTAAAAATAAAGAAACTGAGCAAGCCACTATAACAAAGCATTTGGAGCATCTAAGGGTTGAAGGATTCTTGTTTTTCCTTACTTTTTAGTTGTGATTTTCATTTTTTTTATTATTAAGCTCACCCTAGTAACTAGGCATGAAGGTTTTAGTTTAGTGTGCTTTTGATTTGATTTATCCACTAACACAATACTAATCTCCCTTTCATCATCAAATTCCTAATTTAAATTCCTAGTTCACATAATAGTGTCTACAAAACAAAGGCTAAAACCAACTATGTAGAAGTGGGATATTATCGTGAACCTAGATCTAGTTTTTGTTTATTAAAAGGATAGGAGTGACAAAAACAAGACACTTCATAGTCTAGCATTATACTCTAGCTCCCACTATTCTTTTCCAAACTAATCATAAAGATTTAAGTTTTTTGGGTTTTGTCTAATTTACCTGTGTGAGCCTACCTATTAAATTTTGAGTCTTGAATGTTGACGAAGCTCTTTATAGAGCTGATTTAACCTTAAAACCCTAAACTTTCATTATGCTTGAATAAAACTTGAGAAAAAGTGGGGTTAGTGTGTGTAAGATGCAATGAATATGTATCCACACCCCTTGTGTGGGCATGTTGTATACATACCAATAATTTGAAAAGGGATCAGTTCATATGTAGCTCTCTTACTTGATATGATTTGTGCAATAGTGTAATGAAGATGTATAAATACCAAACTGAGAGTACTTTAGTTGGCAAGGGACTAGTGTGAGTGTTTGAATATGGTTGTAGCTATATCAGCTGGCTATTTGTAGAGAATAGGTAAATTTGACTCAGTGGTTTTTTTTTATTCTTTCTTGCTTTGTAATATTTGCCAACCCCTTCTAAATGAACTTTGAATGAGATTTTATATAGATCTATTGGTCATGGGTTAAATGTTTTCATGCTAGGCCAATGTAATGAGGAATAAGAATAAAAAATAAATATTCATTTGGGTTCCAAATTTGATTGTAAAAGAGTGATAAAAATGGGACACCCTAGGGTATGTCACTATAGTCCAATCCCAATGCTCCTATCTTACAGGCTCAAGATTAGGTGGATGGATTTAGCATAAAAAATGCATCCTGGCTGCACTAGAATTAGGTCTCAAAATTCTATAGATGATTAATTATAAGTGAAAAAGTGTTTGGAAGGGTTATGAGAGAATGTAAGAGGGTCTTATTGATTAGGTGTTAGAATCCACACTCAAGCTATCAATTCAGAAATTTTATTTGACTACATGATACTTATAATGTTAGTAAGAGAAATTTGAGCATAAATATCCAACTAGATTATTGTACCATCATGAAATCCCCATATGTTAATGGGATGTAGTGTCCATGGATTTAATTATTGGTTTTCCATGTGTTTATTGGAGACATAACACCATTTTTGTAGTTTTTGAGAAACTAAATAAGGTCACACATTTCCTTCTTATCAAAGACACCTATGAGGTAGAGGATATTACCTAATTATCTATGGATCAAATTATGAATTTTCATAGTTTTACATTAAAAATAATTTTAAAAATGGATTTATTATTTACATACCACTTTTGAACCACTTTTATTGAAGCTTTGGGAACATAGTTGAACATTAGTAAAACATACCATCCTTAGGGTAATGGACAGGCTGAGAGGGTTCATCGAGTGTTAAAGGACATGTTATGAATTGTAAATGATATTTATGGATTATGTATCACTTCAATCTTGTATACTTGGAAAAATTCTATCTTGGATGATCCTCTTAGTTATAGACCTTTTCCCACTTATATATGTTTCACATCTTCTCTATCTTGTGCCCCATGGCCTATCTCTTAGTATGACTAGTCTCATGTTAATGACATAAGCCTTCTATCTTTCCCATAATGATTAAAATTTACTTATTTTCCATATATAAATGTTATAAGCCTTTACCTAATTTTATTCTCCATAGACACTAATGTCTAGGATAGACACTATCATCGACGCTAGTGTCTCTAAATTGACGTGTCTAGTTCCCTAAAGTCACCTAGTTTGTAACTGAAATGTTTTTTAATGATCAATCTAAGTGATTTAATATGAATTAATTATATAAATATATTTATATAAGTAAAATATTAACCCTCATTCATTCCTCACCTAGAAACATGGTAAAAACATGTAGTGTCTATGTAGACACCTAATTTTAGTTTAGTGTTAAAATCCACCTAAAATCTATTTGATAATTCTTCTTAAAATAACTCATCACATCTCCCTCAAAATTTAACTAATTCAATAATTCAAATTAGTACATTATTCAGACTTTAAATCCTTATTTTAAATATAAAATATAGGTTTTTCACCTTATGCAACATATTCATCATTTTTTTCTCTTAGCCCAACTAGACCCACAACTTTCTCAACCTCCTATGAATCATCCCCTGAGTTGTCAAAAAGTTTGACTTATTATTGAAACCAATCACATGCATCTCTAAACCATTTAAAATGGTATTCATCCTCATGGGTGAGGACTCATTATCCACCATTTATTATTTGGATCATTTAATAAATTCAAATAATCCTCCACTGTTGGATCTTCCTTCAAAAAACTATAAATAAACTTAAAAACTTTCATTTTTAAGAATCTTGGCTTATGATAATTAATTTATATTCAATCCATAAATGAATATAATAAAATAAAAGTGAATAAAAACATACAAAAACTCTTTTTGTACCAAAATGCTTCTAATTCTCCTTTGCATTGGAAAACTGAGAACCACATTCTCAACGAGTAAATCAAGTTTACATCATAATGGAGAAAGCTTGCACTTTTGAAGTATAAATCTATGTTTTTAAATATATCTTAGGTTGAATTTATCTTAGATTAATATTTAATTATTTCTTAGAACTTCTAAATTTAGCTCACACATTAACAGGCATTTTTTGCTCATTTGTGTATGCCCACTACATAACAACAAATTTGGAAACATCAATAGTGAAATTGTACCTCATAAAAATGAAATCACTTTTTTAACCCATTTTTAACTTCTTTTTCCTTATTTTCTTTACATCATTGGATTTCTATTCACTTTCTTCTTTTTTCTATAGTTTTGATTTTTTTTAACTCTTTGCCACATGAAAAATATGAAATCGGTACACTTTTTAGCAAAATCATTGTCTAAAAGTGAAATTGTAATTCTTAAGAGTAAAATCATTCAAATAATTAGAACAATCATTCTATTATTCATTATGTGTTTTTTGTTCTGTGTCTATAGATTCAATAGTGAATTCATTTTGAAACAATGAAATCATCATCCTTAACAGTGAAATCATCATCCTTAGTGGTGAATTCATCTTTTTGTGTAGTGAAATCATCCTTTTTTATAGTGAAATCATATTTTTTGGTTACAAATTCACCTTTATGGATAGTGAAATCATGTTTTATTTGTGTATTCTATCTTTTTCTTGTTTTTGTTTTATTACAATTTCACTTTCCTATCTTTCTGTATAACTGTGAATTTGTTATAGAAAAGTGGTTTTTACTTTATTTTTATGGTATTTATTGTTCTATTGAAGGTTTCCTTGCTCCAATCCTAAGTAAAAATTATAATAATCTATTTTTAGAATGTTTTTCAAAGATAATCAACAAAAAGGATTATTATTATTTTTTTTTTTACTAATGCTTTCAATCTTATTTTCAATGTTTTTAATAATTACAACATATTCCATTTCAAAAAAATTATTTTTTATTGTGTAAATTGTGTATTCTCTTCCCTTGGCATCACATTGGTGATGAAACTTAGGAATAAAAAACATTTCCATAATTTTTTATGTTACCCAAGTAGTTCATGTGTATGGGCTTTCCTTGGTGTCACATTGGTGATGATACTCAAAAATAAAAAATAGATACTTTTTATTTTATTTTTTAGGGTATCTATTGATCATGTAATTCACCTCCACTCCATAATCCAAACCTTATTTATGTATGGGGTATATATATCAATATATATTTGTTTCAATTACCTAAGAGGTTATGTGTTTTAAGCACATCATGATGTGCAAGGATTTCATGATCTAATACCTAGGGTTTCAATAGTTGCCTCAAAATATGATATCACTAATTGTTAACACACTAAGACCCCTATAGTTATGTTGGTTAATTTAGAACAAACCCAATAGTGTGTATCTATTTTATCTATTTATTTTATAGTTTGCCCCTAGATAATCTTGTTTAAACCTTAAGCTTAGGATAACCTCTTTTAACATATGAATTTGGTGCATTGGTTAGAGGTTAGCATTAAGAAGATACATTATACACACCCTCTAGACTTGATTCAATGGGTCATGATAATGACAAGATCCTCCATAGTTAGTGCCTTGAAATATAAGGCCACAACTAGGAGTACAGATAAGCTAGTGACATCAAAAGGCCCAAAAGTTGTTTACAACCCTCATCATAGTTTTTCACCTTTTATGTGCAATTGATTGAATATTTATAATATAAAATTTGTTTTTTATTTCTTTATGTTTTCTACATTTCCTTGATTGTAAACAAATTCTTTTGAGTATAAATCGCATCTTACAAATCATAATTTTTTTCTCTAAAAGCTCAATAGCATTTAGTTGGCAATGAAACTTTTAGTCACTTTGATATTTTAATCTTTCATTATTTTTCCTTAGTAACATCATCCATTATAAATAATCAAGGATATGTGGAAAAATAACTTGATCAACTTGGTCATAAATAAAAATCCAAATAATTCATGTTATAACTCAAGGTATTATCCAACTAATTTTGATTCAAACATATATTTGAATCAATATTGTTGGATGGTAGAGTCAGATCTTATTTTAATGCCTAGTTCCTGATAGGGGGTATGGGGGGCAATGCCCCCTCCATTAGTGTCACCATGGGGGTCTATGGGGGTAGATACTTATTTTGGATCTCCCTTGATGAGGGTTCGGGGGCAACACTCCCAAAGCAAAATTTTGTGAAAAATGCATTATAAAATATTATAATTTCATAGTTAATCTGGACCATTTACTATTAGTTTTCAGATCTAATGGTAGAAATTAAGTACATTTTTATTCTAATTTTTAACTCTCCTTTTATATGAGGGCATTATAATTAGGTGGAAAAGTGAGACAGAGAGTGAAGAGGATATTATAGTGTATGTATTGTAATTTTTTCCTTTTATTAGTTGGATTGAATAATAAGGACTGATAATTTCTATGTGGATGTAGCCCATATTGAGTGAACCACGTTAAATATATGTCTCTATTATGTTGTGTTTTCTAAATTTTAATATTTTTTTTATTTCATTATTATTTCTCTACATTTTATATTATTAACAATTGGTGTTAAAGCCAAAGGTTTATTTCACAGATAAACTCATAGGAAAAGAGGTTTCCTGGTTTGTGGAAAAAAAAGGAATGTTTAAGGTAAGAAGTTTAACAGCCAAAAATACTAGCTATGAAAGATGCAAATGGAGGACTATCTATTATAGAAGGATCTTTTCCTACCATTGGGCAAAATAACAAAGAAGCCAGTGACTATGAAGGATGAAGACTATGAGGTTCTTAACAAAAGGGCACTAGGAACAATATGGTTGTGTCTGGCAGTGTCAGTGGCCTTCAATATTTTAATAGAAAATATAATAGTAGATGTGATAAAGTCATTAGATAGAGTTTATAAATAACCCTCAGCCTCCTACAAGGTATTTGTTATGAAGCATTTATTTAATATAAAAATGTTAGAAGGTGGGTTTGTTTTTGACCATTTAAATGAATTTAACACGATCACAAATCAGTTAAGATCTATAAGAGTAAATTTTGATGATGAGTTTAGGGATCTTTTGATTATGTGCTCATTACTAGAAAGTTTTAATGGCTTGGTCATGGCTATGAGAAATTCTATCCCTGGCTCAAACACTTTAAAGTTTGATGATGTTATTGGTGTTATCCTTAGTGAAGAAATGTGATAGAAAATCACAGGCGAGACAATAGGTAATGTTTTGAATATGGATAATAGATGAAGACAAAAGGATAGAGGAAAGGGCCCAAGGAATCATGGTAAGTCTAAGAAGAGTAGATCTAAATCTATAAGAACATTGGTGTGCTGTATTTATGGGAAGAAAGGACACCTAAAGAAAGTCTATTGGTTTTGAAAAGGAAAACAAGGAGATGGAAAATAAGATTAAAAAAAAAGAAAATGTAGTAGGTGATGTGTTACAATATGCTTTAATCTTTTTTTAGATTAGTTTAATGATTACTGAGTGTTATATTTAGGAGCTTCATTTCATGCTATACCCCATAATAAATATTTTCAAGAGTATGTTCAAGATGATTCTGGGTAGGTTTATTTGGGTGATGGTGAACCTTGTAAAATTGTAGGAAAGGGTAAGATACATATAAATTATATAATGAAAACAAATGGTTGTTAAAATAGGTGAGACATGTTTTTGATTTGAGAAGAAATTTAATTTTAGCAAGGCAACTAGGAAGTGAGGGCTACATAGTTACATTCATAGAAAATTTATGGAAGGTCACTAAAGGATCACTGGTAATAGAAAAAGGAGAGAAGGTAGGTACATTATGTTTATCTAATGGTGATGTTGACTCTTATATTTCTCTATATTATAAAAAAGTGAATACAAAATTATGGCACCATATACTTAGGCACATGAGTGAGAAGGAGATGCAAGTTTTCCACTCAAAGAATTTGTTGCCATATTTGAAGAAGGTGGATTTGGATTTCTAGCACTGTGTGTATGGAAAATAGAAGAGAGTCAGATTTCTCAGATTTGGGAGGATAAACAAGATGAAACGTTAGAGGTTGTACATACAAATATATGGGGACCAACTCAGGTATCATCCCTTTGGTGGCTCTTCTTATTATGTTACTTTTATTGATGATGTAACTAAAACAACTTGTGTTTATTGCATAAAAAAATCTGATGTTTTTGATACTTTTACAAAATGGAAAGCTTTGTTTGAGAATGAGATAGGAAATAAGTTGAAGTGTGTCAGATTAGACAATGGAAGAGAATACTGTAGCAAGGACTTTGATAATTACTGTTCATCCCATGGGATTCATAGAGAGAAGATGATTCCAAGAACACCACAACAAAATGGTATGTCAGAAAGGATGAATAGGACAATCATGGAGCATGTAAGGAGCATCATGTTGTATGTAGGGTTACCCTTATAGTTTTGGGTAGATTCTATGGATACTTCTATTTACTTAATAAATAAAGGGCATTCAAGTCTTTTGGATGGTATCATTCCATAGGAAGCATGAATAGGTAAAAATGTAGATTATTCCTTTTTAAAGACTTTCAATTGTGAAACATTTATCCATATTGATAAAAAAAAATAGAACCAAGCTTGAGGCAAAATCTAAGAAATGTATTGTCATTAGATATGGAGTTAATGATTTTGGTTATCATTTACGGGATATTGAAAATCAAAAAATCATTAAGAGTAGAGATGTGATCTTTAATAAAAAGGTCATATATAAAGATTAGTTGTAGGAAACGAAATAGGAAAAATCAAATATAGAATGTGTAGTACTTAATGAAATTACTAGAAATGAAATTCCAAAAGTGCCATAAAGTAAGCATGTGCAACAACTACAATAAGTACCTCAAACTCTTGAAAGTGTAGTTGGAAGATTTACTAGATTAAGTAGACTCCCTGAACATTACTCTCCTTCACTTTATTATTTATTATTGACTGATGGTGGTGAGCTAGAAAGCTATGAAGAAGCAATACAGGTAGAAACTAGAAAGAAGTGGGAGCAAGGCATGAAAGAGGAGATGAACTCCTTGGTACACAACCAAACTTGGGATTTGGTTCAATTACCTATAGGTAAAAGAGCATTGTAAAATAAATGGGTTTAAAGGTTGAAGGAATAAGATGAATGCAAAAAGAGGTACAAGGCCAGACTTTTGTAAAGGAGTTTGCACAAAATAAAGGTATTGACTTTGATGAAATATTCTCTCTAGTAATTAAAATGACTTTTATAATAACTGTTTTAAGTTTGATAGCAGTAGAAGATTTTCACCTTGAATAGTTAGATGTGAAGATTGCATTCCTTTATGGTGATTTGGAGGAGGAGATATATATGGAGCATCCACAAGGATATGAAGTCAAAGGTAAGGAGAAAATGGTGTGTAATTTAAAGAAGAGTTTGTATGGGTTGAAACAAGCTCCAAGACAATGGTATTTGAAATTTGACATGTTTATGATAGAACAAGGTCATATTAGATGTCATTATAACCACTATGTTTACTTTAAGAGATTAGATAATGGAAACTATATTATATTGTTATTTTATGTAGATGACATGCTTATTGCAGGGTATAACATGCATGATATAAATGAGCTAAAAAGAAAACTAGCAAATTCATTTGTAATTAAAGATTTGGGTGTTGCAAAAAAAATCCTTGGTATGAGAATAACAAGAGATAGGAAAAATAGGAAAGTGACATTGTCTCAAGAAGAATACATCAAGAAGGTGTTAATCAGCTTCAATATGCAAAATGAAAAACTTGTGAGTACACATTTGGAAGGGCACCTCAAATTAAGCAAGGAATAGTGTCCTAAAATAGAGGAAGAAATCAATTACATGGCAAAAGTGACATATGCTTTAGCAATTGAAATTTTAATGTATGTTATGGTGTGCACTAGACCATATATTACTCATGTAGTGGGAATTGGTAACATGTTTATGAATAACCTAGGAAAAGAGCATTGGGATGCAATAAAGTGGATTCTTAGGTACTTGAGAGGGACAACTGATAAACATTTTTTCTATGAACTGTTAGATGTTACCTTACAAGGATATGTTTGTGCAGACATGGCTAGATATTTAGATGGTAGGAGGATCACCACAAGTTATGTATTCACTACTGGTGACATAACAATTAGTTGTATTTCAAAATTGTAGAAGATAGTTTCTTTGTTAACTATAGAAGTAGAATATGTTGCAGCTATAGAAGCTAGCAAGGAGATGATATGGATGCAATGGTTTATGGAAGATTTGAGGCATAATCAATAAGATTGCATGGTGTACAGTGATAACTAGAGTGTAATTCATTTAGTAAATAACTTGGCATTCCACTCAAGAACCAAACATATACAACTCACGAGTCATTTCATTCATTTAGTTTTGGAGGATGGTCAACTAAAGATGGAAAAGATCCATATGAGTCAAAATATTAAAGATATCCTAACAAAAGTAGTCACTAAAGATAATATGGAGATTTATTCAGCTTCAATAGGTCCTTAAGGATAATAAGGAAGATGAGAAACATGCCAAGGTTAAAGTTCAAAGAAAATTCCAAGTGAAAGTTGTAGCAGTAGAGTTGCAAAAATTAGTCTTCAAGTGGGAGATTGTTGGATGGTGGATTCTGATCTTATTTTAATTCCCATTTCTCAACATTGGGGTGTGGGGGGAAATTCCTCCCCTCTAGGGTCATCATAAAATATTGTAATTTTGTAGTTAATATAGACCATTTATTATTAGGTTTTAGATCTAATGATATAAATTAAGTTAATGCATTTTTTCCCTAATTTATATCCCTCCTTTAATATGAGGGTATTTTAATTAGGAAAAAGAGAGAGAGTGAAGAGGATATTGTAGTGGATGTATTTCAAGTTTTTCCCTTTATTTTTTGGACTAAAGAATAAGAAGGACTGACAGTTTCTATGTGGACATATCCCATATTAGGTGAACCACATTAAATCTATGTCTCTATTTTGTTGTGTTTTTTGAATTTTAAATCTGTCTTTATTTCATTATTATTGAACTACATTATTTATTACTAATAAATGTCAAATCAATCATCCACCAAATTAAAATCTGAGTTTGAATATGTATTTAACTCACCCGTCAATCAATTAAATCCAAACCTGAATAATTATTCAAGTTTACCAATTAACCAATTCAACCCAAACATCAATCAATAAATTTCAAACTTCAATACTTATTCTTTTTTACTAATAAATCAACATCCAAATTTTACTTTAGGTATAACACTGAATTAGTTTTTTAGTTTTGATAGTGAATATTCTTTAAATTATTTTACAATTTCCACCCCATCCACAAATCAAAAGTCACTAGTCACAAATCAAAATACATTCACCAATCCATCGAGTTCTAACTTTAGCATCAATATAAATAATTTTTTTGATTCACTTTCACTACCACTTTGAAATCTATATTTGAACCAAAACCCATTCACAAATCAAACCCAAATTCAATCAAATATAAATATATTCCATTCAAACTAAGATTTCAACTCCTACACCCTTCAAAACTAACCTTTCCACATTCATCAAAATAAACCATTTGGTTATACATTTAATTCATTCCCAAACTTGAACCAAACTACATCAAATTCACATTCTTTCACAAACCAAATAGATTGAAGTCCATCAACCTTCATAAATATACTGAATCTAAATACTTTCACCTTCAAAACAAATCCAACAAATCCATTCTTCTAATATCAAGCCACTTCTCTATCCCACTTCATTATTAGGGTATCACAAAAAGTTCCACATCAACATCACCCTACCACTAGTAAATGTATTTTACAAAATTAGCCAAGTCTCTCCTTCACTAGTTATAGCTTTGATTCTAACATCTCCTATCACACTAACAAAGGGAATCCAATATCCTAAGCTCCCATTCCCACTTCCAATGAATTTGAAATTTGCCGAAGTAAGTCCGATAACAGGTGTGGATGGGATCGCCGCTACAGGTGTGGATGGGATCGCTGCTTCAGGCAAGGTCCTCTCTTCTACGGGAAATGGAGATACTTCGGCTCTGTATCCGTCCCTTGCTTCTGGTTCAGGGTATGAACCTAGGGGGAGATCCTTTGCGGATGTGGTGGCCTTCGAAGTAGATTTACATACTGCACTTCCTCATACAACTTTTGGGCAAAGACGCATCACACCTGTAAGTGCTTCAAAACCAATGCAGGTTTCTCTAGACCCTAAATTAGTAGAAAGTATTGGCCAAAAGGTAGAACAATTGTCTTCTTGTGCTGCCATTCTACGTTTTTGTGGTTTCTGGCCTTCCTATGTAGATCTAGAGGATTGGATTAAAAAGAACTGGTTGCATATCAATGAAGCTCAGATTCATCTTTGTGCCAGGGGTTTTTTTATAATAGTTTTTAAAAACCCTGAGGATAGAAAAGCTATATTATGTCACAATAAATTTTCTTGGCAGGGCAAATTTCCTCTTATGGCCAAACCTTGGCATAAAGATTTTAATCCTCTTTCAGAATCCTTTAATAAGATCCCAATATGGGTGCGGCTCCCTTATCTTCCATTACACCTTTGGAATGAGGCAGTTTTTAGAACCATAGGAAATGTTTTAGGGGATTTTTTATATGAGGAAGATTATCCACTAACTCATTCAACCTGTGCATGATTTTTGGTAGATCTTGATGTCTCTAAGGGCCTTCCTGAGGCGATCTGCCTTGAATCCCCAAGGGGTAACTGGACACAAATTCTAGATTATGAGGGGATCCCTTTTCGGTGCAGGAAATGCAACCAAATGGGACATATAGCTGATCGCTGTGGTGTTGGGAAATCTCATCCCAGACATTCTCCTTCTTGGTGGACTAAGGAATCCTCTATTCACAAAGTTGACAAACAACCTTTGGAATCTTCTTCTGAATCTGAGACTGAGAATGAGGAAAGTTTGCAATCCGAACCGAAAGATGAAGAAGATTCATTGGTGAATCATTCTAATGAAGCAGTGGCTGTGGGTAGTGAATCTGTTGAGCCAGAGGAGGAGGTGGTGGTATCTTCCCCTATTTTGGAGGATCTCTCTAAGAGCCATTTAATGTTCAACTCTCATAAGGATTTTACGCCTCCTGGGATCCAAAGATCCATGTCTTCTGAGGTATGGGATGCTGAGGCAACTAAGGTGGAGGACGGTTGGACAGCTGTAAGAAGAAAGAAGTCAAAGCTTTTGGTTCCTCCCCTCGATATGAATCTTTGGTCAAGTAAGAAAAATAACCCAAACTTAAAAGATTCATCTAAAGCCCCCTTTCGCTGACTATTTTTCTCTGGGGGCTGTATTCTGGTTGGGTTTTCTGGTTTTTGGTTTCAGATTGCTGTTTCTACTGGTCATCTTTCAGATCAGTGTTTTTACTGCCAGGTCTTATGGTTTTATTTTTGTAAGTTGGTTCTATTGTAAACTTGGCAGTGTTTTGTGTTTCCAGAATTTTGTTTTCTGGGTTTTGACCGGATGTTTATCTGGTGGTTCCAGGTCCATTTAAAACCTATTTTTGTTACTTCCTTGTAGTGTTTTTTAGGCTTAGCCTGTGGTCTTAGACATTCTCTCTTTTGCTCTTTGTAACAGGGTTTCGGGGCCCCTTCAAAACCTGCTTTTACCCTCAATCTAAAACAAAGGGAATCCAATTATATCACCCCTACCATATAATATCAATCCACCCCTAAGTTTATAATAGATCAAAAACTCCCAACCTATCAAAAACATTATCATGCCTATTAAGAAAAAAATCACTCCTTTAGGGGAACCTTATAATGTATTCTTTCAAAAATTGGTCGCTACAAACTTAGTTATATTTACAAACACCAAATACTTTGAGCCAAACATTGCAAAACCTGAGTGGTATAAACCTAATGAATATTGTGATTATCACAAAATTGAAGGTCATTAGACAAACCATTGTATGAGACTAAAGAATTATATCCAAGATTTGATTAACAAAGGGTAAATAAAGGTAGAGATAAGTGTATCCATGTCTAAAAATCATATTTTTGAGATATTCCAATATGTCTTTTTTGAGCCTAATCAAGCCATACCACTTCCAATTCAAGGTCATAAACTTCCATCCATTTCTCAAGATCCCATTTTTGACACACCCATTTTCAACCAATCCATAGTTGATCAACCTAACTTTGACAACCATGGTTTGGCATCCATTTTTTATGAATACCCCATCTTTATTGAAGATCTAATCTTAAACCAAAAACATATCTTTGATCAAGATCCCATTTTTGACAAATATCCCATTTTTGACAAAGATCCTATCTTGGAAAAAATCTCCTTTAACCAACATAGCCTATCACCCATTGGATATGCACCCAAACCCTTATCACGTATTAAATCCCCATCATCCCAAAACATGCACCCCAAGTGATATAGTTACTTATAGACAAAATAATCCATAAGTAAGGAATTATCAAACCCATCCATTTTGAAGCAAACATTAGACCCCATAGCCTTAGCTTCAAACCATTTTAAATTCAAATTAAATATGTTAGTGATAATTTTGTGATTTTTAAGGAAACTTCATCCATAATCAAAATAGGATCCATTCATAGTGTCTACAAGGACTGTGCTGCCACCACTCCTTTCATAAACATCACCAATACTACCTTACATCTTACAAGCCATTATCCTACACCTATTGATTAGGTCTAACAATCTAACTTACTTTTAACTTCATTCTATAATAATAAAATAATTGTAGACTTCCTAGCTGGTCTCTTTCCAGAAGATCATACTGAAACATCTGCATATTTTCAAGAAAAATAAGAGTATCTCGATGAAAATGAATATTATAGTCTAAATATAAAACTAACATCTAATAGTGAAAACCTTTTTTAGGCACTATCAGATGATCAAAATATAAATTTCAGTCAAAATCTAAATTAAAATATAGAAAATCAAAAATATGAGCCCCTTATTGAAAACCTCTTTCAGGTGCTATTAGATAATCCAAATCTAAATCCCAATCAAAATAATCAAGAAGAATCCTTTATTTAAAACTTTCTATGGAACTAATAGATGCATAAATTAATATATCCTTTGCATTAGAATAATTACAAGGTGGATCCCCATCACAAATTGAAGATATCATTGATGCAACATTCAATTCTCAAATTATTCCACTTGCAGTTACTTTGAGCCTTGTTGCACATGAGATTGTTGGTCCTATTCATAATTTACATCATGACACATATACTTATCCCTAAAATATAATTCCATCCCTCCAAATCCTTCATGCACTCAACACACATCCTTCATCCAACATAATTTCTTCTTCACCCTATTTTACAACACCCTCTATTATAGGGGCTATGATAGTATCCTAGAAAATTTGGAAGAAGCCAACTTAGAAATCAAAAAAGTTACTGAAGATATTTTTGGAGCACATAATTAAGATATCGATAGGGGTTAGCATCATGCATCTTGAATCCTTTTATAATTTAAATGCTAAAATTTGAAAATAAATAATAATTAAAGAAATTAAAAAGAGATAAAGAGAAATAAATTTGTTCAAAGGAGAAAACCATTTCTATGGCACATTGGGCAAGTACCATGATGAAAATGAATTTTTAGCATCATGCATAAAATAATCAGTTGTTTATGAGTACCATAAACTTGGGGGAAAGATCATTCCATTTCAATCATTTACATTTTAAATCATCCCTCCATCCTTAACCATCTTACAAATTTTTTAATCCAATCCTTTACCAGCATACGCTTACCCTAAACCATCCTTACCTATGTTTAACTATCATAAAGCATACTTACCCATCCTACACCTATCCAATCCATCCTAAACTCATCCTTAACCATCATACACCATCCTTGAATACACTTACCAATAAAAACCATCCTTATTCATTTAATCCCAAACCCATCAAATCCTATCCAATCCTTTCCATCATAAAAACATCATTATTCCCATTTTGACCTTGATAAGAAACTGGAGATGTCTTGAGACATGTTCTTAGAAACATCTTGGTGCATCCTTAAAATGATATTTTAATGACTAAATACTTATTTCTTATGTCATGTGTTCCGTAGAGTTATCATCTTAATTCTAATCCATTCATATTCATCCATACTCCATATATATTGTATTCCTTCCATCCCTTACACCTCAATTTTTAGTGCTAGAATATGGTTTTCCCTTTTTTGGTATTCCTTGTATAAACACCCATAAATCAAATAAAATCGAAAGACTTTATAAACTCTAAAAAAAATAGAAACATTCAAAAATCCAAAAAAATATAAAAAAAATACAAATAATAATTTAAAAAATACCTTGTCCTTAGTTACGTACCCTAATCATCCCTTATACATATTACTCATCAAAGAGTTAAACATTTAAAAAAAAAATCATATGCCAAAGGGTTATAATCTAGTAAAGGACATCTAAAAAAGTCATTTACTTGTTTTGTATAGTCAATTACTTTCTTTTACATCATGGGTGTTTACTTGCTTCCATAGTTTTTGTTTACTTCTGTGTTTGTTTTACTTACATCATTTTCATTGTTGAAAACATCTCTTTTTATCTAATCTTTATTGTTGTTTCTTGTGTCTATATCACTATGTACATTAATAATGGTGTTATTATGATCTTCCATATCATGATGCACTAATTTTTGTCCTTGTGAATCTATTAGCCCTTACACGTATTACATGATAGTCATCATGGTTTTTGTAAACCATTAGTGTGTATTATTATGCACAACATCAAAACTCAGGTTAATCAACTCTTACTCAGTTAGAATTATTGTTAGAAATATAATGAAAGAAAAAAATAAATATAAGGCATCTATTAAAACATCTCACATTCTTACACAAAGCATCTGTGTGTTATCTCAGATAAAGTCATTATGGTATAATCCTATGAGGACCTATGACGTACTAAGAAGACTGATCCATATAATATAGATAAATGAATTTATAACTAACTTCAATGAATTTTAAATTATGAATTTGTTAATTCATATAATTTAATTACAAATTCATAGCACTTAATTGCAAATTTGTAGCATCTGGTTTCCAATTTGTGGCACTTGGTTGTGAAATCATTTCTCAACAAATTATCGACTCTATTCAATGAAATCATCATTATATATGCCAATTTCACTTTTCTAAGAATTATAAAATCATTTTATTCTCCTTTTATAAGCATTTAACTACATAAAACCAAATTTTTTGTCCCATAATAATCTCTCTCTTCCATCCATCCTTATCTCATCCATATTATCAAATCATTTGATCTATAAGCATCAATCCATATATTCACTTCATTTCTTTGTTAATGCTTCCATATCAATCATCCAATATCATTTCCTAATCTTTATTTTCAATCTCCCACATTTATCAATTAGGACCATAAAAATCACAATATCCGTCCTTTCTCCATCAATCCATCACTTTCTCAGTTGATCAATCAATCAATTAATCAACCAATCCAAGCTCATAAATTTACAATAGGATATATCATTCCCATATCCATTCCTATGAACCCTGATTCATGGGACACCTCAAAGCATGCATATCCTCTTGGTATATATCAATTAATAATCAAATCCTAGTATATATCATTTCTTTGGGGAAAATTAATCCATCATCTAATCATAATGTGCAATCATTAACTTAAGTATGTTTAGCATCCATGGGTCAATCTTACATTACATCTCTTCCCACATTGGCAGAACTATTTTTGACCTGATATCCCCACTCTAACTTTGTCCATGGTGGATTATGTAAGCAATGCGTATGGACACAAGGCGTCTAGGGTTAGTTTAACCACCATCATCCATCCAAGCCATTTCATTCCACTTTTTATACTATCCTTTTATCAAATTTTTATATCTCCTTATCAACGCTTGCAAATGTCAAATTTTTAAATATTTATCACAAATCATACAATCTATATTTTTCATTTTCTGGTATGTGGCTTACCATCATTAGAATATATCATTCCCATATCCACTCATGATACCCTTGAGTCAAAGCACAATCCAATCAAATAGTCTATAAATTGGGAATTTACTTTTTCCAATATCTTCTTTAGCATTTAATAGCTAGGGTTAAATAGTTTTACACATACCCTCTACAATATTTCAAACATAAATATTTTGAAAGTATCTATATTATTGATGATAGTTTTCTCATTTACACTTCATCCATTTCCTCTTTTTTTATCAATTTTGAGCATTTGTCCATTTTCTCACACAAACCCTTGAGGGGGAATCATCACACTCATTTTCATTCATTTGGGGAAATTTCTCCCTAATCATCAATACTCTACTTCTACTATTCTTTAAAATAATATTGCTTCACAACATTATTTCAAGGAGGGGAAAATTTAGATACCTAAATTTCATTTAGTGTCAAAAAGCACCTAAAATCTACTTAATAATTCTTCTTAAAATAATTCATCACATCTCCCTCCAAATTCAAATAATAGAATAAGTCAAATAAATAAATTATACACAATTTAAGTCCTTATTTTAAATATAAAATATGGATTTTTCACCTCATCCAATATCTTCCACCCTTTTCTCCCTCATCCAAACCAAACCCGCAACATATTCAACCTCTTATGAATCATCCCCTGAGTTGTTAATGTGTTTGACTTATTCCTACTAACTCAACTAACAAATCCCATGCTTCTCTCAACCATTTGAAATGGTATTCAACCTCATGGGTAAGGACTCATTAACCACCATTGATTATTTGGATCATTTAATAAATATAAATAATCATCCATCGTTATGTATTCCTCCAAAAAACTATAAATAAACTTTAAAACCTTCATTTTCAAGAATCTTGACTCATGCTAACAAAGTTCTATCCAATCCACAATTGAATCTAAGTGAATCAAAGCATACAAAATTCCTTTTTCACCAAAAAATTTCTTATTATCCTTTGCATTGGAAGAGTGAGCACCACATTTTCAAAGAGAAAATCAAGTTTACAGTGAAATGGAGAAAATTTTTACATTTGAAGTATAAGTCTATGTTTTTTGTTTTCTTTGTTTGTTGCTCTATTTTAGGTTGAATCTAACATAGATTAAGATTTTATTATTTCTTATCATTTCTAAATTTAATTCACATAGTTCATACCAAAGAGAATTAAATTTAGTAAAGTTTACCTATTATATCCCTTGTATACACTATTCATAGGTACAACACATATATAGGTCTTAATTACTAAAGGAGAAGTCCAAGAACTGAATTTTCAAAATTACAAGATAGGTCACTATTGTAGTTACTTTGCACATATTTCATGATTAAGACCTAAGTGAACACATAAGTGATAACTAAATCAATTTGAGGCCTTCTTCATAGTATTGGCTATGTAAGTAGAGATCACTGATAGAGGGGTCAATGGTTTCATATCGACACCATGTGCCCACTAACCTATTTTCCCCTGAGGCCACCATGAAGATGAAGAACTAGGGTTTTAAAAATTCATGGGGAGTAATAGTCAATTATACATATCTAAATACACCAGAGCAAAGGTGAAGTAAACCTAGAATCATTTAGGTGGTCTCATCCTTTTCCAATAGGTATTCCATACATGACACTTATGTCAAACCTAGACAATAACATTGATGTATTATCCCAATATGACATTAGTGTCTAGAGCTCCAAAAGTGTTAGATTCAAAATCTGATGACTATTCCAAAATCTTCTTCTAGTCTACTTCCTACTTTTTCTTGATCAAGCACTACTTTAGCATTAGAATCAATTAAGTCTATTAAATATTTATCATTTAAATACATAACTATGTTTTAATTTATATAATTAGCCTATTCTCAATATAATAAATTTAGTGTATGTTTATATCTCAGTTTAACACCCAATTGGCATATTATAGATATAATTATCATCCTTTTTCTTATTTATTTCTATATAACCATTTTATATGCTAAGTAACCTCAACCTATAATTCATTTTAGGCTTAAACATTTGGTGAACCCGATCTTTAAACATTATTTCTAGATAAGCATACCCTATATGATTCTTATTACCTACTTTTTCTTAATATTTATGTACCTCATATCTCTTATCATGGATTATATTTATTATTTTGATGAATATTATTATGAAAATGTCCAAATTTATATCAAATAAGGAGTAAAAAATTATTACTCTTATATCTTTATAACTTCTAAAGCATCTAATCTCAAAACCTTGAATAAAAGTAGTTGTTATCCCTTTAATCAGGTATATTATCCCACCATTTAAAAAAATGAGTTTAAAAATATTAAGGAAGATAAATATCCTTTGACCATACTTATTACACTACCATAATATAATTTTGGTCTTCAATATTTGTAAAAATATGGATACAAAGGCTAGGGTTTGGGTAAACATGTGCAATGTATAACTCAACCTATTGTTCCTACAAATAATACATCTTGGAAAGGCTAAATATTTTTATAAAATTCCATGAGTCACTAACAAGTCAAGTCATCTAATCATTCCATTCATGCACATTTTACCACATGATTGGGTACATATGACCAAGAGGCTCCTTCATTTGATCATCAAAAATTTAGATAAATAAATAAAGAAATTATGAATGGTTTATAAATAGCTTATAATGGGGACATGCCTTAAATAAAATTAATTCAAACCCCCATAATTAATACATTCCTAAACAATATAAATCTTATCAAAGGTGATGGTCCTTCATACCTTCATTAAAAACAAAGTCTAAACCAAAAAAAGGGACCTTTACCAAAGGTTTTTCAAGCTAAAATTGTTATACCAAAAGTACCAAAGTTCAAAGATCTCATACCACTAATTAATTACCCTACATTTATTTATCATGAACTTGAAATTTTTATACATGAGGAAAATGGTACTCATATGCCTATATTCAAAAAAAGGTGGCACATTTCAACAAATGATGACACCTATGATAAACACCAATATTACCATAAAATATATTATGTCTATGCTGACCACTATTAGGGATCTTCAAAAGTAGGTTTCTATACTTCAAGTACAAATCACATTCCATAATAATAATGCACATGTAAACTCATTAAATAATCAACCTCTTGATAAATGTATACTTGAGTACCCTTATCCATAAGGTTGTAAGTTCCCACATTTACCTCTCTTTGAAACACATAAATATACATTTGAGTTCATGATATGGTATATGCATTCTTTTGGTCAATGGGAAAAATATGAAAAAAATTTACTAAGGTTTTCCATGTGAAAATTTTGGTTGAGGATCAAATTTGGTTATATAGTTTACCAAAGGGTTACTTAACCATGGTTTTACAATTGGAAGATATGTTCTCCTTGGATTTAAGTATTCACAAGGTGCCAAAGCTCACATTAGAACATTTTCATAATTTAAAATAATGTGATGATGAATCCATTCAATATCATAATATTTGATTCAAAATTACATCATATTAGATGGCATTTAGACCCTTAGAATTTGGAATTGCAATTTATCTTTATAGAGGCCTTATTTCACCATTAAAGAAAAGGGAATTCCATAAAAAACATGATTAATTTACCCATTTATATCTGATGTGAATAGATATTATTCCTTCAAAATTACTCATGCAAATAAACTTAACATATCTTCTTCCAAATACAAAAGTTTTATACCTCACACAAAGTAAGGAGATAACTTATCTAAGAAGCATTATGAACAAAAATGTGGCATTCCTAATATTTATATGGTCATTTTTCAAATGTAAATTAACATGGGGCCAATATAAGGTCTATGTTTTATACAAGAATATCAATTTGAACAACATAAAAATCATCTATGATAACAAGATTTAAAAATTAACTTATACATGGGTGGTGCTTATTTTTGGCATAACTATATTGATCCTACACAAGCAAAAACTACTTACAATGTAAGATGATTACAAGATATTGGATTTAATTCTAAAAATGTAAAAAATAAAGGAGGTTGTAAATACTCCTTAGGAAACATAACGATACCAATTTATTGGTGTCCAAAAGTAATTCAAAAATGGGTTTGGGTTGTGCTTACCATATCTCCCTATGCATTTATGATAAGAACTCTTTGGTTATACCAAATGAAAGAAATAATCGACCAAAAATCAACAAGGTATTTATTTTCATCATGATGTAAAATTAGTACATATTCTAAATGATAGCATCAATTCTTCTACTACACATTCAAAATGCGAGGAGGAACATGTTATGTATGTTTTCATCTTATCCAATCATGATGTAAATAATATAATATATCCAAATTAAGGTTTTAAGGTATTAAGTGGGGAGATACATATGAACATTCATTGGATGATATCATATATTAGTCTCATCAAACATTCTAAAACACCAAAAAAATAAAAAAAATTCAAAAATCCAAAAATATTTTCAAAACTTACATGTTTTATTAGCTCCTTGACATTTATCTATTAGTTTGATGTTGATGGATGACATAATCAGTTACTTATATATACACATGTATGTCAAACTTATACTTGAGTTTCATAAATTTATACATAAATACATGATATACTCCTATTTTAGATGTTGGGCCTTCCAACTACTCCTATCATGCAGACATTAGGGGCATATGATTCTTTGATATTGATACACATAAGTTATATTATTTTATAATCACATTTCATTATCATGTTTGAGATTACATATGTACTTACACATGCCTTTATCCATGATTATATGTTACATATGGTACTTGATATGCCATTCACTTGACATTTTTTATAATACATTTGATCCATGGGCCACTATGCCATGTTTATGTCAGTTTCTTAGGCTTTACTTTATGCACTTCCTTGAGTGTCTTGCCTTCCTATTGTATTCCTTGTTAGAGTATTTAAATTTAATCCTTTTCTTATGTCTCCATTACCATGTATGCTTTATTTTACATTTCCATATGCCATTGTTTGTTGTATGGACATTTGAATATGTCATTCTTGCTTTTATGGACATTTGACTAAGTCATGTCCTTCGATTATGTAGAATTTAAATATGTACCTTATTTGTGGTCTTCTTGGACCATTACATTTTGAGTTGATTTTGATTGCTCTTTTATGTGTTTTTTATTTGCTTATTGATCTTGTATTATTACTATCTAGACATTTCCATGATCCTTATCATGCGTCTCAGTCCTTCATGTGATGACATTGGTTTGATGCACTTTAATGCTATATCTATCTAGACATGTTTATTCTATATGATACATGGTTATATTCATTGATTATACAATTATCTTATCCTTTTAAGGTGAGGTAACTAGCATTTCCTATCTTTCCCTCACCTCAAAGGGGGGCATATTAGTGGGGGCATGCCATAGAGGCATGTTCTTCATACTTGGTGCATATTTTAGATTAAGTGAGGGTATGATTTGGAAGCATGTTATCTACACTTATTCATGTTATGGTACTTATATTAATTTTTAGATTAAGTGGGGGCATGTCATATAGGCATGGATTCCACACATTCATAATTTTCATATTTAGTGGGGGCATGCTTTGGAAGCATTTTCTTTATAGTTATTCAGTATTTAACATCTCTAGATTATAGTAGGGGTATGTTTTTGATACATGTTCTTCATATTGGTACTTATATTAGTATTTATATACCTATATTTATGGTAGGGAATGATTTTTAATCACATTCTCTACACTTACACAATTTGTTTAATTGGCCAAATCACATAGATATATGATTTAGATTCATAATTGTAACATAATTCTATATATTGGTACCATTTTTATACACAATTTCAACATGAGAGATATTTTGAGGTGCATATGATATGTAATTTTTTCCCAATATTTCAAAATTTAAATAAATTTATTATTTCAAAACTCTTTTATAGACTATCACCACATTATAGACTTTTACCCTGGTCTGACATTTACAGACTTTATTGAGCTAATCTACTATAGTAGTTTGTTCAATTTATAGTATGGTTAAGGTGATTAAACCATTCAATGTTTCTAAGTTTTTAGGTTATAATCGATCATATCATATAACCTCACTAGGTTATAATCATCCTTGGGTTACATAGTTAAGATAATCTCAACTTCTAGGTGGTAACTCACCTTTGTTCCAAGGTTGGGGGCATGTGCCTTCCAATATATCTCTCTATATATCTTTGGATATATGAACTTTTCATATTTATCTATATTTTTCCTAATCTCAAATTTAGAGCATAATAATGACACATCTTTTTAAAATCAACTTTCCAATAGGTAAGGTGGTTACATCGATACATAGGTTTACTCCTATAAATTTTTATTTTAGTTTCAATATATTTAAAGTACTTTTGATTATAGATTATATTCACTAATAATATACTATAACATGTTATTGGTTATAGGTCAATAACTATTAAATCACTTAAGTTGGGCACACATAAAGACAAGGTGTGTTATACACACCCAAGTACACATTCCTTTTCTTTAAACTAGTAATCTTGTTACTAGATTAAAGGGGGGGATTTATATCATATTTATGGATCATGTATCACTTTAGTATTTAACACTTATTAAACTCAAATCCTAACAATTCCTTTTAGTTCTAAACCTTTTACTTCTTCTTCAAGTCTCACATTGGTTCTATCTTGTGCCCATCATCCTATATCTTAGTCCAGCTAGTTTTATGTTGATGACCTAGCCTTCTATCTTTCCCATAATGATTAAAATGTAATTATCTTCCATCTCTATAATTTTTTTAACTTGTACCTAGTTTTTTTCTCCCTAGACACTAATTTCTAGGATAGACACTAGCATCAATACTAGTGTCCTAACCTAATTCAAGTGTCTAGTGCCTTAAATTCATCTAATTTGAAATTAAATTTATCTTAATGATTGAACTAAGTGATTTAATTAAAGATAATTCTCCAAATGTATTTACATAAATATAATATCGACCCTCATTAATTCGTCACCTAGCAACATGGTAAAAATACCTAATGTTCATAACAAAGAGAATTTAAAAAGCATGCAATTGATAAAATCATCCCTATTTAACCTATTTCTATACCAGTAATAGGGATAACACATATACATATATGAATTAATAAAGGATCAACCCAAGAGCCTAATTTTTGAATTTAAAATCTAGGTCACTGTTGTACTTGTTTTACATATATTGCATGATTCACATAGAATCCAACATGTAGGGTATAAGTACATCAATCTAAGGCCCTATTTAGAGTATTGACTATGTAATAAATTATCACTAAAAGAGGTGTCTTTGGTTCATCTCAACACCATGTGCCAACTAACCCATTTTTACCTAAGTTCACCATAAAGATGAAGAACTGGGATTTTAAAAATTCATGAGGAATAATAGTCCATGACCTATATTTGAATGCACTAGAATGAAGGTGAAGTAAAACCTAGAATCATCCAAGTGGTCACATCCATTTCCACCATGTATTTTATATATTACTCTTTTGTCAAACCTAGACAATATCATTAACATAACCATCCCAGGATGATGTTATTGTTTATATCTCTGGTAGCATCAGATCTAGAATCTGATGACTATTCTATAATCATCTTCTAGTCTACTTCCTTCTTATTCTAGATCCAAAACTATGTTGGCATTACAACCAAATAAGTATATTACATCTTTTTCATTTCCATAAATAGCTTATATTTTACTTTTTATATTTATCATATTCTCAGCATAATCAATTTAGTGTATGTTTATATCTGAGTTTAACACCTAATTAACCTCTTGGAGATCTAATTATCATCATTATGCTTATTAATTTATATATATCCCTTTTAAATTCTAGGTGACCTCAACCTATAATTAATTTTAGGGTTAAAAATGAAAATATATCATAAAACAATAGTCTTAGTGAGAGGACTATCTACCCTTGGTAGAATTTTCATATAATAATGGCCATCATAAATACATCTAAATGGACCCCTATGAAATATTATATGGATGACACTATAGGAATCCATTGAGTTTGAATAAACTTGAGGAACACATTTTGATTTCTTTCAAAGAAAATGTTGTGAAAATTCAATAATGCCGTAAGGATGCATAAGACTGAAAAAATAAGCATGTGTATTCCCATTATACCAATAGAAGTTTTGAGGTAGGAGACTTAGTGTTCTTAGGAGTGAAACAACATAATAATTCCTAACGAATTGGTATTAGACATAAGATATCACCAAGGTTTGTAGGAACATTTGATATTTTGGATTGACTTAGTCTAATTGCTTATCAACTTATCTTGCCACCCAACATGTACATGATGCATGTTATTTTTCTTGTCTCTATGTTAATAAATTATGTACCTAACCCATCACATATGTTTGATTGGTACTAATTATATATTGATGAGGATTGTTTCAATATACAGCCTGTGAGGATTTTAGAATGATGATTGCTTCAATTTTGACAACATAAAGTTGATCAATTTATAGTGAAATGGGACTAATACTATCTAAATTCTATTACTTTTTAAGATAATTCATAAATACAATGTCTTTATCTTTATATCTTTGCATGAAAAAACATGATGAAGTTTCTTGAAGGGAAGGAGTATGTAATGCCCCATGTTGATACCTCTACATAATGATCATGGGATTCACCCTCATAATTGTGAATATATTATGGACATATGCATTTTTGTGATATTTTTTATTAATTAAACTCTAAACACTAAGTAAGGGATTATTATATGTGAGATACATATATGGATACATATATTTTTTATGTGATATTGAGATCATAATTTTGTATGAACACCTTATTACTTTATGAGGTCTTATATTTATCTCCTACATGATGATATGAATTTTAAATTATAAATTGAAAAGAGTATGTCATGGTGGAATATGGTTTTATTTTTTGATGTTATTGATTATCAAGGTTATGGATTCACCTTATTACATGATACAGGTACCATGATGAATATGGTTTTATGTGTAGATGACATGAAAATAAATATTCCATTTTAGAAATGTTGAGATGAGTTGGTATGGGATATTCAAATTATCCTTTAGGGTGGTATTTGAGTTGATGTGACATAATGATATCTCTAACATTGGACATCTATCATGCAAAAATTATTATACACATTGCTTTGATCATTTTATGATTGGTGATTTTTAATTAGATGCAAATAGATATATTGTGATTTGGCATGGATTGGTTGTATGAGCTCATAGCCAAAAAAAATAAATTTTGAATGATGGAATATAAAAGGTTAAATGACATGCGAGTGTGGAAAAGTAGAAAAAGTGACTAAACTAAAGACAAAATGGAAATGGATAAGGCCTCCATCCCATTAAAAAAATATAAACTATCATTGATTATATAAGAAGCCATAAATAATGGTAAAAATAATAAATTAGAATAAATGAAGATCTTTAAGGATAAATAAAATCTACAAGTTGGTGATGAAATAAATAATTTATATTACAATTCTTTACCTTGGACCAAAATGAGTACATCCAAAGATCTGACGTTGTTGACCAAAAAAAACTTCACACACATTATTTAATGTAGGCATATATTTAGTAATTAGGAAAAACCAAAATTATTATTATTATTATTATTATAATGGTTATATGAAGAAAACATACCCATTACGTAATAAGTGGAAATTAGTCTTTGATAGGAGAATATTTTAAAAATAAGAGTAGATTATTAGGAAGAAAATGTAACAATATACTCCTATGTATAAGATAACGACCCATTTTTTAAATATTTCTATTTTATTTATTGATGCCTTCAATAAATACAAATTATGAATTTTTACTATGATATTTCCATATGGATGCATTTTAATTAATTCCATTTTTTAAGGATGAAATTGAGTTTATGGTATTTGGATCTGATTTTCATTATTGGCAATCTACTTTGTAGAATTGTGCATTTTTTAAAATAGTGAATAGAGTTTTATTAATTTATGAAATTATTATTTTTTTTCTAAAATTTTCCATCCATCACGATTTATTTTGGTGTATTGAATAAGAATAATAATATAGATTTGCATTTACTAGTTTTATTGTGTTTACTATAGTTATTAGTTATGTACCATATAGGCCTCTAACAAGGCATGGGGGAGGTGGTTAAGTCCCAAGCTAGTGTTTTGGGGGGATATGATCTCTTGTGTGGTTAAATTTATCAACTATATGTTTCCTATTTATTATTATGCATTTATTACATGCCTTCAAAATAATAATTATTATGTTGTTATGGGTTTTGGGGACTATTGACTAATTTGACCACAAGTCAAATTAGGTTAACCCCCAATATAGTTCTATTTTTCCATAGGGTGTCTTAAGTTGAAAAGTGGTTCTATAGTATTTAATGAGGTCAAACATATGTCTTATCTTTGTCATTCTTGTCTAGAGTTGGTCTTATGTCATCTAAGGTCACGTTTTGATTTATTTACAAAAATTGTACAGTTTCCATAAGAATGTTAAGATGAAATATAATGTCTCACATGTCAGTACTAGTCATAAAAACTATTGTGAAACTTAAAAATTGAAGGTTCAACATCCATATAAGAAGATTAGGTCGTTTTAGGTGGTTTTAGGTAGTTTTATAGCATGTACAATAGTTATGTCATGTGGGAAGACTTTAAGAGGGTCTCTTTAGATCCCCATAGTTCAATTTCATGCTTGAGAAGCTTTGACAAACCTAAAATTGAGAGAAAATGATTATTTTTACCCATCGCTCTCTTAGACAAGGTCAAATAGGTCAACAATTTTCCTCCAAGATGGATAAGATGATAAGATTTCAATCGAGTGCACTTGGTGGGTGAAATTAGTCTCTATGTACTTCAACTTCATGGTCATATTTCAAAGTTTGGTGTTTTGTGCTTGATGAACCATCATGAAGAATGTTGGTGACTCTAAATTACTTACACATCCATAATGGCTTCTTTTTTCCTATCTGATGGCATTGGTATGTAAAAATAAAGTGTTATACATGGGTTTTTAGGACATTTTACTCCTTTTCAAAAGGCTTTAACTCTAGTTTACACATGTGAGTGTGAACTAATAGGCAAGAATATTTATTTTTGATAGTAGAAGACACCATTGAAATTGTAGATAGTTTATCACCTATTACAGAGTTTATTTTCCTTTAATTGGATTTAAAACAATGATAAAATGTTTGGTTTCAACATATGAGAGAATTTTTTATCATAATTATTCATGAAGTTTTTGGTCTCAAATGTGTTGTTTATGAAATATAAAGCCTAACATACTAGATATAATCAAGTAGTTTCATTACAGATATCTTCAAGTCTCATGCCCAAATCTTAAAAAAGGGGTCAAGATGTGAGATAAAGCATAATGGTGTTTCAAATTCTTGATCCTAACTAAGACCTCAAACAAATTCCATGAACCTAGTGAAAGGTCATTAGAATGATGACAAGGTTGTAACTTAGCACACAATATTATATTTGATGTCAATTATAGGTAGTCTTCAATAGTGGTATGAGGTCAACCTAAAAGAGGTACAAGAATGTTGAGATGAAGGTGTTTGAACTCTATTGAGACCTTCAATCAGGTCTAAAGGAATTAAGAGTATCATTGTGATAATGGTGAGGCCATTATATGTAGATAAACCTAGAACCATGTCCACAGGTTGAGAAAGTTTCAATGGAGAATCTTTACCTTAATTTCTCCAAATGAGATTTTTCTCATACACTATGTCATCCCATGGTGAAGTGCCTTGAATTCTAGACAGACCTAATAGTTTCCATCTTGTATCCCAAGCATAAGGGTAATGTATTAATATAAGAAGGTTGTTTCTTGATCAAGAGAGAATGATATTTGAGTGGTTTCTAACTCAGATAGGTTTTGACTTGAAACACTCAGTAAAACATAGTGTTAAGATGACTAAAAGCAATACAACTTGTAATGACCTATAGTAGTGAATGAGACTATGGTATTTACACATGAGATGAGCTCATATAGGTTTGGAATGGTTTTAGTGACCTAAATAAGGGTCAAATAAGTTCAAGTCTAGTGTTAAGGCATATATCATCACCTACAAGAATCTTGTGATTCCCTAAATGAAACATCTACAGTATGACTTTAGACCCATAGAGTGTTGATGGTGGGAGACAAGAAGTATGGTTTTAAATCATATATGTTATTTCAAGTTAAAAATTACCCAAATATTTCAAAAACAATCAAGATGATATAATTTAGTACTCAAACACAAATGAACACCTACAGGGGTCTCATAACTTCTCCTAATAAGACACCTATAGTCTGACTACATACTAGTTCTAGTAAGTGAGAGATGTGAGTTTAGAAGGTTGAAAGAGGTATAATATAGATGAACATGACTGATAAGACTATCATAGTGGTAATTTAAATATCATATGATTCTCATATAAATGAATTAGATCAAATATAAGTTCTAACTTGTCACTTAGCCTAAGATTTCTAGACCCTACAGACAATACATAGACTTGAAAGCCAATCTTAAGGGTTAGTGATATTGAGAGATATACAAAGGTAAAAATTCTTTGAAATTGGTGAAAATAATATTTAATACATAATATATCCTATTATAGTCTTAGTTTTTCTAGGTAAATAAGGGAGATGTCCTTTGTTTTATCTCAAGATAGAGGACACTCCAAGAGAAAGATAACTATAGGCATAATGTGTGAATGGTAAGAGAATGTGATGGAGAGTCTTGAAACAATATATAATGATTTTTAATTTTTATTTGGACATGAAAAATGTTAATAAACACCTAAATTCATTGGAAACCACTCAAAAGTGGTCATAAGCAATCAAACATAGTTAGGTCTATTAGGCCTAGAACTAGGCCTAAACCCTAAAGGTGCCTAAACTTATCCATATGATTATATAACCTTTATAAAACATGCGATTAATTTTATAGGAAATTTTAGGATGGGATTGAACCTTATGCTTGTAATTATTTACATAGAGTGGTCATTTTGGCCTAAATTCTTATCAATGGTACTTAGAATAAAGTCAATAACTCGAGAGGCCATTTTCAAATGCTCATATTTTTATGAACACTATGCATGAGACCTCAAGAAGATAAGGTTAGTTTAGGATGGTCATTAACTCAATATTTTTGGAATTGGTTCAGGGGTTGGATGTCTAACCTTTATGAATCAATGTTTAGAATCTAAGAGACTTAAAACCCTCTCAAAACCCTTGTGCAAACTTGATATAGAAGAAATGGTTGGAGATGCACCTAAAAGTGGATAATTGGTCATGAAAGTGACTTTAAACTATCTATAACTCAAATAGGCTCTATGACATCCATTTTATCTGTACTAGAATGTGTATAGACATACTAAAATCTAAGTTTTTAATAGGTTTTGATGTGTTTTATAGGTACATATGATAATTGGTGGATGAAATCCATTGAAAGAGATTTTTAGGGACTTATTTTAGCTCACTCTACTCATATATCACCTGATTGAATCATATAAACTCCTCTAATAATCTTTTCATTGCAAGTAATCTTGGACAAACAGTGAAAAGATAAATGACTACCTAGTGAGGAGATGAGAGGTTTGATATAAGATATTTTTAAGGTATAATTGATGGATTAAAAGACAAATGGACTTTGAAAATATGTCCTAACACCTCTTCCATGTATTTAATTAAGTAACCACCCATCACCTTGATGATAAATGTGAATATTGAAGCTGAGAAGGCTAGTAAGTGACTTCAAACAGTGAACACAAGTGTCAAGAAGAAGACTATCAGTTAGAGTGATATATGATGAATGTTATATCTTATTTCCATCCTCACTTGATAGATAATATGTTTTAAATACTTAATAATTCAATTTAAAGCACTCAAGTGATACTTCATCATGAGTATTATTTTAAAAAGAATAATTTAGGTCTCTACATGAATTTTAAGAGAAGGATGCAATTCTAATATACATTTATCCAAAGAAGACCATCATGACCTATTTATCAATTCATTATATTATTTTGTAACTAGTTTCTAAAGTTTAACAATTGGCCTTATGACCCATCCACTTCTCTTCTTCTCTCTCTTCTCCTATGCTCTATAAATGCACGTAATTTTTGCCTTTGTATCTAGTCCACACCTGATATGGGAAATCCATGATAGTTTGAATACTATATTTACCTTTGAAATAAATATTTAAAATCTAGTTTTGAGTTTATATCTTCTTATCTAAATGTGTGAAGTAGTGTATAGTGTGATGACAAGTGATAACTATATATCCTTGTGTTTGATTTACTCTTCCATGTTTGGTTTAAGTAGTTCTCCATCTAACATGTCACGTGAAGTGTAGTCAAGTTTATTTGTATATATTTAAGTATAAGGATTATCAATAGTGTTTGAAATCTAACCTCATGTCCACTCACCTTGAGAATTTCAATGCATATCACCTCCATGTTTGAAACACTTCTGTTATAAAAATCTAGGATGTTGAAACTAGAATTATTATTCATATGTCATAGTACAAGTGTATGATAGTCTAGTGGAGATCTATTTAGTGTATCACCTCATTAGCATAGGTTAAGTTTTATGTTCTTCCTATCCCTTTTCATCCAAGAAATAAATTAGTGTAGGTGATAAACCATCAAAGACTAATCTATGGAGTTATCCCTCAAACCTAAAGGTTTACCTATACTATAGGCAACCCATAGGCTTATAGGTAATCTAATGTTTCACTCAATATAGATAAAGCTTGAATAACCTCTCTAAGGTGAAAGATTGAGTGAAAATAGTTTTGGCATGCCTAATAGGACAATTGTCTCAAGTACATCTTATCAAGGTGGATGTTGGTCATAAAAACATCATAAGTAAATACATGTGTTGTACTCAACATTTATCAATTCCATTAAGGTAATATTTAGTCATAGACCAAGTTTTATCATTCCTTTTATTCATACTTCATGGTCCTTACTAGGTCAAATACTAATAGAGGAAACTATCCTATAGATCCACTCCCTCAACCTAAACTTATTCTTAAAGTTCAACACTCTCAACCTATCTTGACATTTGAAGAGCAAAAAGACTTTTCAAGCCAATAAGATTAAAAAAGTGAAGAATAAATTTATCACAACATGGATAGGCAACATGCTTTCCTCTTATTTAATACTAAAAATCCTATACACCTCAATGCATATGATGATATACCTCCTAATGCCACCAAGAGTGTTCCCACTATTTTTGGGGAAGGACCAGTCACCCCATGTGATCATATTAGGGACATTTCTAGTTTATGAAAATTTCATAATGTCATTGAATTCAATATTTAGTTAGGCTACTTTACATATCTCTTAGTTTAAAATAACTTTACTAGTATAGGTCATTACCAGGAGGATGTCTCACCACTTAGGATGAGTTTGGGGAGTCATTAACCCAAATATTTGAAGAAAAAGTGATCACACATCACTCATTAATTAATTTAATGTGATTCAAATAGGTCCTAAGGAGACTATGCATGAGAGATATTTCAAAGGTATAGGCTTCCCCTTCCCATGAGACCCCCTGTAAGCTTTATTTTCCCTACATACCTAATGGATATTAGAAATGGCATAGACATCATGTTGGAGTCCATGGGTGGATACAGTTTGATTGAAGCCTATGACATAGTAATTAGAGTTGAGAATGGTCTAGTATAAACTATTAAACTACCTCTAAAATTCTCTATTCCCATTATACCAAACATGTCTACTAATTCCCCAAGTTTTCTCTAATTCCAAATGCAAATTCTAAGTCTAGAGCTACCCCAAAGAAGTTAAAAGATACCATTGATTGGGAGGTAAGGTCTAAAGCCTTAGAGGATCAAAGTAGGAAAATAAACCTATAATATGGAGTTAACCAAAACCCATATCCCTATCGGTTACAATAAAATAGGTTATCACCTTATCAATATGGTCAAGGGAGAGGATAAAGCCAACCTAAATTCAATAGGCCACCTAATGCATATAATCTAACCTCTACTCCCAACACAAGAACTATGGTTACAATCCATAGTAATTTGGTTCAAAGAGAAGAATAGAAGTCTCAAGGGAAATATATGGATTAAAATTAAGGTTAAGGTCAAGATTTGGTATCTCAAGGAGGATATACTCCTAAATTGGCAATAGAAGATGATAACTTCATGAAAATGGAAACAAATGAAGGATGGAAACACCATAAAGTGAGCTTGAAAAACTTTTTATTGGAAGACATATTTATCCTAAACCAAGGTATCTCAGTTGTAGTTAATATAATATCAAAGATGAAGGATTTTGGAGATGTTCATGGTGCTAACATAAGTTCAAATAACCCTCCCAAAAAGTAACAAGGTGTGAGTGAAAGTGTGGTAGTCCCTACAACTTATACACCTATTTAAAATCAAAATGTTGAAAGGATGAATCAAATCAGTGTAAACCCTTATATAGTTTAATTTTTTCATAGGGTCTCCTAGGTTATAAACTAGTCCTATAGTCTTTAATGAGGTCAAATGTATGTTTTATCTTTGTCATTATTATCTAAATTTGGTCTTATATAATCTAAGTTCACCTTTTGAGTTATCTAATGAAATTGTATGGTTTATAAAATAATAAAATGGTTTCAATATGAAATGTAACATCTCATATGTTAAAAATAGTTAGAGAAACTATTATGAAACTGACAAATTACAGGTTCAATACCCATCCAAGAAGATCAAGAATTTTAGGCATTTATACATCCTATACAAAAATTATGGCACATGGGAAGACTTTATGAGGGTCCCTTCAGATCCCCATAGTTCAATTTCATGCTTGATAAGCATTGATTGACCTAAAGTTGAGCAAACCAATTCTCCTTTCCCATCACTCTCTTGGACAAGGTCAAACGGGTCAATGATTTTACTCTAGTATGGGTAGGAGGAATAGATTTAAAGTGAGTGAACTTGGTGGGTAAAATTATTCTATATGTAATTTAATTTCATCATAATATTTCCATTTTTGGTGGTTTGTGATTTATGAACCATCACTAAGAATGTTGGTGACTCTAAACTACCTGCACATCCCCAATGGCTTTAGTTTTCCTATCTAATGAGATTGGTTTTTGAAATAAAGTGTTGTATGTGGAATTTTAGTAATTTTATTTCCCTTTCATGAGGTTTTAAGTATATTTTTCATGTGTGAGTGTCATCTGATAAGTAGGAGTATCTCATTTTGCTAGTTAAAGACATCATTGAAGATGCAAATAGTGTTTCACCTATTATAGATTTATTTTCCTATTAATGGATTCAAAACAAGGATTAAATGTTTGATTTAACATCTAAGATCATTTTTTATCATAATAATTCATAAGTTTTTTGGTCTCAATAGTGTCCTTTATGAAATGTAAAGCCTATGATACTAGATATAATCAAGTAGTTTCATTACATAGATCTTTAGGTCTCATGCCCAAATCTTAAAAAAGGGGTCAAGACATGAGAGAAAGCATATTTTTTTTTGAAATTACTAAACCTAAATGAGACCTCAAATGAATTACATGAACCTAATGAAAGGTAATTAGGATGATGACAAGGTTATAACTTAGCACACAATTTTATATCTAATGGCATTTATAGGCAGTCTCTAACAGTGGTATAAGGTCAACCCAAAAGAGGTAAATGAGTGTTGATATGAAGGTATTTGAACTCAATTAAGACCTTCAATTAGGTCTAAGGTAATTGAGAGTATCATTGTGATAATGGTGAGGCCATTATATGTAGATAGACCTAGAACCATGTCCACATGTTGATAAAGTTGAAATTGAAATTTTTTACCTTAACTTCTACAAATGAAAATTTTCTCATACACTATGTGATCCCATGGTGAAGTGCCTTAAATTATAGATAGGCATAGTAGTTTCCATCTTGTATCCCAAGCCTAGGTGTAATGTATTGAAATAATAAGGTGGTTTATTAATCAATAGAGAATTATATTTGAGTGGTTTTTAATGCAAATAGGTTTTGACTTGAAACACTCAGTAAAACATAATGGTAAGATGACTAAAAGCAACACAACTTACAATGACCTATAGTAGTGAATGAGACTATGGTACTTGCACATGAGATGAGATAATATAGATGTGGAATGGTCTTATTGACCTCAAGAATGGTAAAATAAGGTTAAATCTAGTGTTAAGGCATACATCATCACCTACAAGAATCCCATGATTCTACAAATGAAGCATCTACAGTTTGACTTTAGACCCACAAAGTGTTGATTGTGAGAGACAAAGAAGTATGGTCTATAGTAATATATGTTATTTAAAGTTAAAAATTACCCAATAATATTATAAATAATAAATATAATATAATTTATTAATTAGGCACAAATGGGCACCTATAGAGGTCTCATAACTTCTCTTAATAAGACACCTACAATCTGACTACAGACTAGTCATAACAAATGAGAGATGTGAGTTTAGAAGGTTGGTAGAGGTATAAGATGGATGAAAATGATTGATATAAATATAAAAATGTTAATTTAAATATAATATTATTATAATATAAATTAATTATATAAAAGACAAGTTCTAACTTGTTATTCAGCCTGAGATTTCTAAACCCTACAGACAATACATAGACTTGAAAACTAGTCTTAAGGGTTAGTGATATTAAGATATATATAAAGGTGAAAAAGAATTTAAAATTGGTATATATAATATTTAATACCTAATATATCCTTTTGTATTCTTAATTTGGATAGGTAACTAGGGGAGATGCCCTTATTTTGTCTCAGATATAGGGCACTCTAGGAGTAAGATAACTACAGGCATAGTGTGTGAATGGTAAGATAATGTGATGGAGAGTATTGAAATATTGTATAATTATGTGTAATGTTTTTTTGGTCATGAATTTTTTTGAATGAACACCTATATTAATTGTAAACCACTCAAATGTGGTCATAGGCAATCAAACATAGTTAGACCTATTAGGCTGAGAACTAGGCCTAAACCCTACATGTGCCTAAACTCATCCATATGATCATATAACATTTATAAACCATGTGATTAATTTTATATGATATTTTAATATGGTTTTGAACCATTTTTTTTCAAATATTTACATAGGGTGGTCATTTTTTGGACTAAATTCCTATCAGGGTACCTAGAATGAAGTTGAGAGCTGAAGAGGCCATTTTCAATTATTCATATATGTAAAGACAATATAAATGAGACATAAATAAAATAGGGGTATTTTAGGAGGATAATTAGCTCAATATTTATGCAATTGGTTTAGGGGTTAGATGCCTAACCTTTATGAATCAATGTTAAGAATGTAAGAGACTTAAAACCCTCTCAAAACCCTTATGCAAACCCAAGGGAAAAGAAATGATCGAAGATGATCCCAAAAGTGAATAATTAGTAATTAAAGTGACTTTAAACTATGTATCACTCACCCATGCTCCATGACATCCATTTTATCTATACTATCACTTGTATGAACATATTAAAATTTAAGTTTCTTATAGGTTTTGATGTGTTTTTTAGGTAAAGAGGAGAATTATTGGATGAAAGACATTGATGAAGGTATATATGACTTATTATAACTCCATATAATCATATATAATGAAATTAAATCATATAAAATACTCTGCTAATCTTTTCATTGCAAGCAGTCTTGGACAGATAGTGAAAAGATAAGTGATTGCTTAGTGAGAAGATGATAGGTCTGATATCAGATCTTTTTGAGATATAATTGATGGAGTAGATGAAAAAGGGACTTTTAATTTTAAAAAAAAAACCTATTCCACATATTTACTTGATCAAATAATCACCACCTTGATGACAAATGTGAATATTGAAGGTAAGATGGCTAGTAAGTGACTGTAGATAGTGAACACAAGTGTCAAGAAAAAGACTATCAGTTAGAGGGATATCTAATGATTATCACATATTTTTTATATCTTACCATGTTAGATAATATGTGTTGAATAATTTTTAAGTCATTTTAAATTATTCAAGTGATGCTTCTTCATGAGGGCAGTTTCAAGAATGCTAATTGAGGTCTCTATGCCAATTTCAAGATAAGGATGCAATTCTGATATAAATGTATCCAAATAAGACCATCATAACATATTTTTCACTTAATTCTATTAATTTTTAATTATTTTATATATTTTTACACTTATCCTTGTGACCCTTAAAATTCTCTTCATCCCTCTCTTCTCCTATGCTATATATATGTAGACCATTTTGGCCTTTGTATCTAATCCACACCTGGTATAGTGAAGCCTAGCTAGTATGAATACTATATTTGCCTTTGAAATAAATATTTCAAATCTATTTTTGAGTTATTATCTTCTTTTATAAGTGTGTGAAGTGGTGTATAGTGGGATGACAAGTGATAACTATCTATCTTTGAGTTTTATTTACTCTTTCATGTTTGGTGTAAGTAGTTCTCCCTCTAATAGGTCACATTAAGTGTAGTCAACTGTATTTGTCTATATCTAAGTGTAAGGAGTAGAATTAACATCTAAAATTTGACCTCATGTTCACTCACCTTGATAATTGAAATGCATATCAGCTCTATGTTTGAAATACTTATGTTAGAGCAATCAAGGATGTTGAGACTAGTATTGTGAGTCATGTTTCATAGTACAAGTGTGTGGTAGTCTAGTGGAGATATATCTGGGGTATCACCTCATTAGTATAGTTTAATTTTTATTTTGTTTCTATCCATTTTCATCTAAGCTAGAAATTATTGTAGGTGATAATCTATCAAAGACTAATCTAGGGAGCTATCCATTAAACCTATAGGTTTAGCTTTGCTATAGGCAACCCACATGTCTAGAGGTAATCCAATGTTTCACTCAATCTAGAGAAGTCTTGAACAACCTCTCTAGGATGAAATATTGAGTGAAAATAGGGACCCTGTACTTGATTTTTTAGACATGTAAATTAACATTTAAGGTAAAATAGTGAAGTTGTGACCACATCCTTGACCTACTTAGCTCATGACCTAATATAGGACCTTTTTACCTTTTTCCTTCAATTTATGCATGATGAATCATTATTTAAAGTAATCCAAATCACTTTAGAATTTATCTAACCAAATTAATAAACAACCTAATCATTTTTTTATACTGAACCACACCTTTAGCTTAACAATTTTTCCCTTTAAGCAATAACACCCTATTCAAAAAATAGCGCACCCCATTATTTTACACTTATGCCAATAATATCCTCCTAATAATTATAGAATATTTTCAAAAGTTCAAAATTTATGAAAGGGTCATCTTAAAATTTGATAAAGCCCCATTTGAATGAATTCAGAAAATACCACTATAAAAGAACATTTCAAATCATTTTGCACACATGAGGCTTACACATTGAAAAACATAAAAATTCTAATTGACACTAAGAGTAAATTACCTATTTCTCTAAACTTATATTACATACATCCCTAGTATCTATAATCTAAAGTTTTAATACACCTCCAAGGTTAGAATTTATTGTTTAAGCACTTAATCATACTAGGATTGAACCAATATTAGCATTTTGCACTAATTTCACACACACCACACCACCATTGCATTCGATAACTACATGGATTTTGATCCCTTTTTGGAATATTGGTATATAGATAGTTCCCAATACATGGGGTGTTGAGGTCAAGAAAAACATCAACCATTGATCCATTTTTAATTGGTGATTAAATTTTGTCTATTGGGCTAGGGTTTCAAGAAAAGGAGTTACATAATGGTCTCCACAGTAGATCATAATATCCAACATAGTACACAAAATAAATAGGTGAAGGAAAACATATCCAAAAAATATTGGATACCTATTGTATTCCATACAAGGACACAATATTTAGACAATAGTGTACCCCACTATTATCTAGTTGTAATGTTATTGTCCTGGAACCCTACTAGCTCATCTTTCAGGTTTGTACTATGTCAACATAGTCTATTATTAAATCACAAATCTAAAAATTATCTGCATCTCATTTTTATATCTAAGTATGCATTCCTCTTTTACACTTTCCATATTTATTATATTACCAAATTTATTAAATCGCTTTATTTATTGAATATTGAAATCCCTAAATTTTCCTAGGGTTTTTGCTTCTAAATTTTATGTTGGGATTTCAAATTTCAAATTATGATTTCTTAATCATGTTGGTGTTTTTATTAAAACTCATATGTTTCTCCATATTTTTTCACATTTTAGTCTTCAAAGAATTTAAAATATATAAAAATAAAACTCTTTCTCCTCCTAACCCTAAAGAGAGTAATAATTACTTTTCCTTTTACTAGCTCCATGCACCACTACTCCAAAGTTTAAGGACTCCCATCCTATAGTTAATGAAATAAACATACCCTTAATAAACCCATTCCACCTCCCACATCCCTCATTTGATGGTGTGTGTATGCATATTCAATCTTAAGTACACAGGGTTTGTTCTTGTGAAGCCCTTAAAGATCAAATCATCAATATAGGAAGGATAATATAATATTTACTAAATAAAAATTAGTATTTAAGTTCAAGAATTACATAATTGGAAAATCATCTCAAATATTCCATGAATTTGGAATGTGTTAGTGTTAATCATGCATTTGTATATTCATATATCAATGTTATGCCTAACAAGACTTCATGTTAATATTAGAAGCCATAACATAATTCATCTACATGTAGTGATTCAAAAAGTATGAAAAATACTAATAAGAGTTCACGTGAGATTATAATGGAAATTATTAGAAACAAGTTGGTAAAATTACCTCCTCTACATCCTTTAATAAGATCAAAATACTATTATCCATTTCATTGAACGAATGGTTATCATACATATAGTTATTTTAATTTGAAGAATGAAATATAATTACAATTGAGAGTGGTAATACTATAATCGATGCATCAATAAAGAAACCCACTCACCTTAAGAGTGCATCTTCTAAAATATATGTGAAAAAAGAACTAGTATGGATAAAAAAGGATAATTCAAAGAGATAATAGTTTCAAATGAAAAAATTAGAGTGAGAAAAGATTCAAAAGGCACATATAGAGAAATAAAATATTCATAAGGTAAAAATAGAGAAAGAAAATATAAAAAATGCTAAGTTAGAGAAAGTAAGAGTAAAAAAATCAAGATTAAAAATTAAAATGACAAAAGGTTCAAGATGAAAAAGATAAATTACACAAGGAATTCATATCAATGGCAATGTTACAAAAAGATCAAGAATAGAAATTGCAAAATCAAAATCAAGGTAGGCAAAAAAGTATCTTCAAGAAAAGGGTTCCTGATAACATAAGTTCCCAATATGGAGATACCTATAAAATATAAAGTTTTAAATGTGTTTGAAAAGGAGGTAATTAAAATCCATTCCTCATATCAACACCCTTTCACTATTACTTCTCACATATATGGTAAGTAATTTAAATATATCAAGGTTATGGATTATCAATAAAGAAATTTTTATTATATCTAATTTATCATATCTCTTGTAAATAAGCCTCAAAAGTTAGATCAAACTAATTCATCTAAAACATTCATGGGATCAATTAAGTTAAGAGTTCCATTTACTTCAAAAGAGTGATATATTAAATTTTGTGTTATTTCAAATCCAAGTGCATACAATATTATTTTTAGAGGAACATGGTTAAAATCAATAGTAGAAAAAATTGGTAAACAAGAGTGGTTGCATTAAATTGTAAAATGAATGAAAAATTAATTAAATTTCAAGTTACGGATCATATTTAGATCTAAATAATAAAAAATAAAGCATATTTTCATCTAGTATACAAATAAATACAAGTAAACAAGAGTGGTTACATTAAATTTGAAAATGAAGGAAAAATTAATTACATTTCAAATGAGGGATCATATTTAGAGATAAATAGTAAAAAATAAAGCATATTTTCATCTAGTATACAAATAAATACAAGTGAGGGCATATCAATTTAGGCACGACACAAAATATATTATAAAAGACAAAACATAAAGGGAAATACCAAAATATGAGGTAGTTAGTTATTTATATCCAGATAAAAAACAATAATAGAATTTCATATCACAATATTTTAAGGCATTTTTATCCTATGATGATGATACTGATTATGCAAAATATGATTTGAATGACAATAATAATATGTGGGATGAATATGACAATATGAGTCAAGATTACAACTCATGTAAAATATGGCCTATATAGATGAATCCCCGTAATGACATATTGGGCTTAAATTAGAATAATTAATTTTAAATAAAATTTTTTATAATCATACTATTATGTAAAATTATAAAAAATTAGAAATTTAAAAAAAATCCAAAATTATGACCTATGCATGTTTATGTTTAGTTTATGTACATCAGTCATTTTTTACATGGTATTAATTACTTGTTTTATATAATTTTCATATCATATATTATTCAAAATTTAACATGAGTTATTGTATATCATACATGATGTCATTTATAGACCAATTTCATGTTATTTATTGACTCAAACCCAAAAACTACTATTCAAAAAATAGTGCCCTAACTAGATAGTAGTGCACCCTACTATTGTCCATTACTCTACTAATCTACCAATGAGTTTTTACTATTCTTTATCAGATTAAAACCATACATAGGGATCTTATAGCTTATTTATACTTAAAAAATCTCATTAGGGGCATCTAATACACATTTTTATCCTTTTTTGGATATCTCTTCTTTATCATAGCTCAATTCTTTACATGGCATACAACATCTTAATATTGCCCACTCACTAACACAATGATATATTTATAGTTACATAATTTATAAATTTATTTTTTTATAGTTTTATTATTGTGATAAATTACATATATTCATTCTTGTTTTTCATGTTTGATTTCATGCTTCATGTCTTAGGGGTATTCTCTATTTAGAGTGATGACATTTTAATATGTCCTTGTGTGTGGCTCTAATCCTTCCTTGTATGTTTATATGTGTGTGAGGAAATTTAAACATGTACTTGTGTGTGTTTATATGAGTGTGATTAATATTTGATCATGTCCCTTGTATGTCCCACTTAGGCTTATATTTCAAGCTTTGTGTACTTTACGTGTACTATTTATTTGTGTGCATCATGTCCATGACACCTACTTTCTTGTTTTCTCAATTTTTATTCCCATGATGGATATAATTCATCCTCAAAATATTTTATTCCATTATCTATATCATGTATCTCTCCCCAAGTTTTTATAATCATATTTCAGTAATTAATTTTGATCACTTAGTTGCATTCCTAATCGTTAACATCTATCTTGACATCTTCACTATGTGTGTTTATTCCTACATGCATCTCACATTACTATTATGATGATTTTATATATATGATGATGACATAATCCTCCACACTATCATTAATACTTAGGTTTACATATTCTCATAACATTGTGCATAAATTTTTATTTTGAGTCAAGTTATTGTGTAGGCTCAACAACTCACCTCAAAAGAGGGGAAATGCACAAGGGCTTGTTTTAGATATTAAGTCCCTAAATTAAAGTTAGTAAATATATTTTTATAGGATTCACTTAGTAGTCTTATATCACATATATTAAACACTTAAGAATTATGTTTAGATAGGAGTGGCCCCCATCATTATCCAAATAGGGTGTTATTATCCTAAAATATATAAAACAAACATTTATATAATTTATTAGAGTCTCAAAGAGTTCAGAGTAGTTTGAAACAGGTTCACATTCTTCATTTCCAAAGAATACTCAAGTTTTATCTAATATTTTATAATTTTTAGAGCATGATGCACAACATTAGTTATAAGTTCTACACAAGATTTTACTCACAATTAAAAGTTGTTATTACTCAGTCTTATAATCCATATACACTAATTATCATATTAGGGGAATATGTGCAACATATGAATTCCTCTTTTATTAGATTTTCAAATTTCTATAGATGGAATGGAAACACTTGCAATTATCCACACTTTATACTCCAAACCCAAATTATACTAATTTTTTGCACTAATTTTGCACTAGTTTTGGGTTAGTTTTGAACCAAAAATGAGCCTTATTCTACTGCAATAGTTGGTTCACCTTTTTACACTAGGTTTTACAATAGAAAATTCAATTATAATTCATACAAGGATTCCAAGATAATTAACCATACGGGTATGTAATTATCAAGTTATTAATAACACTCTCCTATTCTGAGGATTAGTGCATGTACAATCTAATCTAAGCTTTTTAATTCAAATGAAATATCTAAGGATCCAACTCTCTATAGCTCCAATTCAAGTGTATTCATTCATTAAATTTAACTCTTTTTTGGAAATAAGGATTTAAGGAAGAGTAAAATAATAAATCAAGTAAAATAATCTAGAAAATTAGGCCAATTAAATTAATTTAGATTCTATTGATATTATGATAAGATAAACTAAATTTAAGAATATGTTAAATATAAAAAAGTACAACATTAAATTTTATAATAATAGAAATTTAAAGGATAAATTATAATTATTTTATACATTTATACACATAACATTATGGTTATTATAGGTGTAGTAATGGATTGTTTGAAGATCTAGATCTAGATGTCAGATTCTAAATATTTTCTTTTTGCTAGTCTAAACACTTATATCACCTTTTTGACACTAGTGTCAATGTAAGTGTCCTAGTTATTCCACTAGTGTCTTATATAAAATATTGAATATTTTATATAAATTCAACCTATGCCTATTAGGGTTCACTATCAACTTTTAGATTCTATATTTGGATCACACACAAAGGTTCTTGATATTAGTATCTTGATCAAAATTATAACGCATTCAATTAGGGAATGCCACCTTGAAAAATAGGGTTTAACGGGATCAAGTGAACAATGGTGTTATATGATATATATGATTTAATGTGTTGATATATCTTGAAAATTAACAAATACCATTCATGGGATACTTTTTGAATGCTTCAGACCTATAATAATATGTCTCTTGTGACTGATATTAAATAGGGAAGAAGAGCAAAATATTTAATAATTGAGAGGTGCTTTTACTTTGTAAGTGTTAGATGTGTGTTAAAAAAGTATTTGGTGATAATTAATGGTATCTATCTTGTATTTATAAAACACATTTTTACAATAATCTCACAAAGGGTTAATTAATAAAAATAAATTATAACCATATATATCAAAATATTTGTAAATTTGATTGTTTATAAGGTATGGACACTAGCGTTGGAACTGGGATACTAAGATCAATACTAGTGTCCAAATTTAAACATTAGTGTTCTATAAAATAGATAATTTTTGAATATTTATTGGTAGTAAATGATATATATTAGGTTTTATTCATACCATGGTTTACATGTAATCTAGGTAATCATAATATTAGGTTTAGACTATAAGATGAACATTTAATCACAATGAGATGGTTAACACAAGCCTTGCAGTAGCGGGAAAGTTAAGAACTTAAAGATAGATCCTAGGATGATATTTTTCAAGTGTGTAAGACTATATTGTCATGTAAAATATAGATTTCTTCCTTTAATATAGTAATGTATAAGGATGAAATTGATATTTTAAAATAAAAAAATGCATATCATTGTGTGTAAAACATGCCTTTATTTGACTTGATCCATATTTAAAATTTGATGCATGTGTATGTCCTATAACCAAAAACATGTTATAGGTGTAATTAGTGCATAAAATCTAAAAATAAATAATTCAAATTGATTGAAATAAAATAGAGCAAGGAATGAGTACACTTGTGTGTTGATGCACCCATGTTGCCCCTTGCTAGGTTTATTTTTTAATGATGCTTCCTAGCCAAAACATTGAAGAGAGTTTCAAAATATAAACTTAGAGATGTGGAGAGGGGAATTAGAGGATAATGATGCCCTTAATCCACTGCAAGGATGAATTGTACAACCCACATCTAAATATAATCTATCCAATCAAGACAATATCACCCTAGTCAAATTGTGTAACCATACCAACCTATAATAATATAAGTAGTGTCAATTCATTAAGAGCACAAAATATCAATCACACTATTAAATGGAATGAATTTTTATAGTAGATAAAATCTCAATCATTATTTTTTTGGTAAGTTTATTGGATGAATGTTGGTATGTTTGGAATAATGTATCTATAATTTGGCACATTTTCATGGCATATGCACCTCAAATGTGTCTCAAGCTGAAGTCCTTGTAAAAATATTACCATTTATCTATAAAATGTGTTTAATATGGGTCATAAATATGAAAAAATAGGTTCTTAATATATGCCAAATGTATAATATTCTATCACAAGTATATGTCTAAGTCATGTAAATTGTATCAAATTATTCCAACTGTATGTATGTGGAATCCTATCTTTGTGACATAGACCCACTAATATTCTCCCCCCATTCTGAGGTGAGGGTAATTAAAAGTGATAATAAGGTTATCTCAAAAGAATAAGATAGACATGCTATATTTGTATCAATGATGTAGTACATAATAATATAGTGGTATCATGTCTAAGTAGATGTATCAATGCAAATCATAATATTAAATCACAATGAGCCCTACAATGCATGATATGGATCATGGCAATGTATATAAGTAACAAGATCAACAAATAATCAAGCACACACAAAAGATCACTAAATTTCATGATGACTATGGGTCTAAGGAGAGTGAAAAAAGGGTCATGTAAAAATGACACACACTAAAGGGGAAGACATATTCAAATGTCCACACACCAAATAAACAATAAAAAATTAGGGAATTATAGATAAAAAAATAAGGAGCATGTAAAAATGTTCAATAACTGACAAAAGGAATCAAATAATGAATACACTCATGTAATCCATGTGACAAGATGAAATATAAGCAACTAACATAAGCATTCCATACTAGTCCCTACATGCACATGTTAGTAAAATATCCTCCAAAATAACATATCATGTATAATGTGTAAGGTAATAGCATGAATATAGCATGTGTAAGTTTTAGTTTATAGTCTCAAAATGATAATATAAAATGATCATAAAATAATATAAAATGTATCAATCATGGTCAATAGAAGCAAGATGTCTCCAACATAGTATGTAATGCGAGTAGAGGAAAGATCCAACATGTTCATGTGTATGTATCATGGATATAATGTATGCCTATATCATAATCAATTACCTATAGACCAAATATTTTTTATATAAATAATATACTATATACTAAGATAATTTAAACAACATATGCAAAATATATTAAACATGTGAAATCATATATAAATTTGTATTTTTGATTCATTTGAATGTTTTTGAATTTTCTTGATTTTTTGGATTTTTTGAATTTTTGGATTTTAGGAAAATTAAGGGTTAGTTTATGGTCCCATAAAAGGTCTACACATATCATTCTCTATTAAAACAATATGGTAAAAAAAAATTAGTCATGCTACTAAGAATCATGTATATATTCTAAATCTAGATGATTTGGAGCTGGAGAAGTTGTAATACTCTATATATGTTTCATAGGAATCTATGGTTATGAAGTAATAATATATGTTGTATTATCTCATGGAACCCATTTTTTAGTTCTTGGTATCCTTTTAAGTATAAATGTAAATTTGGGTCTTTATACCCTCTCTAAAACATGCTGATATGTTCTTAATAATGGGATAGGCTACGAGGTGTAAATGAGGAATTCATGGAGTCCATTATGTATATATGATGCAATATCCTCTCAAGTATCAATTTCCTATGAAATGGGACTACCTTTTTCTTACCCTTTCATGCATGATTATTCTTATTAGGTTGTATGATTAGTTGTCTCAAAACAAGCATCTCTTTTTATATTAGATGTTCATATTGAATTCCTAATACAATGATTTTCCTATTATCATGAATATACTTAAGATATCCATGTATTATGGAAGGTATTGTGTGTATCTTATGAATCCAAGTTCATCAAAATAACATATCAAAGACTATAATATTTTTTATAACTTAAAATAATGTGGTTACATGTGTTTGAACAACCTATAAAGGTAAATCAATCTCTCCAAAAAATTGTTGTGCCTTCCCATTGAATTAGTTTTTCCATTTTCATTGAAGGGTATAAATAATGATGTGTATATCATAAACATATGAGTAATTTCATGGTACATACAAATGTAATAGAAACATTATCGACCATAACATTGTGTATAGTTTAATTATTAATATGTACTCTAATAAATAATGAATGAAGTTATAAGTTATCATTCACAATCTCAATTTCATAAAATGAAATAGAAGGATTATAAACCATATGCATTATTTGCATGTAAGTGTGTCAATTATTCCATTTAATATGTTCCCATAATGTGGAGGAGTTTGTGCATTATATTCCATTTTCACTTTAATTGCTTCCTTAAAATGATCTTGTCGTGGATTGTTGAATATATTTTGATTTTGATGATCATTAATTTGTGACACTAAATCCTTTAGAGGATAGTCAATGATAATATGTTTTATATCAATATGATCATGTATCTTATTATTGAACTTATAACATCAGTTTTTAGAATTCAAAACACATTGGTGGTAGTCATAATAATCATTTTCATAATGTCATTTTGGTATAGGTTGACTTGTATCAACCACCATATAAGGAGAGAGATAAAGGATATGACACTTAACTAGCTTCTGAATAAATGAATATGGAGACTATGGAAGATGGAGACTATGGAAATTGTGTAAATTTTCTCTTAGGTGCATTGGATTAGATGAGTCTATTAGGTTGTTGTGACACTATATTAACTCTTTTTGTTGTTTTATTTTTATCCTTATTATGTTTAAACTTATAATTTGTCTTGATATGAAACGTGGTATTGGATGTAGTCGGTGTGTTTTCTACATACTTAATCTTACTCAATACAAAAAGTGTCATTTATCGATCTCAAACAATATGACATAAGATATAAAAATATTTAAACTTATTGAAGTAAATAAACTCATGTAATTGGGTAAGAAAACTTTGATTAAAGATAGTTTAAAGATATTTATCTACCATTGGATATTTAGTTTTGGCTAAAATTGTTTTATACCTTAAAATATATTAATTGATATGCTCATTTGTTATTTGTTTGATCTTTTCCATTTCTTCATATAAAATATTTTTAGTAATGTTGATAGAAAAATGTTCTATAAATTGATCCGATAGAGGCATGAATGCTCTTACTAATTTTATTGGTAGATCATAGAACAATCTCAAAGCATAATCCTTTAAACTTATTTTAAATAATTTGGTCAAAATCTTATCATTATAAGCATAGTCAAGGCATGTTGCATTGAAAGATCAGAGATGTTTAGGATTACCCTTTCCATCATTAAGTTTGAACTTGGGTGTAAAAAAATTGATTATCAAAGGTTACAAATATATAATCAATAGAAGAAGATTATGAAATTCTTTTTTTGAATCAGAAGGATGAATTTATTTCAAATAATTTTGCTCAATTTTGGTAACATTATCTTCGAATGATTTAATAACTCAGAGAAGAGATTTTATAGTCGACTCATTCTGATTGAGATTTGGAATGTCACCATAGGGGATTTAAAAATTTATGTTTATATATACATTTAAACTAGTAATTGAGTTGAATTATTAATTGTTCCCATGGAGGATACAATAATAATTGTTTGATATTTAGGGAACAATGGTGTGAAAACATATCTCATGACCCCACTAGATGTAATATTCAATTTTGTGCTCAAAATAAGGGATATTTGGAGTGATGTGTGATATTCATATCTAATAGCCCCAATATTTTTATAAATAGAGAGCACATGTTGTTCACTACCATATTTTTACTTTTTAATTTCCAATATAATATTGAGGATCTTATGGAGATCTTTAGGATTATCTTGAATGTGCTCTCAAAACAAATAAATAAATTTAACTCGCTCTTGATCTATTTGTTCATATTCATTATTTTTATGTGTTTCATTATCCTCATAATTAAATTCATCCTCTATTATTTTTTTTAAAATTTTTTTTTCCCATTGTCATTATTGGTGATCTCATTATTAATGGAATTTGACAGTATATTAGCCTAAGACATTTTATGTGGCTGAAGGGGAAGGAAAAAATATTAAATAAGAACCACACAGATTATAGGACTACGACTAGGTTACATACAAATTATAAAACATATTTGAATAAAGATAACAAATAGAAACCTTAAAAGGTGGAAAACACTATTGTAAGCTAGGATTTGAATGAAAAGACTTAGACATTGGGTTCACCAAATCTATAACCCTTTTTGAAAATAAGGATTAAAATAAAGATTAGAGTAATCAAGCAAGGAGTAAGATAATCTAAAAAAGTGGGAAAATTAAATGAATTTAGATTATACTTTTATTCTAATAATATATGCTAAATATAAGAATATGTTAAATATATAAAGTACAACATTTAATGTTATGATAATAGTAATACAAAGGAGAAATTGTGCTTATATTATCCATTGATTCAAAGATAGGTCTTATATTACATGTGAAAGAATGGACTATCTAAATATATAGATCTAGTTATAAGATTATTAATATTTTAGTTGTACAAGTTTTGACATTTATGTCTCTCTTTTAAATTATCATTGACGTTAGTGTCCTAATTATGTCACTAGTGTCCTATATGAAATTTTGACTCCTTTTTGAAAATTACATCTATGCCTATAAAGGCTTAAATACCACCTTTCAAACTATTTGTTGGGATAACACTCATAGGTTATTGATATCAATATTTTGATCTAAATCCTATCTCGTAACATTAAGGAATACCACCTTGCAAAACAAGGATTAATGGGCTCAAGTGAACAATAGTGTATTACATTATATGTGAGTGCATGTAGTGATATATCTTGAAACTTGAAAAATAATTTTCATTGCATGACGTTTTAGTGCTTCTGACCTATAATAATACTTATCTAATAATTAACATTGAAATATGGAAGAGTAAGGAAGTTTTGAATACTTGAGAGGTTATTTTGATTGGTAAGTGTTTTTAGATACTAAAACTAAATATTTATATCATCTGAGTCTTGTACATTTGAAAAATATCAATCGAGAATCTACCCTTTAGTTCAAGACCTCCCTACTTATAAAAGGCTTGAATTCACCATATCACTATGCCTAAATGATTATCTCTTATTCTGATCTATATAATTATGATGACCAAGTATCACGTAATGTAAAAAAACTTAAAACTTGATAAAAATCCTTCACTATCAGTTTTAGATAAGTATCTAAACAATTTTGGCCATAGAGAGAAACTACTATCAATTGTAGTGTCCATATTCTTATTTGTGTCTAATTACCAAAAATATCCAAATTAAAAATGGTCCAAAACTTATGGATCTTCCATTTTGTCTTATTGAACCCTACTATGAGATTTTTCAAAAGGTGTAGTGTAAATACAAGTCTTAGCATTCTCATTCATCATCTAGAAAATACCAAGAAAAAACCTACTAAATCTAAATCAATAAACTGCATGACAAAACTATTCTACCCTAGTCATCCTTATTTTCATGTAAATATTAGAAGCAATCATATTATAAGGATAAAACACTTAAATAATTGCCCATGAGTGATGTTTTTATAAATACAAGATAAATCATTGCATGCATATTCATATAGTATATTTCACCCTTGTGTACACTCTTTCCCATACATAAGTGAGAACTACATAAGTTTAAGTCCATCTTTAGAGTATTGGGTATGTAGGCAATTCCCATTAACATAGGGGCCTTTGGGGTAGCTCAACATCTAAGCTCAGCTACCCATGTTTCAACAAGCTCATTCCAAGGGTGAAGAAAGGTGAAGAGCTAGGGTTTTTATCAATCAAAGAAGAGAAAAATATTATATACTCTATCTAAGTATATTAGTAAAAAGGTAACAAACAACCTAGAATAATGAAGTTGGTTGCATCTAAATCCAATCATTATTCCATACTAGACACCTGCACATAGTCAGACACTAGCATTGATGGTAGTGTCCAGATCCAATGATAGTGTCTACAAAAACAAAATTATAATTTATAGAATCTAAAGATTGATCTAGAATACATATCTTGCATAATTTAGATTTGTTTCTAATCTATATCTATCTACAATTAACAAACCCATTAAGTACCATTATTTTTTATTTATTATAGTATTTTCAATAGTTGTACTTTACTATTTTTATCAATCTTAGTTGTATAAATTTAGAACATTGTTTATCTGATTTATCTATTAATTAACATATAATAGATTAGCTTATCACAGTTATGATTTAACTATTTCTATATTTTTTACCCTATACATCCCATATCAAATTTAAGGTTAAACATCTGTTAAACTTGACCTTTAATCTCCAAACCCTAGGTCAGCCTAGGGTTTTGTATTTTTTAATTCTAATTGATGTAAATTTTATTTAAAATTATGAATTTTTCATTTATAATAAATGTAAAATATTTATCACAAAAAATAATTTTCAAATGGAGGATAAGGAGTCATTAGTCAATCATTTCAATAACAATAAGACCTTAATGGATGCATTTATTTATATTACAAGAGATAAGATTATAGGCACTCAAAAACATCACCTAGACTAGTTTTTGATGTCAAACTACCCTGGACCTATTCTCAATCTTGATTTAGATAGTTACCTAGCTAACTAACCCTAAAGTCCCTTTTCCTGACTCTTAAACTTCATCAACGTACCTAAGACACCTTTTATAAAAACCTTTTAAATCATCAACTTAGAAATTACTTTCACCCCTTTTTGGCTTGGAGTGCAACCACTACCGGTCAGCCTAACCAGTGATAGTTAGCTTGATCACTGATGGTCAAGTCTTAAAACTTGTAACACAAGAATTTCTAGTTGTGAATAAGATAAGCATGAGAAAAATGGAGAATTTCCCATGTGAGCCCTATAGATAAACATCACTTTGAATTATCATCTATCCTATACCACTTTAGCAATTTAATTCCTCCTCACTTAGCAACTTCTTGCTATAAAATGAGGGTTATTAGAAAGGAAAAGGGATCAAAAATTTGCATCTAGGCTCTCTTATTTCCTTTGTGTAGGTATCTAGGTGACTTGAGAGTCTGTCTATGTGACTTTTGAAGGATGGAGTACTGTTATGCTACCCAATTTTATTTAGATTTCAATTATCAAACACTTTGTATTTAATAGGTATCATTTATTTGTTTTTAAAAATTTCCTTCATTGTTAACCTTTCTACCTCAATCAGATCACCTACACCCTATTTTTCACCCACCAAATCCATACTTAGCCTTTTTACCATTTTCCATTCTCTCTCTAGCTCCACTTTAATATCCTATAAAAACTTGCATAGGAAACCATAGCTAGTTCTTATAGCTGTCATTAGTTACAACAACCATTAATGGTTACTAACCTACTTCTATTCAAACTAACTGATGCTGATTAGCATGACCGCTACTCGTCACCTATCAAGAAAATAATAGATTATTATTTCCTACCCCTTTCACACCTAACCAAAACTTTTTTCCTCTTTTTATCTATCTACAGAGCTTGTTTAAATTTTTTTAACCATATCTTGACCCATTTTGGCATAGTATTAACCCATCATGCTATAATTAGTCACCTTGTTGAACATGTATTTTATTCCTTTTTGTCATAAACATTTACTTTATTATCAATTTGAATACAATCTCATTTCCTTTCTATTATAAAATCATCTTATCATTATGGGAGTGGATTGAAAACACTCTAAGGAAGCTTTCACTTCTTGCAAATAGCATATGTTAGGCAATCCACCCTTCATATCTATCTAACCAACAATTTGGTTTAGTGTGTTCTTATTATAGGTAGTCCTTCCTCACCAAAAAGGATCTCTCACTTCATCTGGTCACCAACGAGTATAACATTTAACTAGATACACACCCCTCATCATTTTTTTCTGTCCTTCTAAAAGTTAAGAATAGAGTTAGAAATCATAGGAAACATTTTGGCATGCTTGATGGGACCCCTTCTAGGTTCGTAGTTCCTTTTTGGCATATAGTTACACTAGTAAATATTCATTTTCTTGCATTTCCTTCATTTCTAAAATTCAAAAGATAAAAATTTCATTTCTTTTCTTTTCTAAAACTCAAAAATGAAATATTCATTCTAGGCCTAGATTTCATATTCATCTTGCATCAGGTGAATTCTAGTTGTTATGTTTACGTCCAATGAAATCAAAGTCTTTCTCTTGGTTAAAATTGAGTGCATTCAGGGTTTTATATGCTTGAGTTAGCTCACCTAGTTAATTAAAATCATTGTGAATTAGTTGTAGTACACCTATGTTACACTACCAAACCACTTACACAAAAATAAACATCAGAACTTACTTGAGACAAGGCCCATTAGGATTTCATCACCCTTTAGATCACCTTACCCCACTTAGCAATCTCACTTGGATTTCATTACCAAGGGGAGGATCCACTCCATTCTCTGGAAAAGTATAAATTCTAGCTAAATGGTATCTATTGGCTTAGCATCTTAGCTCAGCTTCAGGTTTATGATTTAAGGGGAGTAAGACCCTAGTAACAGGCCATGTACTTAGTCTAGTGTAGATTCTTTTAAGCATTTTAATTTAACTTGAAACCATCCTTAGATGGCACTTTTAGTACCCAACTTACAAGCCAATTTTCCTTTTCACACTCTTTAAGGCATAAGTCAAAATTGATTTAAAATAAATCCTAAGATTAATTACACATTTAATTTGTGCCTTGCTTACTTTGATATTTTCTTTGTTTTATCATTGTTTGAGGTGAGAGGTTCATTATCCATCTCTGATTTCTCATATGGTCTTTACTAGACAACAACTGAGAAATCTAAACAACCAACCACCATCTTCCTCTTCATCTTCATCCATGGATTACACCTCGGATGTTGGTATACCCCCCATGCTTTACCCCACCATTCTCCTTCACCTACCAAGCCTCCAATGGTTCTTGAAGGTGATGTGGATTTAATTGCCTTTCTAGACAACAATTAGGTGGCTCTTCAACACTATCTTAAAACCTTAGCCTACCATGCTTTGACTTCTTTGGTTCCTCTTGTGGATCCATCTTATTGTATGCCACACCACCTCATGGTTGGTGTTATGTCAACCCAACCTTCAGTTAACCAATATTCATCTTCTACCATTGGCTCATCTATTACCACCATCCAGACACCTATTACCCCTAAGAAATACCTCTAACTTTGGTTCAACTTTACTGCTTGTCACTTATGCCCCTTCTATTGATGTGATGTATTCCACACCCATTTATAACATTCCATCCATCTCATCCAATATACCAACTTCATCCCCCCTTCAGAACTTGGTATTATCCATACCAAAAACTCTTCCCCCATTATAACTAGGGTGACTACCCATCAACAACCCACATGCACTTTAGCACTACCAACCCAAACCATAAACCCATCAACCAACCCAAATATACCCCTAAACCAACAATTATTAGTTACTCAATAAATCCCCATAACACCCTATCAGTATATTCCCAATCCACAAGGATATATTGCACCTTCTACCCAACCCTCAATTCCTATCAGTCTTGTTAGGGTACTATCTGAACATCAACTTACCATGTACCAATATGTGGCTACTTTCATACCTCCTACCACATATCAATTCATAGTTTCAACCCAAACTCAATATAACTCACCACTAAATTATGTAGTTATTCAACCCCAACACAATTTGATCAGGATGATTATGGACAATATGACCCATCTCAAGTCATTTATCTCTGGGTCCCATAACCTTTTATCTTACGACCAAATTTGTAATGAATCTATCAACCCATCTATTCCAATTCATGCTTATCCTCCTCAATGGTAACTCCTCAAATTCTCTAAGTTTTAAGGTAAAGAGGATCCTTAGCAACATTTGAGGGCATTTCATAATTTTTGTTACTTGATCACATATGATGATGCTCTCCTCCTCTAAACCTTCCCTATATCTTTATCAGAACCTACCTTAAATTGGTACAGTGATATTCCTAAGCACTCTATATTTTTTTTATCACAACTCACCTAAATATTCTTAGAACATTATATAGTGAACATATCTAAGAAGGTATCCATAACTAACCTCTATTCTATCAGGCAATTTGATGATGAATCAATCACCAACTTTGTCGCATGATGGTGAGGTTTCATCAATCAACTATCCTTTTCACTACCCAAAGTATAAATCATTGATATTTTATCTATGGGATGCATAAAACACATTGTTCCCACCCTTAAACTGCAAACATTTAGAACCTTTGATGAAGCATTCACTATGGTGTGAAAACTTGAAAACTAGGCCATAGATGAAGGGAAATTGAAATTGTGCAACTGTAATTCTAGCTTCAAACACAATGATCCCTCTTCCATAAATATGACCAAGAAACCCAATCCTAAATATAAATCTTATGTAAACTTAGTTGTGTTGAAATCTACCCCACCTCCATCTATTAACCAACTATGCCAAACCACTCCTTCTAACCCTTCTTACCCATAAAAATGAAATCAAAACTAGGTTCCCCCTAAATAATTCACACCTATAGGATAATATTATGCCTCTATGTTGGATAAATAAATTAAATATAATCTCATCTAATTCCTTCATATTAATCCACCCCAATAATTTGACCCCTCTCACCTTGTGCCTAGGTGGTATAATGAAAATGACCATTATACATTCCATCAGGTCATTAGACATGATATAAATCGATGTAATATGTTTAAAAGTCTTTTCTAAAACTTGATTGATAATGGTAAATTGTCATTTGACAACCCCAATGCACCTCCCAACCATTCTCTTGATATTTTTCACAAGACTTTCCCTAACCATACTCCACCTACCCAACACCATAACAACTAATTTGAACCATATTCATCTCATGAGGCACACACTATTAACCTGATCACTAATGAGCCTATGGTGGATGATCCCCTTACTTTGATTTCTCCTTCATCCACTTCACCTATGGAAGAAGTGAGTTCACCTTTTATCATTCTAGGTACCTAAATAGAGGAATCAACAACCCTTATCCCTTCACTTAATCAAACCATACCTATACCTACCCCTTCATTGATTGAAGCACCAAAGGAAGCAATTGTTGATTTAACCACCTCTTATTCTACCCCACCAATTGAAATAGTAGAACCATCTTCTATTCTATTAGACACCCAAATAAATAAATACATCGTGACCACACCTACACCCCTAATCAAAGAACCATCCATTCCCCCTTCAGAAACCACCCTGAAAGCAGATAATACCTAATCTAACCAATCAACAATTTTGAAACCTTCTAGGTTAAGAAAAGATGAAGGAACCATTCACTCTTCTTCACCTAAGGGCTTAATATTTGAAACAACTAATCAAGGAACCAAACATGTTTATTAGCCCTTTTATAGGTTAGTGCAAAGTTTAAAATTTGCTTCACAACCTGAACTTAATAGAGCCACCTTCTAGCATCATCTTGGGATCCAATACCAAAATAAAATTGAGCCCTCTACCTCATTGACATCTAACTTTAAACTTATTATCACACCTTCATCAAACATCTCTTTCTCCCAAGACATAAGAGAACCATATCACCTACCTCCATCCAAGTCATCTCATAATTTTATTACCATACCAACCAAGAATTTGAGAATCCTCCCTATGCCTAGTATTTATCACCCACCTCTAAAGTTATATTTAACTCCATCAAATCTGCCAAAGAAACTACCAACCAAAATAATCAAAAAAGTGTAGCTATCTAAATCTCTACCCCAAACTAGACCTATGCCACCTCCTTCTCATTTACCTTCTATTTTAGGACCTCAACCTTTTACCATCCTGATTACATTTTCATCTTTGATTAAACCAACCCCCTTTTCTATGCCTACATTTCCACCCCCAAGCCATCAACTCCTTTATCATTATTAACTAATTTATTTTCTTCCACCTTCCCCCTACTATCAATCCCTCATCATCTACCTTGAAACCATCTATCTCTAAACCAGTCATAACCAAGCCACCCCAACCCAAACCATCTACCAGGGTTATTCAACCACCTACCACTTATAAATTCAAACCCACATGTAAGAAGGTTTTTATTTATATAACTAGAATTTCAACACCTCCAATGCTTCTAAATGAATCTTATTTAGTTATTTTATAGATGTTTTTGCAAACATCTTCCATTAAACTACCACCCATTAAATCACTCACCCCCTCTAATACCAAACCCTCCTGGTTCAATAACACTTTGAACTGTACGTACCATAGGGCACTAGGATATGGCATGGAGACCTACAAAGCTCTCCAAGCTCTTTTTCACTACCTATATGATGATGATATATTATTAGATGAACCAATTTAACCCCCATTACTAATACAACCACTGACCCAACCTACCCCTACTCCCCCACTTTCATATAAAAGTTAGGGGGAGGAATTGAATCCACCACCTAGTCCAAATGATCCTATTTCCCATACTATTCACATGATTACCCAATCTTGGGCTCAATAGAGAGGTAAGGGAAGATCCAATGTGTCTATTCCATGGACATATCCTTTAAACCCTCAACCTTCCAACCAATCCCCAACACCAGCATCTTCACCTATGCCATCACCAAGACCTAAGGTATCTATCTTAGTTATACCCTCTATCGACCCTTCTGCATCCATTTAACAAATAGTATTTAAGAAACTTCACCAAGCACTAATGAAGATGAGTCTTTTTGATTTAATCAACACCTCACCTCATCATCATTAGGCACTGATAGAGGCTCTAAAATCCATAGAAGTACAAATAAATGACCCTCAACCTCTTGCATCCTTCGTTGGATCCCTCTGAGATTCTATCATCATCACCTTTAAGATTTTGAGATACGTTTAGCTCATTCTAAATAATTCTATCCTCCTATCTTTATCACTACATACATCAATCACACCCACATCAAAAGGGTGATGATAGATGGAGGAGCCAACATCAGTATAATCCCTTCCCATGATTTTTATTAGTTTCACTTGCCAAAGAACATCGTGGTCAATATCACATCAGTTCTTCACTCCTTTAATGACATAATGACCACTACCTTGGGGATTATTATCCTTCATATACACTTGGGACCTCACACCATTCCTGAGATATTTTATGTCCTAGAGGGTGAGATCCAATATAACATTCTACTTAGACACCCTTAGATATGAGCCATGAGTTGTATCCCCTATACTCTACACCAATGTGTTAAATTTGAACATGAAGGACAAATTGTAACCATCAAAGCTAACCCCAGTCCTTTTACATCTTGAAACATGACTTATAAGCCTAATTATTTTCTTCTTCCCCATTAATCTACCTCAAAATCAACCAACCACAACCCGTAACACTTCCACCATTAACAATAATAAAGCCTCAACCAATTCATCTATCTCTTCTTCCTAGATTCTCATTGAGGATCCCTTAGCACAAATTTTCTAATGTATCTCCTTTGGGGAGTATCACCTTCTCACCTTGGATGATTTCCCTACTCCATAAGAGTACGGGAACCTCAAACATGACCCTTCTTATGACCCTAATCTAAGAACAATTATCCCCTTTGGTCTATCAAATAATTAAACAAACTTTATCTATGGGGGACTTGATCAACCACTTCTTAACTGTACTACTATTTCACATATCCAACCATTCACATATGACTTATCCTATCTAGACATGTCAACATTTTCTAAGTTATATCTTCATCACTATGCCTAAAAAGGGTTTGGCCTTGGTCATTATGAATAGGGACCCCATGCATTGGCTATGGTCAAAACCTTAGAACCTTATGAGTCCTTTGGCCTTGGGTATATCCCACTAGAAGATCTCACTAACTCACCTCAATCCATTTCCCCCATTTATGAGGATATCCCCTCACCATCAACCTAATCACCATCAACATTTAAATACCTTGACATCATTCCCCTTAAATATTTTTTGATGAACACCATTAGGTTGGGCCCTTTAATTTATTACAATGGTGGCCAAACTAAGGTTCTTCTTCTCATCCATCTTAAGATGGTAAAAAAATACTCTTCTACTATCAACACCATCCAACACCAAGATTATGAGTCCATTCTAGCCTACCTAGGTACGAGGGATTCTTCTATTCATAAATCTCTTCCTCCTGAAAATCAAACAATGCTTAATAAATCCACCACTGATATTAATTTGGGAACTCAAAATAACCCCTACATTGTTAATCTTGGACAATATTTAAACCTTGAGGAACACTAAGAATACCCATCTTTCCTTCAAGACCATAGCATCACATTCACATGGTCTTATCAAAATATGCCAAGGATTGACCCTTTTATCACCCTTCACAACATTGTTACTTGTCTTGAAGCCAAGCCAATTTTGTAAAAGCTTCACAAGATGTATCCTTACATCACCCTTCTCATTAAGGAGGAACTTTAATGTCTCTTATCCATTGACTTCATCCAACCCATTGACTATCCACAATGGGTCTCTAATATTGTTCTCATTACCAAACCCACTAGGGGAGTTCACCTTTGTGTTAATTATCATGACTTTAACCTCACATGACCAAAGGATGACTTTACTTTTCCAAATATTGACCAATTATTTGATCTTACAACAGAACATGAGATGTTATCTCTTATGGATGGGTTTTTGGGATATAATCAGATTATGATTTCCCTCTTAGATCAACATAAAACCATCTTCATTACACATTGGGAAACCTTATGCTATTGGGTCATGCCTTTTGGTTTAAATAATGCCACAATAACTTATCAATGAGCCATGAGCTATATCTTCCATGACCTTATCCATAAAATTGCAAAGGATTATTTGGATGATCTCCTTAAGAAATCCAAACACTTCAAGGATCATCTAGCTATTCTCGTAATCATCTTCAACTGACTAATCAAACTCCATGTTAGGCTCAATCCTAATAATTTTTTTTGGGGGTTCTATTTGGAAATCTCTTTAGCTTTATCATCTCCCTTTGTTGAATCAAAATTGACCCTACCAAGGTCAAAGTAAACCTAGAAATGCCTACTCTAACAAACCTTAAATAGCTTCACATCCTGTAGGGAAAGATATAATTTATCCACCACTTCATCTCCCAATTATCAGATAGATGTCAACCCTTTCACCATCTCCTTACAAAAGACACCTCCTTTAAATGGACTAGAGATTATCAACAAGCCTTTGATTCACTCGAAGAGTACCTACTTTCTCCACCAGTTCTCATCCCATCTAAGGATGACCAACCTTTATACCTTTACATATCCACCATTTATATCTCTTTGGGGTCCATGCTCACTCATTGAGATGAACAAAATAAAGAGAAAGTTATTTATTACATCAACCACACCCTTATAGAATATGAGACATGATACACCCATCCTAAAAAATTATGTCTGGCACTCATCTTTATCACCTTCAAAATCTATCACTACCTCCTTAATCATAAAACATATGTCATTATTAACACCAACCCACTCAAGTATATTCACTCCAAGCCATACCAAAATCAATGTATGGCTACATGGATCATGCTTCTAGATGAGTTTGATCTTGAGTTTCTTCAACAAAAATCCATTAAAGGGTAGGTCATCACTGACTAATCGGCTAAGGCTCCCCTACTAAATAACTAACCCATTCTTCTTGCCTTGCTAAAGGAATCTATTGTGACTTTTTCTTAGGAATAATCCACCTACCAAATGAACATGTTTTTTTATGGCTCCAAATGCCAACATGGTTGGGGTGTAGCAGTAATTCTTATTCCTCTTCATGGAGAACCTCTCCCACTTTGTTTTAAACTCAACTTTGAATGCAGCAATAAGATGGATAAATACAAAGCCTTAGTTATAGGTCACCGAACTACTCTCACCCTAGGAATCAAAACCATTTCTATCTTTGGTGACTCCCAACTCGTGATCAACCAAGTCAATAGGTCTTATCAATGTAAAAATGATGTTTTACAAAAATATAAGCTTCTAGTTCATGAACTCTTAACATCATTTGAACATTATTATATCTAGTTGGTTCCTCAATCTAAAAATAAATTTGTAGATATAATGGCTTCCCTAGCATCTCAAATTCCTTCTCAACCCACTAAATCTAAATTATTTGTCACCATTCATCATTTTATTAGGCCTTCATATATCAGTTTAGACCTTCCTACCATTTATAGCATGGAAGCATCTCCTTCTGACATCTAATATGACCAAACATTCAACTACATTAATCTCATCATCATGCCACCTAACCTATCAAAAAATTCTAAAAAAACCTTGTACCTCTCATTATACCATACTAGTGGGAATCATATACAAGCATGGCTTTGACAACCTTCTTCTTCATTATCTACATAGTCATGATATTTCCCATGCTATTAAGGAAACCCATGATGGGATATATGGGGGAAATTTTAGTGTCCCTGATATCGCTAAAATAATCTAATGTCTTGGGTACTATTGGCCTACCCTTAATCAATATTGTTGTGACTATGTAAAGAAGTGTGTTAAATGCTAACAACACACTAATTTGCATCACACACACCTACTCACAGACTTCAATTATCTAAATATTATTGGCCATTCTCATAATGGGGGCTTGATATCATTGGAAAAACCAATCTTCACTCATATCAATGACATCAATTCATCATCACTACCTTGGAATATTTCACCAAATGGGTGGAATCCATTCCTGTTATCTCAATCAAAGATAAGAAAATTATTGATTTCATCAATCACCACATCATTTTTAATTTTGGTGTTCCCTAAAAGATCATCACTGATAATGGAAAATTCATAAAAAATAAGAACATCTAATCTCTTTGTGATTTTTTAAGCATCAAACTAAGCCATTCCTCACCTTATCATTCACAAGTTAATGGACAATAGAAATCTTCCAATAAAACCCTCATCAAGATCCTAACCAAGGTTGTAAGTGATTTAGATAGAGATTAGTGATTGCAAATCCCCTTCACTTTGAGGGCCTATCACATTAACACCCAAACCAAAATAAGTGCTATGACTTTCTCTTTGGTCTTCAGAGTAGAGGCTTTCTTTCCTCTCAAAGTCTAAATACCCTCTCTTTGCATATCTTTGTGAGGCATCATTTTTTAGGATGATTATCATCAAGAATGCCTCACACACCTTAAGTTTCTTGATGAGCATCACCTCACCACCCTTAACCATATTCATGTATACCAAGAGTGGATCACATGTGCTTAAAAAAAACATATAAAAATATGTGATTTCAATATTAAAGACCTCATTCTTAAATAAAACCAACATATAATGAATATGGAGAAAATAAAAAAGGGCAAATTTGTTTTCAATTAGCTTAGACCCTATATCATCACTCATAAGTATGGATCAGGAGATTATCATTTGTCTTATCTCAAAGGAAAAATAGAATTTGAGCTTCTCAATGCTTCACATCTACATCCTTTCTACTATTAAGAAATGTGAACTAGGAATTTGACTAAAGAGAGGTGATTAGTATTGTGTTAGTCCAAAAATGAAAAAAAAATGATAAAAACACACTAATTAACATACATCTCAGGGCCTAGTTACTAAGGTGAGATTAATAACAAAATAAATGAAAAGAAAAACTAAAAAATAAAGAAAAATAATAGTCCTTCACCTTCCTTGGATGCTCCAAATGCTTGTTGTAATGGCTTGCTCAGCTTGTGCTCATAAAGTCTTCATCAAAGGAGGCTTGGATATCTTGTCTTATCCTTGGTACCTTATTGCTTTGGCTTGGCTTGGATAAATATTTTGTCATCATAAATTTGGCATGTGAGAGCTATTGTAATCATTTTTACATGGTATCTTTGCATAAATTAATCTTTAAAATGATGTTCATGGCCTCTTTATTTATTGATTTTCAAGAATGACTAGATTCAACCATGATCGTCGATCTCAAGATTGAGATGTGTGGTCATGGATTAATTTAATTATTGAATTAATATCCAAAATTATCCTAATCATGACTTTATAATAAGGGACATTAATGAGGCATGTGAGGTAATAAAGAGGCGTGAGAGAACAATAATCTTGATATATGTGGCATTTATGGCCTAGGAATGTCTTCCCAAGAAATGAGGTCACCTGATGATGAAGATATTAAATATTCATTTCTAAAAACAAGTTTCCATGGAATTATTAATTTGGATTTAATTTGGATTAATTATCTCTTAATCATGATTAAGCACTTTGTGCACAAATTACTCAAATTGATCAAAATGGCTTATTATTGGTCCAAAATTTGGCTAGATTAGAATTGGAAGTCAATGCAAGATAAATTGGATCCATTATCCCATTTAGTATGTTATCAACATAAGATAAAAAAGGCATGTGTCCCATACAATAAATTTGATATAAAAGAGTAATCCAGAGCACCTAGGTGTAAAATTAGCATTTTGACTTAAATTATTTTGATCAAAGTTAGCTGGCCCATAAATTGCATTACCCCATTTAATGATACTTTAGCCTAAATTGGCACTTGAATATATAAATTTCAACTCATTTATTTTGATTTATTATTTTTAGGCCAAATTGTGCACTTTGGTGGAAATTTGTCAAAAGCCTAGTTGGAGGTTATTAGTGGCTAGATTTAGGCATCTACAGTTTGCTCCTATTTGGGAAGGCATTGCAAGAAATAATCATAATAAAATCTTATCAAACAATAAAAAGGCCCTGTATGCCTACAATTTCAATGATGATAAACTAACTATATGATGGTTTTCCCCCTCAAGGAAAAAGTTGGCACAATTAGGTCGGCAAATGATCCCTCAATAAGGAGCGAAATGAGGGGACCAAAGAAAGGAAAGATTATGGGGTGAAAACAAAATGATTTTTAAAATTTAGTCAAAATCACTGAGAATGCAAGTGGGACAATGTACAATGTTTTTCCCAAAGGCAGCTATAAGCATTATACCTCGATAGTGGCAATGTGGTATGATAACACAATGATTTACTTGAAGGTGATTATAATCGTTAAGAAGATGGATCTACCCCAATTAGGATAGACAAATAAGATAAAAACATGCCCTTCTATGGGTATAAAAATTAAAATGGTGATAACATAATTATTTTCTCAAAGGTGGTTATAATTATTGAGAAATGCAGGTGGGATTGTGTATAATAATTTTCCCATAGGCGGTTATAATCATTGGACCTCAATTATGGAAAAAATGATAAACATGGTTGAGGATGATGATAAATTAACACAAAGGGTAATGATGAATTGGAACAACCTACTAGTAGGAAGATACTCATTTTAACTAATAAAGGTTGTGATTCTTTTGTGGTTAATTACTTTGTTTGGGATATGATTGGGATTGAATCAGGATGTCAGTGCTGAAGAGATGTTGATGCCACCATTATCAAATAGACTTATTAAATCTGAGGTTTGTTGTTGTTGTAAATATTGTCATTGATGTCAAATTAGCATTTAATGTCTAAAGTTGTTTTTAATGTTTATATCTTGGCTAAAAGTATGTTAATATTAATAAATATATTTTTGTTTGCATAAAGATAAAAGAGGGCCTGTGAAGAAGTCAAAGAGTCATCACTAAAGATAAAAGAGGAAAAGGACACATTTATTCATGAAGGGTCACCTTGAGGAATAAAAAGAGTCATCACTAAAGACAAAAGAGGGAAAGGATGCATTTTCCCATGAAGGGTCACCTTGAGGAATTTAAAAAGTCACTAGGTAAAGATAAAGAAAGAATTCAAAGGGTCATGCAAGGGTGAATGTCAAAGGTCATTTGGAAAGCTATAAAAGGAGGCTTGGGAAGACATTTATATATATGGAAGTGAATGATTTTATCTAGCTAAGAAGAGTAGAGGAAAGTATAGAAAAGAGAAGAGATATAGTAGTGTGTTATCATTTGTTGATAAAATAACATTTAGAGATAGTTGTTTGGTATACACAATAGGGGTTGGTGCTTATGAATAGTTGTTATGTTGGTGCTCAGTAAATGGGTTGGTACTCCTAATTTTTTTTGCTTGTGAATATTTTAGTTTTATTTGGTGCACATTAATATACTTGAGATTGTTCTTCATGGTTTTTCCCACATTGGGTTTCCACATTAAAATTTAGTCTCTCTCTCTATCTTCTGTAGTGTTTATTGTTTCAATTTTATTTCATATCTTGAATTAATGGTTAAGTGAAATTTGATTAAGTAAAATTTTATAAGATATATGATATACTGATTCACCCCCCTCTCAATATATCCCATGCTTAACAATTGGTATCAGAGTAGGTTCCTTTGGAAAGAGTTTAACAGCTTAAAGGTAGATCGGGGAAAGCATGATGGATAGATCATATGGAGATTTTTATACAACTAATTCAGCTTTGTTTGATGGGTCAAATCCTTTTGAATCATAATAATGAGGACTTAGTTTATGGCCCTTATATTTGACAATTGGTAAGCAGTGTTGGAGGAATACGAAGAGCCACAAACACTTGTAACTACTTCGATAGAAAAGAAGGCAAGTTAAAATAATGCTAAAGCTTTAAATGATATTTATGTGGTTTATGTGAATCAATTTTTTTTAAATTTATGTAATGTAAATCTACTCATGAGACTTGGATAAAGTTCCATAATATTTACAAAGGTGATGAAAAAGTTCAACGGGCTAATCTTTAGACTTTCAGAAGATAGTTTGAGAGTTTGAAGATGGAAGAGGAAAAAAATATAACAAGTTATCTTTTAGGAATTGATCAAATAGTAAATTAGATTCAAGGTCTCAAAGAAAAGTTATAAGATTCAACAATGGTACAAAAGGTTTCGAGATCTCTACCAATGAGATATGATTCAAGAGTTTGGCAATCGAGGAGATGAATGATCTTGCCAAGCTAAAGATGGATGAACTACATGGTATTATTATGGCATATGAGATGCAAACTGAAAAAGAGAAACCATGAAAAAGGGAAGTTACTTTCAATACATCAAAGAAAGACAAGGCTAAGATTCAAGAATCAAGTGATATCTTTAATGATGATGAAGATGACAACATAGCTCTTTTCATTCGTAAACCAAAATGGGACACATGTAAATATCAAGAAAAATTGCCATTTAAATGTTTTAAATGTGGTAAGATTGGACATTTTGTAGATAGATGCCTAGATAAGAATAATGATGAAAATTAAGAAAGAAATTCTACATACAAGAAAAAATTCAAAGGCAAATACAAAAATAAATTCAAGAAGAAGAGTTTATAATCTAAAGATCTTAGATCAATCAAAGATAGTGGAGTCAATGACTCAGATGAAAAAGAAAATCTATTCATAACCATACATGAAGATACCTCTATAAGCAAAAGTATAGATGATCAAGAAGAAGAACATGATGAAAGTGAGGATGAATCCAAGGTAAATCTAGAATGAGAACTCATTTTTTCCTTAGAATAATTAGAGGATGTTGAGAACAAGAATCGAAGATTGAAGCACCAAATTGATAAAAATGAAAAGGATTCAAAGGAAATAATTTATCTACAAGCACACTTTGAAAAATGTAAAAAGAATGAGAAAGATCTAATAGCACAATTTCAAAAATGAAGTAAAGAATGTGAAAGTTATGTTATTGAAATTTCCTCTTTAAAATAAGATATTGAGAAAAAAAATCAATGATAAAGTAGTCAGTGATTTAAAATTTGAGGATAACACTAACATGTTGAATAAGATATTAAAAATCCAAAAGTCAAAATAAAATAAGATAAGCATCAGATTTGAAAAGAAAAAGAGCTATGTTGAAGCTCTTACAAAAGAGGAAACAAAAAGGGAAGAAGTGAAGAATATAGAGGACATCTCAAACAAAGAAGGCTGGAAGGAACAAAGCTACAAAATACAATTAAGACAAAGATACACAAACATGTTCTATTTTCATGGTTATTATTTTTATTGTAATGGATATGGTAAAAATAATATAGAATGTCATAAAAGAGATAAAAATTCAAAAACAAGGATAAGGAAACTCATACAAAGTCTAGCAGAAGCTACAACTCTTTTGCTCCTCTATTAGGCTTTAATAAATAAGACATAATATGTTATAAGGGTAATAATTTTGGACACATAGCCTGGCATTGTAGAATTGTATTCGAGTCATTCAAGAAGGACCAAAAATTTAAGGTTCTATTCATCAAGAAGAAGGTTTAGATAGGTTCATGGTAGAAGAAACAACCTAAAGATTCTATGTTAGTTTAGATAGCTTTGCATGTAAGAAATGAAGAATAGCCATGTTTCATTGATAGTGGATCTTTAAGGAACATGATAGGATATAAGAGCAAGTTCATAGCTTTAAAAAAGATCAATGGTGGAATAGTGAAATTTGGTTATAAAACCACTGCTAAGATAGCCGAAAATGGTAATTTGAGTTTGGATAATGGTAGAACTAAGACTAAGAATGTATTATATGTAGAAGGTTTTAAGCATAATCTGTTGAGTGTAAGTCAAATATGTGATTCCAGATACACATTAAAGTTATATGTAGAAGGTTGTGAGATTAGAATAAAAGATTAAAATGAGTTTATTGTAGATGCTCAGAGGACAAGCAATAATTTATGTGTTATCATATATCTTCACAAAGGTATGTTTAAAGGATACATTCAAGGATCTACGAAAGGAGTTTTGAGTAATTTATTTTACTTCCTGCCATTAAGGATTAGCATTAGTTGAGTGAGAGCTAAGTGTTATCTCCAATATAGGCCCTTTGCCATTGATGTCATAGGGGGAGAAGAATAGAAATAGGTATAGGTATAGGTGTAAAAATAGGTACAGGTTACTACAGTAAGGGGTAATTACTATATGTTTTTTAGATGGTAGTATGTGTAGGTTTTAGGATGTGGAAATTTCAGTTTTAAGTTGCCATCAATGACAAAGGGGGAGATTATTGGAAATATTATCATTGATGTCAAAGTTCATTATTATTAGTGATAAAGGTCCCATAGCATTTGATGGTGATTTTAATTTTCCTATCTTGCATAAAGTGTGTTAATATTTATTTAATATTAATGAATATATTTTTGGTTGCATAAAGTCAAAAGAGGGCCCATGGAGAAGTCAAAGAGTCATAAGATAAAGATAAAATAGGAATGGGATGCATTTTATTATGAAGACTCATCTTGAGGAATTCCAAGAGTCACCAAGTGAAGACAAAAGAGGAAGGGTGCAATTTATCATGAAGGGACACTTTTAGGAATATAAAAAGTCACCAAGATAAAGACAAAAAGGAAAAGGATGCATTTTCTCATGAAGGGTCATCATGTGCCTTTTCAAATGTAAAGATTCGAAGGGTCATACAAGTTTGATGCCATTTTTAATGAGGATTGAAGGGCCACAAAGGGTGAATGCCAAAGGTCATTTGGTAAGCTATAAATAAAGGCTTGGGAAGCCATTTGTAAAGTGTGGAAGAGAAAATGGCTTGTAATTGTCATATATAGCTTAGAAGAGCAAAGGAAAGAAAAGAAAGAGATATTGTAATGTGCTATCATTTGTTGAGAAATCAACATTGAGAGATAGTTGGTTTTTTATACAAAAGAGGAGTTGGTGCTCATTTATATACTTGAGATTGTTTTCTATGGTTTTTTCCACTTTGGGTTTCTATGTAAAATCTGGTGTCTCTCTCTTATGTGGTACATGTTATTGCTTTCAATTTTATTACATATCTTGAATGTATGATTAAGTGGTTAAAGCAAAAGGAATTTGGTAAAGTAAAAGATATATCTCATGCTTAAATGTTGTAGCACATGTTGGTAGGCATTTGGTATAACATCATGAGGACTTGGCTAAAATATGCATGAGGATTGACTCTCTTAATCCAATAATCAATAGAAAATAATGCACCAATGATAGAAACCATGATGACAATGTAAACATATGAATATGGATGGATGAGTATAAGTGTTGGAAAGGAATCACCCAATGCACATGCATAAACCAAATCAAGGCAACAGTGCTAAAAACAAATAAATGTGCATACAAACAAACAAAATAAGTAGAGACAAACAAATAAACAATGTAATAGAAACCATACGAATATTGCCCCTATAAAATAGGTGACAACTTAACAAATGGACAAAATAGGGGAATAAAATAAAAGGAAGGGGGTGGCCAAGCTATCTCTATATGCACTAGGAAAGTGGACACTACCTACATAGTTCCATAGATGTAATTTCTAATAAAAAATTGTAGGCCAAATGTAGTTCTCCTAGGGAATGGGAAGAATGTGATAACTGATGAAAAAATAGAATGGATGTGATAGAAGAAGAGGAATAGTCTTTAAAAATGGAAAGTGTGTGAGAGAAAAGGCCTAAAAGGATGGAAAAAATAAGTGATAAGTGGTTTACTTGTAACTTCGTAAGGGTTCCTAGAATCCTTAAGGCAAATAAGTGGTCAAATATTTTTAGTTTTTTCTAATGATTTTACAAATGTTTTTATAATATTTTGAATTATCTCAACTTGATCAAGAATGATGAGACACTAAATGGTTCAAGCTCACAAAATGGTGAGAGCGTTCAAACTTGGGTTGCTCACAAAATGGTGAGAGCGTTTAAACTTAGGTTGCTTGAAAAATGGTGAGAGCGTTCAAACATAGGTTGCTTGCAAAATGACGAGAACATTCAAACTTAGGTTACTCACAAAATGGTGAGAGCATTCAATCTTAGGTTGCTCACACAATAGTGAGAGAATTAAAACTTAAGGTGACTGAGTTGACCAAAATAAGTATTGAGCACTACCTACATAGTCCTATAGTAGGACCTCAAGTCATTGTAGTTTCACCCTAAAATAGAGGAATTTGACTAGTGTAGCATTTAATTCAAACAAAATAGGTACAGGTGGTAAAAATGCATAGTATGGCATAGGAAGTGGTAAGTTGGTATGTCAATACTTAATAAACAAATGTTACTCCTAGTTTTCCCATAGGCAGTTATAACTAGGAGACAACATCATAGAGTAATGGTACTAATTTTCCCAAAGGTGATTATAATTAGTAACAAGACTAGTGATAAGAAAGGAATAACAAACGAAGGATAAAACTACCAAAACTTCTATCATACTGCTCTAAAATATGATCTCTATCTAAAGTACTTGAAATAAATGATGAAATTGATCAGATTCCTTGATGTTAAAAATGTGTAATGAATGGAAAAAACCAAGGTCTAATGGATTAAGCTTTAGAACACATCTAGCTGATAGAATGGAATGGTAAAATAGATAAGGCTAAGAGGATGGATAAGAATGATATTTATACAAAGAATAATAGTGATAACATGGCACCACAAAAATGGTCTTTATAGATAATATACCTTAGCACTCAAACATAGTACTGTTTGAGGTGAATAATATTTATTGGCTCAAGAAGTTTATCTCCATCTAGTGTGGCAAGCCTGTATACCCTTGATATATAATCTATAGTAATGATGAAATACCCTATCTAGTTTGGTTTGAATTTACCTTTATGATTCTTCTTAGATATGGTTTTCTTTTGTTTTTCTTTGAGAACAAGATCACAAAGTTCAAATTTTTTATATTTGACATGTCGATTGTAGTGTCCTTTGAGTTGGTTCTGATATGCTTAAATATTATTGAGCTTAGCTTTGAATTTTTCATCAAGTAGGTCTAGATCTTGTAAGTGACCTAATTGATAGTTGTGAGCATCTAGGACATGTTTGAAAGATATGTGTATTGAAGGCAATTTGACCTCAATAGAAAGGATGGCTTTAGTACCATAAACAAGTGAGTATGGAGTGGATCCTATAGGATTATGATGATTGGTATGGTATGCCCAAAGGGTAGGGAATATCTGTAGGTGCCAATCACAATCAATATTATTGATAATATTTTTGAGAATATTGACAATGGTTTTATTTGATGCTTTAGCCTGGCCATTACCTTGAGGGTAATAGGCTATATAAAAATGGTAATGTGATGTTATATTCAGTACATATCTAGTCTACATCCTTGTTCTTGAATGATCCTCCATTATTAGATATAATATTAGAGGGGATACTGTAGTGACAAATGAGATGGTTAAAGATAAATTTGTAAATTTACTTTTTAGTCACGTGAGGGGTATATCTTCAACCCACTTAGTAAAACACTCAGTGGTAATAAGGATATGTTTATGGCCATCATATGAAGTGGGGTTGATATTCCCAATGAGGTAGAGTCCCCATGTAGCAAATGGCCATGGTGTCAACATTAGTTTTAGAGTTTATGTTGGGGCATGAATCAGATTAGCATGCCATTAACATTTATCACACTTATTTACATATGTAGTTGCATCTACATCCATAGTGGGTCAATAATAATTAGTATGAAAGATATTTCTGGATAGGACTGCCCCATTAGAATGAGCTCCACATACTCTGTGAACTTCTCTTAACGCTAGTGTAGACTCTACTGAAGTTAAACAATGAATTAAAGTTTCATCAAAACTATGGTGATAAAGGGTAGATCAAAGTGGAGTATAATTAGTGGAATGATGAATAAAGGATTTGGTTTCTTTTTGAGATAGGTTAAGTGTTAGAACTTGGTCGTGAAGGTAGTTGTAAAGGTCTAAGTACCAGATAGAATTAGGACCAATAATATCACAAATCATTACAATAATTGAAGGTTCATGAGCTGGTGTGAACAAATTCTTAACAAGGAACTAATATTATCTATCTTTGTCTATTTTTTAAATCAAAGAGCTAATAGTAGCCATGGCATCTTTAGTTCTATTACTAGCCCTTGGTATATGATTAAATTGGATATTTGCAATTTGCTGATTTAGGGTATTGACCATAGCCTTATATGGAACCAACTTGTCATCTTTAGTCTAAAAATGGTCTATGACCTAATTGATGATTAATTGAGAATTAACATGAACCTTTAGATGAGATATATTCCATTTTAGTACCTGTCAAAGTATTATGATAAGTGATTCATAGTCGGCCATGTTCTTTGTATAAGGAAAATTGATTTTAAATGATTTAGAGATTATATGCCCCTTTGGTTTAATAAATAAGAGACCTACCCCTGATCCATGTGTAGTAAATGAACCATCAAATATAGCTTCCAGTGATGCTACCTAAGAGTTTTTTCAATGATGGTCATTATGGATTCATCAGGAAAATGAAATGTGAGTGGCTTTGTATCTGCAAGGGGTGCTTCAACAAGCTGATCTATAAGGAGCTATCCTTTGATTGCCTTCTAATTGACATACTCTATGTCAAACTCACTAAGAAACATGATCCATTTAGCCATTATACCTTGTAAATCTATTTTAGATAGTAGATACTTGAGTGGATCTACTTTTTAAATGACCATGGTCTTATTGTTCAACATGTAATAGCACCGTTTCTGAGTTGTGAAGACCATGGCTAGACAAACTTTTTCAATAGGTGCACAGTTATGTTCATATGTGACCAAGGTACAACATAAGTAGTATATTGCATGCTCTTTTCCATTTTTATCATGTTGAGCCAAAGGTTCCCCCAAAGCATTGTCAATAGCTAATAGATACAATAATGACCTTCTTGGCATATGAGGTAACAAAATAGGTGGATTAAGTAGATAGTCCTTGAGTTTTTGAAAAGTTGTTTGGTAGTGGTCATCCCAATGAAAATCAACTCCCTTCTTCAAAATATGTGTAAATAGATGACACATGTTTTCTAACTAAGAGATGAAGCATCATATTGACTAGATCTTACTCTATAAACTGTGAAGTTGCTTCAAATTAGTTGGTGGTGGCATCTCAATTATAGCATGGAATTTTGCCAAATCAAATTTAATGCCCTTATGAGATGTAATGAAGCCAAGTAAATTTATTGAAGTTAATCCAAACACACATTTCTTTGGATTGAGTCTAACTTTATTACTCCTATAATCTTTTAAATATCCTACGTAGCACTACTAGATGGTCGACCCTAGTTTTGGATTTTCCAAATATGTCATCGACATAGTCTTCAATAATACCATGCATCATATCATGAAATATGATAGTCATGGACCTATGATATGTATTTCCATCATTATTAATACCGAATGGAATTACCTGATAACAAAATGTTCCTCATGGAGTGGTGAACATTGTTTTATGTTAGTCTTTTGGTGCTATTTTGGTCTAATTGTATCCTAAAAATCCATCCATGAGTGAAATCATTTAATAACTTGATAGAGAGTAGAAGATCATGCCAATATTAGGAAATGTAAAGTCATACTTAAGACAAACTTTGTTTATTTCTTGAAAACTAGTACAAATTATGATTCCTTCAAGCTTTTTGCTAATAGGTACAACATTAGATATCCATTTTGAGTAGTCAATGGCCTGAATACATCTTTCTTTAAATATTTTATCCAACTCTTTCTTTACCAAGACATCAATTCAAGAATGCATCTAACATATCTTTTGTTTCACCGGTTTGGCATTAATATTGACCATAAGGTCGTGCAAAACTGAGATGGGGTCCAAACCTAGCATGCAATAATAAGTCCATGCAAAGATATCTACAAATTCTCTCAATAGAGCTTTAAAGACTTCACTTCCTCCTCAGTGAGGGATGAACCTAATTATATACATTTTGGGTCCAATGGAGTCCTAATGTTTACCTCCATTTTATCTTCAACTATAAGGATAAAACCATCTTCTAGGATAGTAGGCAAAGACTTGAATTGTTGAACTATATCAGGGTCCTCTATTAGGACTTACTCTTTAACATATCCTAGGCATGATGAATTTGAGTCCCTCAATGGGATATCTAGGCATGTGACAAAAATAGTCAAAAATTCTTGAAAAATTTAATCAAATACTTGTTATTTTGCAAAACTAAACTCAGATCCATAGGCAAGTTCATCATTGGTGGTCTCCTAGTCTAAATTCAAAGAAGAATGAACACCCCCATCTAACAACACCTAAAATAGGTTTTCACCACTAGACTTGGCTTTATCTTTACATTGTCCCTAGTTAGAAAGCACCTCAAAGAGGTTTTCACTTACGTATCTCAATGTTTTATTTATTTTTGGATAAGGGTGTTCACCTACTCTCTAAAATAGGCTTTAGGATCTAATGTAATTGAGAATCCTGATTTATGATCTCCTAACATAATGTTGTCTCTAAGGCCTAAAATGTCACATAATGCCTCATCATTTTGAAACTCATCAATCAACAAATTATATTCTTGTTGATCTCAATCTATTAGTTGGGGATAGTATAATGGTAATGGGTTGTGACAAATTATTTGGGTAAGAGTACATATGTCATTTTTATCTAACAAGTTAGTATCAGCTAGGTCATCAAAGGTGAGGCTATGATCAAACTTTACTTTATTATTGACATTATCATTACTAGCCACCAGTGATGAAACTTGAATAAGATATGTGGGGTCACCCCCAGGTAGTTTAAATCCAAGTCCATAGGGTCTTTTTTACTTAGTCACAGAAATTGTCTCAATGGTTGCTTGTTGATTCAGTCTGAGGTCTCTTCCTTCATAATCTTGATGCTCCATGATCCTATTGGGAATAGGATACTTTGCATTTTTATAATGATCAACTTGGTTATCATTGTACAACCATGATTCATCCCCTTCAAGAAGGTCTGGTTCTAGGCTAGATGTTGGTACAAACATGATAGGTCCCTTATCTTTTTTTGTTCTTGCCAATGCATGTGTGGGGTATTTTTAGGTCACCCAAACATCTTTGGATTCTAAATAAGATTGGCAATATGGAAGGTATCATGGGTCACATACTCCCCTAGGCCATTATCTGAAATGGTGAAATTATTGGAAGCTTTAGGAGGTAGCATGTGGGAAAGGGAATTCAAGGTATTAGGATCTATACAATTATCTTGTGGAGGATCAATAAGTATGGAATTTAATTTATCCTACTTGGAACATGGATTCATGTTGTATTGATACTTATAGCTTTAAAACTTAGCCTCAAGATGTTTTTAGTGTTCATATAGGTGTAAATCTTTTGGAATATTCATTTTCATCCCCGAGTGGGAGAAATTGATACATTAGTGCAGTGTTGATGGGAATACATGAATCTCATGTAATTAAGGCCTACCTAGAAGCATATTATATAACAACTCAAGATCAAGCACATGGAAAATTATGTCACAGTTCAAAGTCCCAATGATAATTGGTAAGCTAATGGTGCCTTGTGATTCTCTTTCCTGATTATCATAGGCTTTGATAGTTATCATTTCTAGCTAGAGATATTCCATTGTGTACCCAAAAAACATGATGAACTTTATAGACACTATGTTGAGGCCTGACCCATTGTTTATAAGGACACATTTCAATTTATGCCACTTTATATAAACTTCTATGTATAATGGATTATTATGGAGCAGGCCAAGGGAAGACATATCACTTTGGTTGAATGTGACTTTTTGGGCTAGAGCTAGGTGTCCAACCAAAGCTTGAAATTTATCAAGGGATATGTCACTAGCAATAGTGGATTGGGTTAAAAAATCATTTAAATTGTTCTTATGGATTGTTGATGTTCATAGAAAATATAAAATAGAAATTTGTGCTGGTGTCTTCTATAATTATTCCATAATATCAAACTTCTTGTCTTGGTCAATGGTGAATGGTTTATTTTGAGGTTGAATAGTGGGTTGGATAACAGGCAAAGTGATAGATGGTTGTGGACCTGGGATAGTAATCTTTGACCTCTAATTTATGATTACACAATCAAGATTAGATGATGGACCATAATTACTAACAAATGTTAGGAATGGTATGGGACTAGATAGGACAAGTCTCAGTTACTAGTGCACTTGTATGTGGTCACATGATAAGGGTGAGTTATTATTATATGGTCCAAAAGTGGGAGTCCCAATTTGTTGGTTTGCCTATGTGTAGTTCTAAGTCAAAGAAGGATTATCCATGTAATTTTGTTAAGTGGTATTATTTATTAATGGTCTATATTGATTAGTGCTCAGTCTAGGATTAATGGAGATGGTATTAGTGCTGCCCCCCTGCAATATGACCTACAACCCTATTGTAGTCATGTGCAACTGCATGGTAGGTTTGTTGGTTTTTACCATTCTGATCTTGGTTTTATCCATTGTTCTAAAATTATGGGTTTTGTTATTGATTCTGCTAGTTTGGCCTTTGATTTTGATACTATTGATTTTGTTGTTGCATTGACTGGTGTTGTTATTGTTATTGATTGTTATGTTGTTGTTGTTGTGTGTTATGTTGGGGAAAGGGGTTTTCATATATCCCAAGAATTTAATTGAAGGTGGAAGAACCATTATCTAATATTATCTCCCCATTATCCAATGTATTCTCAATCAAATATTTTATTTACACACATCTTCATAGATTATTCCCATTGACCTAATGATATTCACAGATAAGGAATCAGGATAAGGAATGCCTTATGGATAATGCTTTGGTATAGGCCAAATAATCAGATTAGAAATAGCAGGTTTGTAAAATACAAACTCAATAGGATCTATTAGGTCACTAAAGACATGACATGTAGGTATAGTTCTCCTTGGAGGAGGGGTTTGTAATGGTAAAGGTTACTGCATTTGTTGTGTGAGTCTTCATTGTTGTGCTTGTAGCATTGGTTGGAGATGTTATTAGGTAGGAGTAAGCTAAAAGGGTTGTGAAAATGATGTTTTCACTATTTGGATATGATGTGACTTGATTACTCCATTACCCATAATATTCCTATTAAGGTTGAATTGCTTTAGTCTATCTTATTTATTGGCCTATGCTAGTTGTGATGCTTACACTTGGATCGGATGTTGGTTTTGGAAATTTCCCTAATTGGTACCTTGATTTTGATTAGTTAACGTAAGATTGATGATCCCTTTATTAATAAGGGCTCACTCAATCAACAAGCCTTTGTCAATGATTTCCTTGAAAGTATGTGCACATTATAGTTCTAGATGATAAGCTATCTCACTATGAAAATTTTTAGTAAAAAAAATAGATAATTTTTTATCTAGTAAATTGTGGGTGAATCTACTTGCAAGGGTTCTCCATAACTGTAGATAACTTGTAAAACTTTCACCAACCTTTTATTTTTTTTGTGTTAAGTTAACCAATGAAATCTCATGTTCAAGATTATAGAAAAAGTGTTGCAAAAACTTATTAGAAAGATCATCAAAATCTATTACTAAATTCTTGGGAAACTTTAAAAACCACTCCAAGGCTTACCCATCTAAGCTCCTTAGAAACAATAATAAAAGGTATATATTGTTATATGCCACTAGTTGACATGTGACAAAGAACTCAATTAAATGGGCTTTAGGGTCACCTTTCCCTTTGTATTTGTCAAATTTTGGTGGTTTGTATCATGGAGGAAATGGTATTTGAAATTAATCTATGTTGAATGGATAAAAACACATGTCATCCAACTTAAATTTTTTAGTCTATTTCCCAACTTGAATGGCAACAATTGCATCTTTCATCTATTTTAATTCTTGGGATAGGAAACTAGAAGGAACATTGGTTTGAGAGAGAATATTGGTTTGGCTAGATGGTTGGGAGGTCACAAGTGGGATACTTTGATTAGGGTATGATGGAGATATTTATTTGGGTATATTGGTTTGGTTAGAAAATGGACCAGGAATATGCATACATGGATTAGGATGTAATTGAAATTACATTTTTGGCTGTGTGATATTCTAGTTTACGTTGGCTATGAAGGTTTGAATTAGAGGATTTTGTGGTTGGGATGGAGGGATATACTATACTATGCCTACTATTTTTGAAAATGGACATGTTACTGACTAATCAAACCTTGTTTTTGAGTGGAAACTTGTGGACCAAGATCTTGTATCTAAACTTGTGGCACATTTTGAATCGATTGTTGTCTAGTAGGTACTTGAGAAACATGAGATCCTCTTTTTTGCATGAATCCTTATTGGGAAGTGAAATCATGTTGAATATTTGACATCTATCACTAACCAATATTTACACATTGTTGGCTAGTCAACATTTGGTTTTGGATTGGTACACTGGTCTATGATTAAGGAGGTATATTTGCCACTACCTAATGAGGTGGAACATTAGTTTCCCGTAGTTGAGGTGGTAATATATTCAACCTCTATTAAATTGGTACATTATATTATGCCTACTATTTTGGAATACTACTTTTTGCTTGTTAAATAAGAGTAGGATTCATCATATTCAATTGTTGAGGCATGACATTGGTTGTTGGTTGACTACTTAATCATGTTGGTTGCACACTTGATGAAGCAACTGGTCGAGTTTGGGATGCAAAAACACCTACTCCCTAGTATGATGGTCCACTCATTGTATTAACTAGAGGCACATGTTATTGACTAGTTATTTATGCATTAGTACCACTTTGATTTGGATTGGATGTTACTTACACATTGTCCATTATATTTTGCTCATTATTTAATGTAGAAGTAGAAGACACTTCTTCAATAATGGGAATATATAACAAGTTTTCTACCAAAGTGTTTTCCATGAATGGATCTGAACTCTGATTATCTTAACTAGTTAACTCTATCAAAACTCATATTGAAGGAACTAAGTCAATAAGAGGTTTGCTCACCATGGTCATCTGATTGAAATTGTGTGCTAGATTTAGGTAGGTTTGATATATCATCTGCATTTAGTTAAAGTGGTATTACATGATCTTTTTGCCTATATTAGGCATATTAAGGTCCTGATATGTTATTTGGACTAGAGCTAAAGGATTACTAGAAGAAGCTTATTGATCATAAATTATGTTATGGGGCATTTTTACTAGGCTTGGTAAATTCTCATAAGGGAAGTTTACTATAAAATTGACCCCTACCTCTATGGCTCAAACCAAAATCTCATCTTTTTTCTCCAAAAAATTATGATAAAAAAAATGGACCATACATGAAAGGAGTATTAGTAGAGCAAGATTGTTGAGAAACTAGATCATCAGTTATGAGTATTATAGCTAGGTATTACGCAGTTTGTTCTTGGTCTTGTTCTAAATAAGGTGGTGTATAAACCAAATATTTAGCCAATAGATCTTGGATTTGTGCCCCTAATTGATTATTATAATAGGGATAAAGATCCATCTCATAAATAATATTATCTGCATAGGGTTCTTACACCATTTATTCCTAAGAAACCACACTACTAATCCCTAGATTGTACATGAGTCCACTATGAGTGTAGGAATGCATGTTGGGATCCATAGTCAATGCTTTGTGATAGAAAGGGTAGAGATTTTTACAAACTCTAAAAGGACAATGTCTAATAAGATGATGTTCAAACTTGTTCTAGATTCATCAAAATGATCAAAAGGTTTATGTAAAGCTTTGTGATAACACAATCCAATGTTAAGTGTCTAACATTACATGTCTTAAACAAAAATATTAAGTAAATGAACCAAAAATCAAAATTCCAAATGCTAAGGTCAAAGTGTTTCAAATTAGTCTAATATATAAAATTAAAAGTTGCTAGGTCTTTTGGCCAAAAGTGGCATCAAAAGCTAGGCTCAAACAAGGCATGCGCTAGGACTCTTGGCCAAACAATGTCAAAATCTAAAATTTGAAAATAGATGAAATTTTTAATTTAACATATTTAAAACGCTTCTAAAAAACATTAGGCATTTGATTCTTGGACATGGACTTAATCAAATAGGTATAAGGTATGAAACAAAAGGCACTTTAGAGATAGTTTATTTTCTCACAAATGATGGTATAAAACTTGGTTCTTTTAAAAAATAAGCTAGATAAAAGTGAATGGCATAATTGTGCTAGACAAAGGTTCACAAAAGAATACTTAGATTGGTTTGAAAAATGTAGGAATAAATTTTAACTCTATGAAAGAGGGCCTATGAAAAAATATATAAAATGTTTTGGGTAGCATAGTAGTGTTAGACTACCCAAAAGATGTGACAAAATGCTTGTTTCAAAAACTTTCCAAGGCAAAGATAATTTCTCAAAAATTTGATATCATAACACTACCTTGACTCAAAATGTTGTGGTGCATAAACTCAAAGTGCAAGTGTTTATCACAAAATGACTTAATTCTATCAAGTGGTGATAACAATCATGAGTCTTAAATGAATTTCAACCCAAATTGGAAATCGAACCTAAGTTCCCTCAAGTTTAATAAAAATAGTGAACCCACTTAACACATCAACCCTATAAACTTATAAAGGTGAAAATTTGAATTTATATTATAAATTAAGGACTTAAACAACTTTGGCAAAGCTCTAGACTTAATTGGGTAGCATAATTGTGCCAAAGTGGATGATATGACACCAAGTTTTGATGAACTTTAAACAAGGAAAATTGATGATTTCACATGGGAAACATAACTCCTCTTTGTTGAAATGAAAATGTGGACCAGTTATTTGGTTTTAATCATTTGTTTACACCAAGTTTTGACTCTAAACAAGACTTTAATCTAGGATAATTAATTGATCTTAGATCCTAAACTGACAAGGTTGCTTGGTATTGTTAGAATCCATCAATATACGCCATTTGAGAGGATTATAAGTGTTCATCCAAAAGTAAATGCACATTATATAGTAGGGTTTTTACACCCTACCTTCTCTCAAATGACAATACTATGACATGGACCTTGAGGCTCACCTTGCACCAATAATACTTCTACGATAAGTGGGGATTTGTCTAAGATCTACAAGTTTCCAAATGTTCAAGGAGAATAAACTGCATAATGACTTTCATGTCAAACAATGAAAAATAAAAGCATGGATTTTAGGTATATATCACTTGACTTATTACAAAAATGTCTAATCCATTTTTCAACTAGTACATCCTACTATTCACTCAGTGTGGTGTGATGTCTAAAGTGCCACTATGTCCCATGTGCAACTCCAATATGGAGCCAAATGAAGTTAATGTCAGGAGGTGAAACTCCAAGTTAAATCTTCCCTAAAGAACTCATAGGAGGTAATGACATCGCTTCACAAGCCAAGTATACATGAAAATAAATAAAACATAAAATATAAAGACTTTAGGGTCGTTGTCAAGGTCACCAAATAATTTTATGAGTTTTTGGGGAGTGCTTTAGATGAAGTTATTTATATGCCTTGGACTAGGCAATTTGTAAATAAAGAAAGTACTTTTGATTCCAAGGGTTCCCTAAAGGGGAAAAATCAAAGAGCATACATGCAACATCCTTGTATTTTGAAAACATAAAGTGCTAATTGAAACAATGAAAATAAAATTGACAAGTGTGTTCAATTTTAAGCCCAAATGAAATAATTGGTGATGTTCATTTGACCCCTTGGTATTAAAATTGTAAACTTTGAAAACTAATGCTAAAAACTTACTTAAGCACCTAAATGTTGTATTAAGTACCAAAATAACATTCCTAATTCATTTTAAAGCATACAAAAGATGATTTAAACACATTTTAATAATTTTCCAAGTTGGTCCTACAAGAAAAATGTTAGCAAGTGATTTAGATTTGAAGCATTTTTAAAGATGAAACAATTAAACTAGGAAAATAAACTCTTGGGTTGACATAGTCAATTTGGGATCTGAGTCAGGGTGAGTTGGGTCAAGTCAAGTCAAGTTGGGAGATGATTTAGGGTAATTTGGGTCAAGTCATGGTGAGTTGGGATCTAAGTTAGGGTGATTTGGAATCCAAGCTAGGGTGAGTTGAGTCAAGTCAAGCTGAGTTGGGATCTAAGTCAGGGTGAGTTGGGTCAAGTTAGGCCAAGTTGGGATCCAAGTCAAGGTAAGTTGGGATCTAAATTAGGATGATTTGGGTCAAGTTGGGATCTAAGTCAGGGTGATGTAGGTCAAGTTAGGTCAAATTAGGATCTGAGTTAGGGTCAGTTGGGTTAAGTCAGGTTGAGTTAGGATCTGAGTCAGGGTGAGTTAGGTTAAGTCATGTCAATTTAGGATCTAAGTCAGGGTGAGCTGAGTTAAGGTAGGTTGAGTTGGGATCTAATTCAAGGTAAGCTAGGTTAATTTAGGCTAAGTTTGGATTTGAGTTAAGGTAAGTTGGGTCAAGTTGGGCTGAGTTGGGATCTGAGTCAAGGCAAGTTGGGTCAAGTTGAGGTGAGTTGGGTTAAGCTAGGTTGAGTTGGGATCTGAGTCAGGGTGAGTTGGGTTAAGTCAAGCTAATTTGGGATCTGAGTTAGTGTGATTTGGTTCAATTTGGGTTGAGTTAGGATCCAAATTACATAATCCTGAGAACAAAACCATGAGCTCTAAAAAATAAGCTTTTTGCTCAAATCTTCACTTTTTTTGCTTCCACACTCTAAGACCTTACATGATAATGGTTAGTATGTTACTTTTAGGTGTTATTTGATCAAATTTTTGGGGTGTAGTCCCATCGAGTATTCCATTATGTGAACTATAAATTTTGCTCAAGTGAGGTGATTATTATTGTGTTAGTCTAAAAATGCAAACAAATTGATAAAAACACACTAATTAGTATACATCTCAAGGCCTAGTTACTAGGGTGAGCTTAATAATAAAAATAAATGAAAATCACAACTAAAAAGTAAAGAAAATCAATAATCCTTCACCTTATTTGGATGCTCCAAATTCTTGTTGTAGTGGTTTGCTTGGCTTATGCTCATGAAGTCTTCATCAAAGGAGGCTTGGCTATCTCTTCTTCTCCTTGGTACCTTGTGGCTTTGGTTTGGCTTGGCTCAACATTTTGGCATCATAAATTTGGTATGTGAGAGATCTTGGAATCAATTTTACATGCTAACTTTACACAAATTAAGATTTAAAATGATGTTTATAGCCTCTCTATTTATAGATTTTCAAGAATGACTAGATTCAACTATGACCATCGATCTCAAGATTGAGATGTGTGGTCAAGGATTAATTGAATTCTGTAATTAAAATCCATAATTATCCTCATTATGGCATTGGAATAAGTGACATTAATGAGGCATGGGAGGTAATAAAGAGATATGGGAGATGTATAATCTTGATATTTGTGGCATTTATGGCCTAGGGATGTCTTTCCAAGAAATGAGGTTACCTAATGATGTAGATATTTAATATTCATTTCTAAAAACAATTTTTCAACAAGTTTTCATGGAAATATGCATTAGGACTTGATTTGGATTAATTATCTCTTAAGCATGATTAAGCACTTTGTGCACAAATTACTTAAATTGATCAGAATGCCTTGTTATTGGTGCAAAATTTGACTAGATTGGAATTGGAAGTCAATGTTAGATGCATTGGATTCATTATCCCATTTATGATGTTTTCCCCACAAGATAAAAAATGCATGTTTCCCATACAATAAATTTGATATAAAAGAGTAATCCAGAGCACCCAGGTGCAAAATTGGCATTTTGACTTGAAATTATTTTATTAAAGTTAGCTGGCCCATAAATTGCATTACCTAATTTAATGATACTCTAGCCAAAATTGGAACTTGAATATATCAATTTTAACTCATTTAATGTTCTTTAGTATTTTTATGCCAAATTATGCACTTTGGTGGAAATTAGTCAAAAGCCTGGTTGGAGGTTATTAGTGGCCAAATTTAGGTATCTACAAGAAATATCTAATTAACCTTTTTGTCTAGCTTGATTTTATCCCTTGGTTTAAGATAATTTCATCTCCCTTATACCCTTACCCTATTCCTCTTGAGGACACTTGATTACAACAAAACCATGTGATTATCCATCATAGTTTTAGCTTAATCCTAAGCATGGCCACCACATATCTACCCATGGAATGGATCTCATGAATACTTTTTGTCCATAATCAGATGAAATCCTATGGTCATTTTTATTTCAAATCACCTTTTATTACCTATCAATCACCTTTTGTGCTAAAATTCTTACCCCCTTGAAGGTAGACCTCTAAGCTTGAATAGGTTTGTTTATGTCTAAATATATCATTCAAAATCAAAAATAGGATACTAAAACTATCATTTGAATTCATATATTTATCATCATAGACCACTCACATGAAGGATGTTTTCCGATTAAGAAATGTAAAAAAGACAAACTACTCACTTGAAGGACAACTGTAATCTTACGAAAAGGAAAATCCAAACTTGGATCTCTCCCTTGAAAGATGGCTAAGTCAAAATTGTTAAAATGCAATCATCTGAAGCTTACCACATCTATCAACTTTAACCAAATAAAAGGCAATAAAAATTAAATTTATCCCAAAAAGGGGTTATAAGTGGCCCTCTCATAAATACTATTTGTAGACTTCACATATTGATCAGTCTACACCTTGTATCAAGATATGGACTTGTCTATTCTATTTCTTGGGAAACTTATAGAAGGGGTAAGTCAACCCACATTAGGTTCATACATTATCCCTTTCCCTTCCCTTTACCTACCATCAAATTTCCCTTTGTACCCTCTATAAATCAAGGGAATATGAGCTCACTTGGCACATTATGCTTATGATGGTATCTTTTCACTAAAAACGTGCCAATGTGAAGCATATGAAAGGCTTATCTTCATTAAGACCTATCCAACTTTGGTTTAATAGGGTCTTTTATAATGAACCCAATATGTCTTTTTATTGATCCCTCTTATTTGATTTGTGAGGATGTTGTCTCTCATAACTCCTTTTCTCACATTTTATTACCTATACTTACTTTATGTGTTTTGATTATCTTTCCAACCTCCTGACATCAAATCCTATCAAATACACACCACAACATTATCTAATTTGAACAACTTATCATAAAACATAACAATGAAATATTCACATTACACTAACCATTCTACTGCATCAAATCAAAACACTACCTAAATTACCACATTTCATTCTCTCAATGTATAAACATTGCACATACATCAAAGTCTATCTGTACACTAGCATCATCATTATCATCAAATTTAGCCAAATTATAAACATCAATACATTTCATCACATGCCTAAGATAAATATAAAATAATCCATATCACATGATCATAATAACCTCATAACCATAATAAACCATAATAGATCATCCATAACATTGACAACACAACATCACAAATGTTTAAATCATAATAAATCAACATCGATCTTATATAAATCTCAAAAAATACATCTCAAAGTCTGTAACCTCTCTCATATACATCTCATGTCATTGCCACATAGGCTGGTATCAAAATCAAATATATATTAATCCACATAAAACAATCACATATCAACATCCATAAATAAATAATCATCATCTCCATAATAACTATAACATCTAAAAACAAGAGCAGTAATCCATATAATATAATTGTCATGATATCCATAAATAATCATCATCTCCATAATATATATAACATTTAAATCTCATATCAACATCCATAAATAAATGATCATCATCACATAATCAATAAACATATCAACACCCATGACATCAATGAATCTCTATAAACATATCTCATAATCGATACAAACATCTCCATCATAATCAACCTAAAAATCATGTCCTCAACATTTGAATCATATATATACATCATAAATACATGTCTTGTACATATCTCTCGATCATATACATCTCACATTATTGACACATAGGCCGCTATAAAAAATTAGGTACATATCAAAATCCCAACATATATATCAAGGTCTTGGGACACCACTACCATTGGCCCCACCTACACCAATGCCCCCATCTAGTGGAGGTCCACTTGGGATACCTCCCTATCGACTCACCATTGTTACCCACTATCTTGGTATCATAAGCACTGGCCCACCTACTAATCTAAATTGGTACTCACCCCACCTCGACTCATTATGGAAATATGCTAGTATAGTGCCCTCATAGTATCTTAATTCTTGTATAGTATGTAAATATCGAGCCTATGGAACAAAATTGAGAGGTACCACTACTACTTTACCTATCTATCTTAGTTGGTCTCTCTCTTAAGTAACCAAACCAAGCATAACCTTCACCTAGTCCCTTTCTGATATAACTATAATGATCTACCCTTGTAAAATGGTTACCTATCCCTTGAAGGTAGTGACCTACACCTGGGCCTAGTCTCTCTCAATAGTAACTCCTCCTAACTGAATCTAAAGAGTAGAAATATACCCCTGTAATATGACAATCTAGGTTTGAGCTACTATTAGTGCCACTATTATTTATAGGTCACCCTGTACTGGTCCCCTTACTAGATCAATGTTCATGGGCCCACAACCTCCATCACCTCAATCAAAATTAGATAAAACATACCTACCTTGTTACCATGCTAGATAATCTACTGTGACACCTATATCATCTCTCACTCTATCAAGTAACTCTTTGTGGTTCAATTCCTCCTCTTATGGCTATGGCTCTGGTAATAAAAACTCTGCCTCCTTCCTATACTATGGAAAATCAAGTGGAATACCCTACATGATTTTGAGCTATCATTTTACTCTCTCCAGTGGAATGAGCTCTATCTCACCATACCATCTACCATATACCCACCTCTAACTCTATAGTGAATATGTATGGTACCTATATCCAACCCATATAGGCCAAGTCATGTATAGCCTCCATATAATATCTATTGGCACTAAACTCTCTAGGGAATATCAGAATCACTCAATGTCCCTCACACTATTTTGAGCCCCCATCATTGTACCATCCTTCCTCTAACAAAGGAATCAAAATCTATAATTTGTCAGTAAGTAACCTTTCAATGGAATACCTAATGGTCTTAGCACCTATATATGCCTATACACCTATAAATGGAGTACAAATCTAACACTGATGTTATAACGTCTGTACGCTCTAAACCCCCATAACTGTCTATAAATTTTCACCAACAAAACTTACTACTATTAGAAGACCATCCTCCTAAATTCTATATCCATAATCACCCCTAAAAATACATGGGGGAATATCCCTCTAAATGAATTTGATAGAGCATAGTAGGTCATGGCCAACTACATCATTATCAACAAGTGTCCTCTCCCTAGGCCCTTTGATATATCAGCCTAATACTAAATCCACTAAAGTGTAATCATACATGTGCTTGATCTACCCTATGTAATAAATCTATATAATACATGATATCCTCACTCTCTATATGATAGATCAGATCTACTCAGGTAGGCAATTAGATAATCCTAATCACATCCTCTAGTAGGATTCTCATCTCCCTAGTTGGTAACCAAAATGTGTTAGTCATCAGACCCTATCTCTCAATGAGGGTGACTATCATCACAACATCTCTAGGTAGGTGCTAGTAATGGTACATCACTCTAAATCCAACTACCTCCATATGTATGTAGTACTCTATAGACATAGTATCTCATACCTCCATAAAGATCTTAGGGACTCGGTCTTGCAATTGGATCTACTCATAGGCCTATAAACCAATCATATCCATTATAAGGTGACAACCTATCCCTATTTATCTGTTTCAAAATACAACAACTTCATTCATATTTTTTTATCAATCACTAGTATCCTCAGCAATATTATTCCATCAATCCCTTTTGTACACCTATCTCTAAAAACTATAACAACAATTTCAACCCTTCACAAATTTCACACACTTATCACCTACTCAATTCTAATTACTCTTATCACCCAATCACCTACATACCTCCAAACATCCTATCACTTTTCTTATTCCTTACTATATCATTTTCTCAACCCTCTACTATTCCACTATTCCACCCAAAAATTCATAATCAAATATTAAACTATTCTATACATCTTCATTACCTTAATAACTATACACGAAGTATTAACAATTGACCTATTTCCTCATTACCCCACCATTCAAATATTATCTATAATTATTTTAAATAATTATTCCATCAACAAACCCCTTACCCTTTTTTATAAAAACCCTCCTTTTTACTCAACCATCGATGGATTCCCTAACCATCAATAGTCCTTTTGGGGCTTTTTTACCCCTTGAGTTTTTCATCATTGATCAGGTCAATCACTGATGATCACTATCAAGGACCCTTGATGGTGACCCTTAAACCCTAAACCTCCTCTAAACCTTCTAACCTACCCTAAATATCTACTCTCACCATTCATACACTAGCAATACACACCCAAACACAACTTAACCCTATCATTCTCTTGTATAAACTCTCATAAAGCCAAAACCCTAAAAAACATAAACCTAGGGCATCAACTACCCAAAATGTTTTCACAATCCCAACCTATGCAACTCAATACATCCTATATCTTATTTATATAACCAAATTCATCTCAATTTCAAAATAAGATGACCCTACCTCATTCCATGAGCATTGACAAGGTCTCAATCCATGTCTAGCTACCTATCCATGCTTGCCTCCTATGTCCATCTGATCTATACTCAAACACACACTCAATCTCACTCACCAATATAATCTTTCCAACTCATCAAAAACCCTATAATCATAGACAAATTTTGAACCAAATACACTTAGCTCACATAAAATGCCAAGTCAATTCATCAAATAGTGATTAAAATTTTATTAATTTTCTTTTTACCTCAAGTTTTGGGGATTTTACCCAATCATCGATGGTTGCATAACCATCGATGGTTAACCCTAATCATTGATAGTTAGGGTTCTCATCTTTTTCTACCCTCTCAACCTAAACCCAACCTTATGGTACACTAAAGTGGGGTAACCCATTTTTCCACCTTTTGACATATTTGGGAGTTACCTTCTCTTGTAACCATCAAGAACTACATTAGGCCTAAAGTTCATATTAGATCTAGCATCTGTGAGACTATGTAGGTAGTGTCTTCTTACCTAGCACATCAAGAGTCAACTTGGACATCCTTTACCCAACCAACCATCTAACCCATTTTCCCATTCCCACCTCCATGCTAGCCATTTTTTAACCCACTTATTTGCATGCCTTAGAACCACCTTACCTTGGTCATTTTGACTACCTTGACCAATTTTTCCATATTATAATTTTACACAACTTGAACATTTATGTTTTTTTCAAGATCACTTCCTACCCTGGATTCTTAAGTAAACATCGACCTTGTCTACAAGACTTGATATGTGTGACCTGATCAACTATGACCAATGTTGGGGGCTATTTACCTTATCACGTATTGTTATCAACATTGGCAACTTTTGTCTTTGCATGATTTTGACTATCACACTTAGTCATATTTTGTGCATATTTAAAATGCCCAACCCTTTCAATCACCAACCTTGTGACCCCCATTTACCTTCTATCAAACCTTGACCCATTTTTGGTTTTACCTCATTGACTCATGATTTGAGGGGGACTACCTCCTCCCATACTTGAGGCAATTAGACTTTACCATTAAATTGTTCATTTTTTGTTCTATGGATTATTGACCTAAAGCCACACAACAAAAAGGGGCAAAATGTAGACACTCAAAAACATCACCTAGACGAGTTTTCAATGTCAAACTACTATGGACCTATTCTCAATCTTAAGTTAGCTAGTTACTTAGCTAACTAACCCTAAATTCCCTTTTCTTGAATCTTAAAATTCATCAAAGTACCTAAGACACCTTTTCTAAAAACCTTTTAAATCATCAACGTAGAACTTACATTCACCCCTTTTTGCCTTAGAGTATGACCATCGCTAGTTAGCCTAACCGGTGATGGTTAGCTTGATTGTTGATGGTCAGGTCTCCAAACCTACAACATAAGAATTTCAAGCTATGAATAAGATAATCATGATAAAAATGGAGACTTTCCCATGTGAGCCTTATATCTAAGTATCACATCAGATTATCATCTTTATCTAAAACCAAATTATCAATTTCCTTCTCCTCACATAGAAATTTTTTACTATAAAATGAGGGCTCTTAAAAAGGAAAAAAATCAAAAATTTACATCTAGGCTCTCTTGTTTCCTTTGTGTGGGTATCTAGGTGACCCGAGACTCTATTTGTGTGACTTTTAAAGGATGGAGTACTATTATACTACCCAATTTTCTTTAGATTTCAATTATCAAACACTTTAAATATAGTAGGTATCATTTATTTATTTTTAGTAATTTCCTTCATTATTGACCTTTCTACCTCAATCAAATCACCTGTACCCCATTTCTCCCCCACCAAATCCATACTCAACGTTTTTCTCATTTGCCATTCTTTCTCTAGCTCCACTTCAATATATTATAAAAAATTACATAGGAAATCATAGCTCATTCCTATAACCATCATCAATTATGGTAACCATCATCAGTCATCGAATTGTCATCAATTAGAATAACTGATGTTGGTTAGCCTGACCATTATCAGTCACCTGTTAAGAACATAATAGATTGTTATTTCTTACCTCTTTCACACCCAACCAGACCCCATTTTTTCTTATGATCTATCTATAGAGCTCGTTCAAATTTTTTTGAACCAGATCTTGACCCATGGTATTGACCTATTATGCTATAATTAGTCACCTTATTGAATAGGTATTTTATTCCTTTTTGGCATAAGCATTTACTTTATTGTTAATTTTAATACAAGCACATTTACTTTTTGTTATCAAATCATTTTATCATTAGGGGAGTGGATTGATAACCCTCCAAGGAAGCTTTAACTTCTTAGAGATAGCATATGTAGGCAATCCACCCTTCATATCTATCTAACCAAAACTTTGGTTTAGTGTGGTTTTATTGTAGGTAGTCCTTCTTCATTGAAAAGGATCTCACACTTTGTTTTGCTACTAATGAGCACAACATTTAACTAGCTACACACCCCTCATCATTTGTTTCTTTCCTTCCTTCTAAAAGTTAAGAATAGAGTTAGAAATCATAAGAAACAAATATTAGTAAACATGATAAGGCCAAGGCATCTTCACCTAGTGATGATAAATCCTTAGGTGGTGCTACAACCCATTTAGTAGCAATGAACCTCCCCTTGATAACATCACATACATCTATTGGGGGCATGATTTATTTTTTTACATCATTGTTCCCCAAATCAAATCATAATGTTGTTACATCCTCCATCAGAACAATTACCACTTTAACCCAATTAGTATTTTAAATTCTTATATCAACTAAAAAAATGGGTACATCTCTTTTTGTGACTTCTCAAACTTCAAACCTTAGCTATTAAAATGAACAATATCTTGTATAAACTATTAAACATTTTCAAGCTAAGTTTACTAACATTAAGCAAATTTATATAAAATCACCTTATGGTATTGATTCACAAGATGTGTTACATAATCCTCTTACACCTAAAATATCTTTTCACTCTTTGAGAACTACTTTTTTTGCACCCAAATTATAATTTTATGATGGAAAGGGTGATATTGAACAATATCTCCAATATTTCTATGTGGCATGTCTTGATTATGCCTCTAGTGATAAAAATTTGACCAAATTATTTTCAAGGAGCTTAGAATACTATGATTTACCACTCTAATTAGTTATATAATTTGATCCTCTAGCCAATAATTTCCTAACACATTTATTTATCAACATCACTAAAAATATCTCATATGCTTAAATTATGAATACCAAGTAAGGAACCAATAAACCTATCAATGAATATGTTTTGAGATATAAAACAATGTTGGGAAAAATGAAAAATCTGATCATAGATAAAGAATTAGATTGCACATTCAAAAAAATCTTTATTTCCATATTACATGAGTCCATTATGTTAAAAATTTCAAATATTTTGATGATTTATTCTATATTTTTACAATGGTGAAATGAAACTTATTTCGTTGAACAAGCATAATTATGTATCAAACACACTAACTACATCTAATACTAAATTTCATATCAAACCAAGATACAAGGTCAAACCTAAAAATCATAAAAATAAAATAACCAAAATGGTTAACATGATGTCACATCAAAATAATCAACTCATTTTATCTAATTTACCTAAGATATAATTTACATAATTACCTGAGTCTTCAACTTCTGTACATCAAAAAATTGTGGAGTGTCATCTCATATCTCTCCCTCCTCCCATAGAGATTGATATGAGTTTAAATTTACCTAAAGGATATTATGCTAATTCATATTATGACTATCATCAAGGCCTTGGTACTTCTAAAAACAAATATTATACCTTGAATCATAAGATCCAACACCTAATTTATGACCAAAACATTACCTTTGATGATCCTCCAAAGGATTTAGGTTCACAACCTAGTGATCATCATAATTAAAAAATATTTAAAAATCATTTACAATATAATTATAATAAATATATAGAAGTGAAAATAGTATATAATTCAGCTCTTATTCCATCACATTATGGGCACCCATTAGATGGAATTATTGGCAATTATACACACATAATACCTCATATGGTTTAGAGACCTTTTATTACATTTGATGATAATTAAATAGTTGACGATGAATCATATATTCATTCATTATTTATTAGAGAATATCTTAATCATCCACCTATATGTAATTTTATGATTGATAATGGTTCTATTGGGAATGTATGGACCATGATGTCACTAATGAATTTGGGATATAGACATGATGATTCATACCCTTCAACTAAAATGGTTAAATAATTTTATGGGTTACCATACCATGTTATTAGTGAGATTTATTTTCCTTTATAGGTTGGTCCAACATGTGTGGTTACCACCTTCTTAGTTATTCCATATATAATAGTCTTTTATATGTTATTGGGAAAACTTTGGATACATAAAATTTGCATAATACCTTTCATAGTGGATGTGTGTATTAAATACATTCATATCAATAGCGTAGTCATAACCCCCATAATTTTTCATGTACATTCCCTTCAACAAGATAAGTATATTCCAACACAACTATTATAAAACCTAATAAGGCTAAACCTAAATCAAAGGATAAGCAATAAAAAATATGCATTCCTAGGTGGCCCATACTTGAGAGGCCACACAAGAGATACATAGTGGATTCCATATAATCTTCATCTATGCCTACACAACATAATCAATTTCCTAGATAAACTATACATGTTAAATTACAATTACTCCAAAGAAAACACAAATCACTAAAACATGGGTTCCATGAACCCCTACTCTTTATATTGTTTCTTCATGACAATATAGTATTAGTACACATACCTAGGATACCAAATATTATAAAAATATAGATATGACACATATATATGCTCCTTAGCATTACCACCAATTTTAAACAACATATTCTAATCTTGGAAATATTTTTGATCATTCCTTAGATGGTATCATGGGACATCCTTTTCCTTTCAAATATTCTAAGAATACAAAAAATTCAAATATTCTAAAAATACAAAAAAATTGGCATTCACTTATTTCATTATCTCATTTGCATCTATGTTGTGTTAAAGTGGGTTTTATGCACACTAGAATATCTTATAAGTTAACCTCTAATGTTTTAGGATAAGTGAAATAAGGTTCACTCCAATGTAGAGTTGTGAGGTATTGGGTTTTGTAAACAACTTAGAGGTGGAATAATTGAGCAAATCAATTATTTACCCTAGATGGTTTGGATATGATATGAGTATAGACATACTTTGGATGGGTGATTGGGTGAATCTAACCTAAAACGGTTAGGATCAAACTTAACTCAAAAAGGAATAAGGATAGTGTAAAAACAAAGTTTATGAATCAAAATTAGATGAAACCTTTCTACACTAGATCTTAAACTATGGGTTGGATGAGTATTTATAAAATTAATGCTTAATACATGTTACTATTGGCACATAAAAGAGACAAACATAGTTAGTGTTCCAAGGGAACTAGACAAAGTAAACTTTAATGTTCATAATCAAAGGTTGCTGCATTTTTAAGATTATGATTGCACATATACAAAGGGAGATTATTATTAAACATAAATATTTAAAATAAAAAATATACACAACCCAAGGATTTAAATACAAAAATAATATAAATTATTCAATGAATCATATATTTGGAAAAGAAATGAATATTACACATCTAGACAAACATGTAGAAGAATTCATAAAATGTCTTATTTATATTGATATCCAAAATTTATCCTCCATTTGGAATTAGGAGGATAAAAATATATATAACTTGGTGAGGGGTTTCCTCATCCTCCAAAAAAGGTATAAATTTATATTTTTTAATGATAGACTATATGTTAAAAATCATACATATTGTGCATGTATGCAAGACATGCATATAAATAAAATCCCTCAGATGAAATTTATTAAATATGATATTATATGCCAAAATAGAATGGAGATATCAATCTATATTACAATAGATTACATGAAAACATATATTTTTATTTAAGTATGGTTCTTTCTTGTCACTACCCAAATAATAAGTATACCACATGATTGATGTAACAACTGAAGTAGTCAGAGGCAATGCATGTGAAGATATAGTTGAAGTGATAATTTATAGAAATTTGTTAATGGTTATTACCTAAGTGCTACTAGTGGGATCAATAGAATAGTTATTAGTGTATTAGCTTCCACATAAGGTTGAGTGAATATGGGTGGTATTAGTATTGTACCATGAATTATATTAACATCTCTCTTAATACCATTTAACTATTTGTATTGTGCATATGAAAAATTAAATCCAGTGTTAATTATTTCAAAATTGAGCACACATTACTTGAATATCTACATGATTTCATCTATCATCCTATTATGATCATCTTCAAAATATATAAATTCTTCTATGAGGGCCTCAACCTTAGTTAATGATGAGTCTATAAAATGATGCATTATTGTTATAGTCTATGACCTTAAATATGTCAAATAGTTGAGCATTGTATGTAATCTTGATATTTATAAATAGGATAAGGTAGGAAAAAGATGATTTTATCTATATAAATAAATATAAACTCTAAGTCTATCTTCTTTGCATTATGTTGTAACCATTTGCATGTTTTAGGCTTCACATTTTGATATTTATAGGTAATAGTAGCATTAATATGAGTTTTAACAAGATTTCATGAAGATATGGATGATCTAAGACAAAGAAACAATAATATAAGACCCAGTTATGGATAATAAATCTTGCTACAAATTTCACCAACCATCTATGAATGGCTACATATTTCACTAGTCAAATGCAGATTTTATTAGGCAGCTCCAGATTTCGATAGTAAGCTACAAAGTTCATAATTTTTGTTATGGATTGACCCATTTTGCTCCAAAATTAATCATATCATGTATTAAAAGGTTTACATAGCTTCTTCACCTTCTTCATGACAATATATAAGACTCCTTTTGAGATTTATATTTTTGTGCATGTATATAGATAGTTTTCTATTTTTGTTTAGTTTTCCATTTTTGGAAGTTGTTATTCTAGGTCACAATATTTAAGACAAAAGATATGAATATAATACATGTATAGGTTTGGTCGCTAGATATAGGTAGGCATGGTAATTGTAATCTTATATGGATTTTTTGATTCCTTAAAGATTTCATTGCAACATCCTTCTATTCTAACTATATCACCCAATCTATGTAGAATATCTTCATGTTTCAAATCAGTCAAGTTGTTACTTAGATTATAGGGATAAATAGTTTATTTCCATAGAATAAATATACAGATACATTATTAGGTTTGTAACATATACATAAACATATAGATATATTATAATTTTGGTTATTTTCTATAATACAAAAGCATTATGATAGTTTATTTCCCAATTCATGTGTTGAATAATATCTTAGAGTTGAGTTGATTCAAACCTGAATTTGAGGGTGAGCAAGGGTCCACTCCCCAAGGATACAAGAGATTTGTTTTGGTATTTATAAATATATTTCCTATTTATTTTAATTAAGATATATATATATATATATATATATATATATATATATATATATATATATATATATATATATATATATATATATATGCATAATTAAGATTGATAACCTGCTTGATAAATTGGATAGTTGATGTGTTACTTTCAGCGTAAGCATTTAATTATTTTTATTCTCATAATTTTATTCTAAAAAAGTGGATTTGATACTCTTTTAATTATATAAGTGTGATTTAATATTACTTATATTCTGCAAGTGTGAATTTGAACCTAGTATAGGTGAGTTTCATAGCAGTGTGTGATCATTTCTAGGTTCTTTAATTAAATTCAAATTGGTTTGTTAATATTTTCTAAAATATTATTTCTTTTCAATATTAGTTTCGGAATTAGAAATAAACATAGATCAGCATAACATCAAAACCCCCCAAAAATAGTAATGTTAACTTAAAATCAATAAAGTGCCTTACTATAGATAGCTTTAGACATTGCCCTAGTAAGAATTGACACCAACATAAGTTGTTTAAATGAAGGGGTAAAAATGGTACTCATCATTTTTGGTACTATTACTTGGGTACCTTTCAAGTGTTAGTACAATAAACACTAAAACTAAAATTCCATTTATTAAAAAAAAGAATAAAATCACTCTCTTCTCAAAATCAATTATATGAGTAGGTCACAAGATTCACAGGGTAGGTTTGTTCCAAAAGATTATGATATTTTATAGGAAAGAATCAAGGTTGCTTCAGATAAAATAGATAGCTTGAAAAAAGAGATAAGTAAGACTTTCAAAAATATCTCTAGAGAACTAGAAGAATCTTCCTCTACAAAAGTTGAAATTGTTGATACTAAACAACTAGAATTCCCTCCTCTTAATAGAACTCTTTTTGACATGGGAGAAAATGTAGGCCATTTGGAGAATCCTTGTAGGAATGCTCTTGAGAGGAATTTCTCTTATCCTATTATCTTTGAAGATGATGAATGACCAAAAATGAAAAATATTTCTCCATCCAATCTACCTACCTTCAAAGGTTTTTCTAGTAAAGACCCAAATCAATTTATTTTTGAGTTTAAGGTCCTATGTCAGACTTATGAATACACGTCAGATACTCAAAATCTAAAGCTCATTCCTTCTACTTCAAAAATGAGGTGGTTTATGGGGATAGGAGGGAAATTTATTCACACTTGGAGAGAAATGAAAATAATATTCTTAGATAAATATCAATATTAATGTAGGGTTAAGGATAGGAAATAAGAATTTTTCAAAATCAGACAAAATGAAGATAAGAACCTTGAAGAGTACTTAGTTCGGTTTGATTTTGCCCTTAACAGATGTGGTTATGAACTACTTGAAGAAGTGATCAAAACTATTTTCCTTAAATGATTATATTATTCCTCTAGGGATTATTTGAATCTTATGGGGAAGGTAGATATTACTAAATTATATTTCTAAGAAATCACATGGTTATGCACTAACTACTCTAGAATAAAACCTAGTATTAGAAGAGGGAAACTACGGAAATCTAGTGATGTGAGATAGCTCATGAAAGAACTAGAAAACTTCAAAATGGATATGTTGGTTTAACTAAATTAAACATTGAATGGATTTTAAGCCAAGGCTAAATATAATACTAAACCATTAGATATTTATTTCCCATAATTCAGATTGAAACATGTACTTAGACACTATTCTCTAGATAAAACTAAAATATTTGGAATATGTGATTCTAAGGATTATGACACAAAGAATTATATTCATCTCCCTAGACTCAAAAATTAGTTAAAACAAAATGCACATACCATAGAAGAAACTAACTATGTTTAGAGACAAGAAAATACATTTCAACAAAATCAACATTTTGGCTCAAGGATTCCTTTTCTATAATGGCATGCACTTGTATAAATATGGACTGTACCACCATGGGGTACCCAAGAATGGATGCCACAATAGTGGATGATACCCCAGCATTTTCAATAAACATGGATACCCCAAGGCCATCAATAGCCATTGACAAATCAACACTAGAATTTTGGTCCAAACTATAATCAACAACAACAAAGAAGGTATCCTCAACAATAACAAAAAAAAGAATTAATGAATCCCTAATAAAATCAAGTAACCCCTATAGAACAAGTAAACCAACCTTAGCTACCTACTTAGCCAATAAAAAATCTAAAAAATAGATAGGTTTTTGTAAATAAACTAGGTGAAACAATGGGGGTAGGAGCTATTTAATGTGTAGACATTCATCTTCGATCAAGAAGAGCATTGCAAGAACCTAAGATCATCATGAAAAAAGTGCCATATGAGAAAATAAACCCATAGACTCAACTAGAGAAAGAAGAAAAGTCTAAAGAAGAAAATATAAAATATAGGAAGTCATTATAACTCTTCCAGCTATTTATTTTCCAAAAATATTGAAGGAAGTGGAAAACAACAAAAAATCTGAATTGATCCAAGAAATCAAAAAAATTAAACATAGAGATTCTATTATTACAAGCCATTAGAGACATTTTAGAAGTAAATAGGGTGATCAAAAGTTTGTGTATCAAGACACCTAGTAGAAAAGTACAATATCCTAAGACCATATAGGTTGATGGTAAGCTTGATGATTTATTAGTAGGTAAGTTGCATTTGCCTAAATATGGAGAGCCAGGAAGCCCTATCATTTTATAAAAATTTAATAGAAATATATATAAAATGTATTGGTAGACTTAGGAGATGATATTAATGTAATTACTATGGACACCATTAAAAATATCTCTTTGAAGGATGTGCAACCAACTACCACAATCCTACAGATGATAGATCATTCCACTACTAAATCAGAAGGTGTCATTTAAGATATAACATTGACTATAGAGTCATAGGAATATCTTGTTGACTTTATTGTTATCCAACCTAAGAATAAATATATTGGATAGCCATTAATTATAGGAATACCTTATTTATAAACTATAGCAACATTGATTGATTGTAGATCAGGAGATATGACCATCTCAAATGGTCTTAAAGAAAAATGGATTTCTTTATATCCTCCTGCTCAACCATCAATCAATACTATCAAAAAGTTATGGGTTGACCAAAATAGTGAAAAATGTGATAGAATATCGTCTCTATCTATGTCTACAATCACTAATCATGTTGAGGAATTAGAATATGAGTTATTAATAAGTATTAGAATTGTTATAGATCTTGATAGTCTAGTTATGGATCTTGATAGTCCAACTACAGATCTTGATAGTCCAACTATAGATTGCAACAGAATAGCCAAAATTTTGAATCAAAGACCCTTTCAAAGTATCACTTCCTATTATTCTAATAATTCATCCTCTTCCACCTCTTTAAACATGTTGTATGACCATAAATACATTTAAAATAACGCGATTTAATGTGCATATGAAGGCCAAAACTCATTCCTAATAGCCTTCCATTATCTAGCTAGAGTTATTCCCATAGCGGATAAGTTTGCCAAATATTCTATTACATTTCATATATTACTAAAAAATACTTGTCCTCTCAAATCATTGATGAGTTAATTCAAAAAAATATACTCTTCCCATCCAGACACTAAATAAATCATGGTAGCACTAGAGAAGACACTCAGCATAAATAGTTAGTTGATAGATGATCAAGAAATGAAAGTTTTTGATGTACTCAAAGATCACACTCAATATTTTATTTGAAATATAAATACATGAAGTTAATACATCAAAGTTTATGTAAACACCATATTTACATGGAAAACATTAATCCAATAAGGTAATCTCAAATAAAAATTAATCATGCCTTAAAAGACATTGTGAAACTTGAAATTGAAAAGTTGCTAGAAGTAGGATTCATTTTTCCTATTTATGATAGCCAATGGGTCTCTCCCTTGATCATTATTCTAAATAAAAATGGTAAATTGTGAGTATTTTTATATTATAGGGAATTAAACAAGGTGACAATGAGAGATTACCTTCCTATACCCTTCATTGATCAAGTACTTGACAACTTGGATAGGAAAAGATACTTTTCTTTCCTAAATGGATTTAGTGGATACAACTAAATACAAGTGGAACCTGAGGATCAAGACAAAATAACCTTCACTTATCCATGGGGAACATTTTTATTATAGATTCGTACCCTTTGGTTTATGTAATGCACCTGCCAATTTCCAATGACCAGTCCTAGCCACTTTTTAGACTTGACTAATGAATGTGTAGAGGTTTATATGAATGATTTTACTATTCATGGATAATCCTTTGATGAAGGTTTGATAAATATAAAAAATGTAATACAAATATGTGATGATCACCATTTGTCTCTAAGTCATGAAAAATGTTTGATTATGGTAGAAGAAGTCATAGTTTTAGGACATCATATTTCTGCAAAAGGAATCCAGGTAAATCCAAAGAAAATTGAAGTCATTTAAAACTTTCTTATTCCTCAAAATCAATTGACATAAAGAGTTTTTTAGCCCATGAATGTTACTAAAGAAGGTTCATAGAAAAATTTAGAAATATTGTTGATCCAATGTTTGATTTACTCACAAAGGAGAGTGATTTTATCTAGAATTTAACTTGTCAATAAGAATTTGAAACATCAAATAGAAGCTCAATATTGCACCAGTCTTAAGAGGACATAACTAGTCATATCCTTTCCATATTTATACTATTGCATTGAATCATGATATGGGAGATATTTTAGGACAAAAAGATGAAAATGGACATATGTATGACATATACTACATAAGCAAAAACTTAACTTCAACTGAAATAAATTATATAACCACTGAGAAGGAATTCCTTACTGTGATTTATGCCATAAATAATTTTAGACTCTATATTACTAGTTATAAAATATTTGTATATATTAATCATGAATTTATTAGGCATTTGATAAAGAATCTAGTAGTAGGAGGAAGAATTATTAGGTGGTTATTATTTTTTCAAGAATTTGACATAATAATTATTGATAAACCAAAAAAAATTCAATGTGGTTACTAATTTTCTTTCTAGATTAAATAACACAGATGAAAAATAGCCTGTAAAAGATAAATTTCTAGATGAATAGCTATTTTTTGTTTCAGTATAATCACCTTGGTTTGCTAATATAGTAAAATTTCTAGCTACAAGGAAGTTTCCTTTAAATATACCAAAAATTAAAAGAAACATTTAATTAAAATCAATTATTCTTATAAATGAATTAATGGTAAACTATTTGAACTTGGACCTGATCATATTTTCTACAGGTGCATAAAAGAGAATGAAATTTGTGATATCATTCATCCATGTCAAGATGAACCTAGAGGAGAACACTATTTAGTGAAAATAACTTACATAAAATCCTTAGATCTGGATATTTTTGGCCAACTCTTCACAAGTAGGCAAAAGCATATATTTGGCAATGTGATTCATGTCAATGAATGGGGAAACCTACATTATCCTTCGAGATGCCTCTTCATCCATATATAGTTATAGAACCTTTTAAAAAGTGGGGTATGGACTTTTTTGGGCCCATAAATCCACCTTCACAAGGTAAATAATACTTGTTGGTTTATATGGATTATGTAACCAAATGGGATGAGATACAAACTCCCTCCTTAGAAAAATAAGAAGTAGTAGCAGACTTCCTATACAAGATTATACAATATTTTTGAGCACCAAGGGATATAATATCTAATTAAGGGCCACATTGCATGTCCAATATGATCCAAGCATTCATGAATATCTACCAAAGTCAACCACATGAAATCTTCTCCATACCATCCTCAAGAAAATAGACAAGCAGAAGTTACTAATAAAGAATTAGAGAATATCCTTACCAATATAGTTAGTAGCAGTAAGAATAATTTAAAAAGAAACCAAAAAAATAGAAATAATAAGAAAAAATGAGTTCAAAAATTTAGTTGGTTTCAAAGAAATAAATTTAATGTTATTATTTATTATACTATTTTTCATGATTAATTCATGAAATTTTCTATGTAAGAATAGGTAAGGAAGACTGATAAGGACAATATAATTATTTTTAAGCTAGAGTGTTTTTTTTCCTAAGTGTTAGTTTTAGATGTTTAAGTTACATGCATTTGCTCAAACCTATTGGCATAAAAAAATTTCATAAGGAGATACAAGGAGAACATTCTATGATGTCAGCATAAGTTCATGTCAAAAGAAAAGAATATATATTTTGAAACCCCAAAGCATGTGCTATGGATAATATCCCTTCTAGTCATAAAAATACTTCATGATGACACATCACTATAATCATATTTCATTTATGAGAGATAAAAATTAGAGGGTTTGAAAGATTGATGATAGAATGATTTCAAAAGCAATAAAAAGGAAAAATTACGTCATCATACTTTTAATTGATGTTGTCATCATTGATTAGCATGCTTTGAGTGTTGTCCACAATTTAAATTCTAAGGATCTAATATTATTGTCTATTCATTTTGCAGTAGAGTTTGTTTTTCTTTTTTAAAAAGAGTAAAAGATTGACTATGTCATGTGCAAGTTTAGAATTTGAAATGGGGCTAAAGAAGAAATTTGAACAAAAAAATGCAAGCAAGTTATTAAAGGAATAACCAATAAAGGAGATACTAATAACAACTGGATGGCTTAAGTTATTTCTCAAATTCTAGGGATATGATGATATATTAGTAACTAAATTCATCCTTCATTTGAAATATAACCTCTCCATGGTTCAAGGTGTTCAAATACCCTTTCCCACATAGATCCATAGTGAATTATTAGGAATTCTAAATAAAGGTGCATGAATAGTAGGAAGATCTTCATTTAGTGATCTCATTTAGATTTTTAGTAGTGAGGGAGAATCAATACTAGTCTATGTGGAAGATTTCAAAGGAAGAATCAAGGGAGTTAGCAGTGAATCTTTACTTGAACCATGGAGGTATATTTCCTTTTGGCTGATAAAATATTTAACATGGGAAGGGAGATGTAGTGTGTTAAGTTGTATGGTGTTAAGGATGTTAATCCACTTGAGATATGGTGCTCAAAAACCCCAACATAGAATAAATTTTCCTTCATTCCTCCTAGGATATATTTAGTTTATAGATATTATGTATTCCAAAAATCCCTCTATCATCTGTCACCATGGGTTAATCCAATTAATCATCCAACATCACTTTATATAGCAGGAAGTTAGAATGAAATCTTGGGCTACCTTCTATGAAGGAAAGAAAATAAAAACACTTAAGCCTATGAGGTAGATTCCTTTACATACTCATGCTTCAAGTTCTAAAACCCCACCTAGAATTTTTCTCATAGAAGTTGCCTCCAAATCCACTCCTATCACAAGATCCTCAGATAGAACTATTCCATTACAAACTCAAAGTTTTCTTTGTATAATATCACCCCCTAAGCCAACATGTAAAATTTTGAGACTCAGACCTTCTACCAAAATCTATCAGTATATTCCTCAAGCTACTCATGTTCAAAAACCCATTTAGATAGTTGAAAATGAGTCCTTTATAGACCCTACCTCCGAACTAAAACCTTAATAACCTTCAAATACAAAAACCCTTCCTCTTCCTAAAAGAAGAAGGAAATTAATCCTAGTTTTTTATAGTGATGAGACCATTTCTACAAAAACCTTGGATATCTTGAGACAGAACCCCACTTCCATTACTAGTGAATCCTAGAATAAAGAAGAAAAGGAAATCCCTCTCCCATAAGAAGAATTTGCTAATGACTTTGCTAAAACCATCCTTGATGAGATTATTATTCCCTCTATATAAAAAATAAGGGATAAAATAAAACTCCTATTGAATGAAGATAAAGGACAAACTTCAAAGGATGAAGATGATGTCGAACTACAACATGATCTAGCATTGTCTCAACTAGAAGCCACTGTTAAACAAAATGTAGAAGATATTCTTAAACTAATTACTATTACTCAAAACAAAGATTTTGTGATTGAATATTTAATGAAACAAATTGAAAATATGGAAATCCAATCCCTAAATAGAGTGGATGATGTAGATGATGAAATTATTGATGTATGGATCCATACCAAATCACTTAATGGAGAGAATATTTATTTAAGGAGAAATATTCTCAAATATGAAATAAAAAATGCTAGACTAAGGACCCAAATAGGTTCTAGATATTATAATGTTCTTCTTAAGGTCATGATGGAACAAGGTTGTCAGACTATTTTGTCTATTCTAGATGTGAAAAATCAATGGGAGAAATTTTGACTAGAACTTGAAGAGATGAAAAGGAAAAATCACCTGCTTAGGAAGGAAAATCACCTTTTAAAAAAGTAAAAATGGCAAGTAAAGGATGAGTTGACAAAATCTCAAAAAAATAAGATTAGGTTAAATAAACTCTTCAATTTACATGTTGACTAAGAGAAAAACTGCTATCTTACAGAGTCCTTTCTTTTGCATATAGTTTATTTTTACATGAATAGTTTTTTAGATGGAAAATATTGTATTTATCTTATGATTTATCACATGAAATAAATACTAGTGATGAATTCATGACAGTGTTTAAAAATAATACTCCTGATAGACAATATCTACTTTGTGAGTTCTACTTGTGTGACATTATTTTAGGAAATATAATCTTTCTTGGTGAAACTATTTATAGGAAAAATTTAATTAAGAACCCTTCTTTCTACATACAGAAATTAGATTACTTGGTGGGATCGATATAATTATCACACTAATTTTGCACAGGATGTTGGGTTATGCATCAATACTCAATTTAGTGATGCACAATAAATATTAGATAAATTTTAGAGTTTTTATCAACAACCCAAAATTTGTGATCATTATATTTCTACTTTACAGGATGACCTCTTGAATCTTGATTTATTTGTTTAGCATAATTTTTATGATGTAGTGGTTTCTTGTAGATAATGGTGGCATATGTTACCAGTTCTTTTGAGAAGAAGAGAAGTGTTGTCACCCACTACTATTCAATGGTCCCTTAAAAGGGTTAAAGTTATTGTGAAGATAATTTTAGATGTTATATAAAGATATGGAATGAATCCATGGATAGGGATGAGGTACAAACCTCCATTACTACTTTCTACTATGTCCTCATGGCATAATGTAGGACCTCAATCTGAGGAACAATTTCTAATATGGTTCCACTTTGTGTAAAGGGATATGGACATCACTTCTCATCATCAAAAGATATTTCAAGATCTATATTCCATCTATGACTTGAGTCTTAAGCTAGAATATATATTTCATAATTATGAATACTGAGGGTACTAATTTTCAAAAGGCACTTGCAAAAGGTAAGGTGAGGGGAAGATGATGAGTCCATAAAATGACTCATTATTGCTATAGTCTATGACCTTAAATATGTTAAATGGTTTAGCATTATATGTAATCTTGATATTTATGACTAGCATAAGGTAGGAAATATATGATTATATATATATAAATTAATTTAGAGTATAATTCTATCTTTTTTGCATTATGTTCTGACTATTTGCATGTTTTAGGCTTCACATTTTGATATGTACAGGCAATAGTAGCATTAATATGAGTTTTGACAAGATTTCATGAAGATAAGGATAATACAAGACAAGGAATCAATCATTTGAGACCCAAAAATGGATTCTAAAGCTTGCTATATATTTATCTAGCTAGATATGGATGGCTACATATTTCACCAGTCAGCTGTGGATTTCATTAGGCAACTATAGAATTTGATCGTAAGTTATGAATTTCATTAGTTTTGTTATGGATTAACCCAATTTTATATATAAATGATCATAGAATGTTATAAAGGGTTCAAATATATTCTATACCTTATTCAAGATAATCTAGAAGACTCCTTTTGACATTTCTATTTATGTGCATGTATATAGATAGTTTTCTATTTTTATGTAGTCTTCCATTTTTGGAAGTTATTATTCTAGGTTGAAAGACTAAAGATAGAATATATAGATATCATATATGTATATATTTGGTCTCTAGATATTTTTAGGCATGGAATTTTTTATTTGATTGGATATTTTGATTTCTTAAAGATTTAATTACAACATCCTTCTATTCTAACTATATCACCCAATCTATCTAAAATATCTTCTTATTTCAAATCTATCAAGTTGTTACCTAGAATGTAGGGATAAATAGTTTATTTTCATATACTAAATAGATATATACATTATTGGATATGTAACATATACGTATACATATAGATATATTATAGTTTTGGTTATTTTTTGAAATATAAAAGCATTGCAGTAGTTTCTTTCTCAATTCATGTGTTGAAGAGTATCTTAGATCTGAGTTGATTCAAACCTGAATCTGAGGGTGAGCAAGGGCCACTCCCTAAGGAGATATGAAATTTATTTTGGTATTTATAAAGTTATTTCATGTTTATATATATATATATATATATATATATTTAAAATTAAGATTGATAACCTATAGGATAGATTGGCTAGTTGATGTGTTACTTTCAGTATAAGCATTTAATTATTTTCATTATCATATTTTAATATGAAAATGTGGATTTAATATTATTTTAATTATATAAATGTGATTTAAGATATATTTTATTCTACAAGTGTGAATTTGAACCTAACTTAGGTGAGTTTTGCAACAGTGTGTGATCATTTCTATGTTCTTTAATTAAATTCATTTTGGTTTATTTATATTTTCTAAAATATTTTTTCTTTTCAACATTATTTTAGTAATTATAAATATACATAGATCAACATAACATCAACATCCCTCAAAAATAGTAATGTTAACCTAAAATCAATAAAATGTCTTACTGTAGATAGCTTTAGACACTGCCCTAGTAAGAATTGACAAGAACATAAGTTATTTAAATGAAGGGTTAATAATGACACCCATCAATTAACTTATATTTTTCAAGATTAATTAATTTTATAATATCTTCACTAGTTTTATACATAGTGCCTTTATAATCTGCCATTAGACACCGATTCTTATTTTGACTACCACTCTCTCTCATCACTATCCAACACATGGATAGGTTCCATTTATTTTATTTTTATTTTTGGTTCCTCCTTTTCATCCTTTGATTTATCATACAGAGGGACCTCTCTATTAAATGGACCTTCAATAGGTATTTCTTCTAATTGCACATTTGGAGGAGATATAGTAGATTTCATGGGTTTTCTCTTGTAAGTTACAATGGGGGGCTGAGTAAGAATAGGGTCTTACCCTAAAATGGATGGGATTTGAGATGAAGGGGATTAAACATATGAAGGTGAAGTGGAAATGGGAGAAGTGGTAGGAGATGGAGGAATTGAAACTACAGATGAAAGAGTAGTAAAATAACTATGTAAGAATACATGAAGACTTACCTTTTTAACTATGGTTAATGGAGGTAAGGGAATCAAATAAATTACTACTAATTGTCCACCTATAGTATGTCAATTAATTTTAGTTGCAGTGGGGATCTAAATTATATCTTTTAATAGAGGGGTTGGAAGTCCCTTAATAAATGTTCTTCCTAATCTATGGATCCATCTTCCATTGAGAGGCACCTTCTTCTGATAGGATAACTTATGATTGTTGTGGAGAGTAAGGATGCTTATATTTTTTGATAATTGAGCCTAAGGTTATATCCATTTATGAATTATATATTTATCTTCCTCATCCATAATTTTAATCACCCACTCCTTGGTAATTCAAGGATCACATTGGATTTCCTAGGATACTATCATGGGCATCTTATAATGATTCATGTGAATGTATAATTTTGAATCATATATAAAATTGATAAAAATATAATCACGTTTTAAGATCTTATGACCATAGAGAATGTTTAATCCTTTATAAGGTCATTGAGGTATTACGATACTATAATTCTGGGATACCAATCATGATACTATGCATGATTTAATTCATAGTTTGCCCTAATATTACTAATTGAATTGAGGTCCCTCCTTAGTGAGTATTGCATTTGGAAAATTATTAGAGGATTATTATGATATTAACCTTGGAACTTGGTACTTATATCCTCATATGCATTGTTATATATATAAAAATCTATTTCATGGTCTGTTACTTTACCAGGAATAAAATGAGGTAAATAAGGGGAGGGGCTCTAGTTACATCTATACTCAAAGTTAAGATAATAACTAATGTATAATATTAAAAAATAATGCCTAAATATAATATAGTAATTATTAATATTTTTTTAATAAGAGTATGATAGTTCATCCCATAGTGTTGATACAACCATAACAACTTAATTAATGAAGTTTGTTCTAATTATAGATTACATGGCAAAGGATATTTATTGTATCTATCTCTTTATGGATAAAAGGAATTATTAAAATTAATTTTGAGGTGACATTTAGAAACATGAATAAATTTCTTATTTTTGGAAATTAGAATAGAATGAAATAATTTCATTAATAAGGTGCACAACCTAACAATTAAGTATATATTTATCTTGGTTGTTAATATGTTAAACCCCATCACATTATTTGAACTCATGAACTCTTACAATAAAAAAAGGATTTATGTTAAGTTATATCATCCACTTAATTAATTAGTAAAAGGTTAAAGTTGATTATAATTCACTTAGGATAATACCAATCATCTACCATATTTGATATGTTTCTTCTTATTTTTTCAAAAATCTTGGGCATGGAGTGCCCATTAATGACTTGTTATACTAGTGGGTATATCTCTTATACAATTTTATTTATTTACCTCCTCAGTATGTAAACATTTAGTATGGAAAATTCATCACAAAAATTATTTTTCACATATTATGTATATGGTTCATAGGGCTGCCCATAGGTGGTGTGCATTATTGCCATAATTACATATACTACACAAGACATCATGTAAACATTTCCATCAGATGACCTTTCATAAACCTTTAACATTTTTGGCCTAAGCCTAACACTAATAATCTCAACAAGTGCCATCATTTTATCGTAATTCTAAGTGAGTTCTTACATGGGCACCCATGCCTCATGTAATTAAGTGGTATTAAAAAATATATATAGCCTATTTAACAAGACCATGGCTATTCTAATACTAGGCTAGAATTTTTTTATGGGAAATAAGGAAAAAACTCCTCATATATTCAATTTTTCACCTTTTTCCATCTAATATTTAAGCTTACCTTAAATTTTCTTATGGTTTAACTAGGCATTAGTTGTGACCTGGTTATAAATTAATTCAGGCACTGGTAGGTGCATATAATTTTCAAATGCCTCCCTAGAAATATAGGCCACCACATTCATGTGAGGCCTAAAGTTAAATAAGTATCCAATAATTACTATTAATAAAAAAATCTCAAAGTAATTTTATACATAACATTACCTCAGATTTCATTGTCACATTATGTAAACCCATTATTTTAATTGGTAATGGATAATCTATGCATGTTTTAATGTTCTCATCCAATTTCTCTAAAGATGAGTATTTTTTAATTTTGTCTATATCATATCAGAGTGTAGATTAATGAGGGGATGACACACCCTTTTGTCAATGACTATGTCTAAGTATTTAGTACCCCTGAGATATAATATTAAGAGGGAGGTTGGTTAGCTACTCAGGATGAGAAAGCCATTGTTATGCTATAGATTTTTTGGTAAATTAAATGGGTTCATTATTAAATTTTATTAGCACAAAAATTATGGTATTTGATAGCTTAGTGAATCAAATGCATATTTCATAGCTCATTTCTTAATGGCAAAGTTATTTAATGTTCTCATTATTTTGCCTATATCACTTAAAGATTGAGACTTGAATGCCTAATTTGTGAAAATTTAATGCAATAATAGTTTTTATATCTACTTATTATTTTGATATGATATTTGATAGTCAGCTTTGGTAGGTGTCTTTTGCCATTCATAATATTTATATTCATTATGAATGCTTAGTCATCTTTGCTAGCTAAATGTCCATTTCCTTTATATTCAACTTTTTCCTACCTATCAAGTCTTAAATTTGTGTTTCATCTACACATTTATGATATTATGAAACTTTTCATAATATAATTTAACTTAGGGGTCTTTTGTATTTCAAAATTATACTTTGTATTCTTAATGGGCAATGGATTAATGATATTTTTCCACTTGACATGATCTCAGGGATCTATGGCTCTTTGAAATTCTAAATTTTAATTTTGAATGATAAGATCCAAGATTCTGAGAGGATGATACATGGATGAATATATACTTTATAGATACTATCATATTCTACTCTTGTACCTTTCTCTTGATAATTCTTAGGCATTTGATATGGTGACACATAGACAGTCCTTAGGAGTCTAGAGAAAATGAAACATGGGCAATGTACATTTAACTAATAGGTTCTTAGTTGATGGTATCATGTCATGTGGATGAATATCATTAACTTTAAGATTTAAACCTTTTTCCGTTATACTTGAAAATGATAGGTCCTTAGTGAATTGGTTAATGCCACCTAGTGCAATATTAGCTATTCAAGACCTTATAATGTATTAAACATGACATGATCTTATAAGGTATTAAATTAATAGGATTGTGTCAAGTGGGGTGATCTCAAGATTCTTAGAATTCGTAAGACTTAAGGATTTTATGAAGACTAGATGAATCCCATGTTAACAAAATTTTGACATGTGGATGGCTCATGCTAACCAAAAGTAACTTTTAAATTATTTAATGATGAAATCTAAGAGTGAATAAGATGATTCCACATGGAAAGATATCATTAATCTGGATTCTTAGAGTGACTTAGAATATTTATGTTATATAACCATGATCAGCTGTGAGTAAACATAATGTTGACATATATCATGATTTGGGGAACTCAATGAAAAATTTAAACTAAGGAATAATATGATTCACATCAAAGCTTAAATATACTAACATGTTTTTATTAGTTGTATTATTCCATTAAATCAAAACCCAACTTTGAATAGGCATTGAAAATAGAATTAAGGATCAAAGGTGTAAATAAATCATGAATGATACCCAAGATTTAGTTTTATATATTTTATATCTCTGCAAAGTAAATTAGAATTTATAAATAACCTTAGGATTTTGTATATTAAATTGATATTATAATTTCTATAGTTTATATGAACTGTTAGTGAATATCTCTAGAAATAATGGGTCCCTATTTGAATTTTGAAAATGGGGTGTGTTGGGGTACAACATGTTGTTTTATTTATGTTAGTAGATAAAATATCACTTCATTCATATATACACATATGTTTCATGCTTCTTTAAGTGTGATATAATCACACATGATCTATGCATTTTTAAAATTTTGAACTTTCCTCTCCCCATGTCATGCAATACATTAAGGTCATCTACATTATTTTGATTATGTTTTTGGTAGGTTACATATAATTTATGATCATTCACTATCATATGAATTGATACAATATAAATTTAAGAGTAACATGAAAGAATGGATACTTCCCATACACTAGAAAGAAATAAAAAGCCTTGAGTGCTTGTATTAGATCATACTTTAGTATTAGGTGCTATTCCCTAGCTTTATCTTCTAATTATTTCTAAATGGCATCCCTCAATTTTTTTAGTGAACTCAAAAACTCAATTACCTTTTGGATAATAGTATGGTTAAAACTTTATTCTAGTTTAGTTATCATGGGATCATTTTGTAAATTTATCTGACTAGAAAGCTAGTCCATTGTCATAGACTAATGAAATTGGATTCCCAAATTGGAGAGTATATTTTATTCTTAAAAATTGATCACATATTAAGCTATATAATTTTTTGTATCCATATCCTCTATCTATATGGTACAATAATAAATGGATATTAGGACAAACTTATATCCTATTGAAGAGTTTGGATTGATCATTCCAACAAAGTGAATACCCCATTGAGCAAAGGGTCATCTCTGATTGACTAGTTAGAAATACATGGTAGCCTGTACTTCCATCTTTCCAAATACCTTGTATTCATGGTATGTCCTAATATGGTTATGGTAATCTCTAAGAATTTTAGGCTACTAGTATCCCATTATTAAGTTTATATGATATATAAAATGCTTTGGGGATGTCCACTACCTATTTTCTCATGAAAATTATCTTGAATATCCAAAAACTTCTTCTCCTGGAACACATCTCAAATAGATGCCTTATAAGTTTTTATGTACAAGACTCACCTTTTAATCATATAATGATATAATTTTATCTTGATACTCACCTCTATTATCTCTTCATCTAACAGAGACATGTGCCTATAAATAAGTAGTCAATGATGTGGCATACTAGTCACCACTAGCCACTTGTATTTTATTGATCTTATCAATATGAATATGTGGGTCTATTTTAGTTATGAGTTTTATGATTCCTTAGCCTTATAACATCTTGTATGGTTTGATTTCAAGATCAAATTATTATAATTTATCCATCCATTTACCTCTTATATATCCTAATTAATTTTGGTTGAGCATTAGCTTGATAGCTTGATCTAGAACAATGATATATGTGCTTTTCCTTAAAATGTAGTGCCTTAACTTCTTAATTGCCTTTATTAAGGAATATTTATATTTTTCTATCATTATATACTTAAAATATTCATCTTGTATATTAATTATCATGAAGGAAATTAGGTGTTTATTATGGTTTAACTTTTGTGTGAGTAGTACTACTATAGTGTGTTCTAAAACAAACAAATATGGAAATAAATATTCTATGAAATTGGGATTGATAAAAATTAAGGATTTAATAATGGTAGTTTTTATATCCTAAAAATACTTCATATCTTCATCTATCCATTCTATTTTGGCATTTTGATTTAACATGGAATTTAGTGTCTTGATAATCTCTTCAAATCTAGAAATGAATTTTCTCGCAAAGTTTATCTTGCCAAATAAAGACTTCAATTATTTATTTCTATTAGGAGGTGTTATCTTTGAACTGACCTATATTAATTCTATTTTAATGGAAATCCCATCTTTGGTAATGACATGAGATAATAGTTTTCATTCAATAAACCAAAGATGATCTTATTTGGATTAAGTGATACTCTATATCTTGTGCATCTATCAAATACCTTATGTAAATGATCTACATGATTGATTTTTTTATTCAAAAATATTGTGAGGTCACCCATGTAGAATATTATTCACTTTAAAATAAGTCCCTAAAAATCATTTTCCATAGCACATTGGAAGGTTTCTCCTAAATTAACCAATCCAAAAGGCATCCTTTTATAAGCAAATGTTACCCACATGGTGGTAAAAACAATCTTAATATTTTGATTCCATCAGACCCTGATTATAGCCTAAAAATCCATCTAAAGATGACATCATTTAAGATCCACTAATGATTTAAATCACCTCATCTAAGAAGGTTAAAATATATTTATCATTTTGTGATGCTTGATTCAGGTTCTTGAAATTAACACATAGCTTGATTTCTCCTTTCTCGTTTTTGATAGGTACTAGGTTAGTGACCTAAGTGGAATGTCTAATTGGAAACACAATATTAACATATAATAGATTTTGAACTTTTATTTTAATGAGGGGATCTAAAATTAGATTTATTGGACTTTATCATTAGCTGAAGGACTTGTACTTTGGGTTCAAATGGATGGTGTGCATAATGACCATGACATCAAAGATTTTTAGGTCTTTTTATGTCAATAATATCACATATTTATATTCTATAAATAGACACTTCAATTTTTGTTTCTCACATTCATTTAAACTCAAGACAATATTTACATATTGAAGATGTTGGTTAGTTCCCATATTCTCTTACATAAAATTAGATTCAACTACTTTATGCTTTTTCTAATTTTGAACTTATGGATCCATGTCAAAATCTCACTCTAAAGAGACCATTACCATAGGTATATGATTATATTTAAACTATAATACGCTATCTTATTTCAAGTCATTTATGTTCATATGTTCAAAATATTTTTCATCTATTATTTGAGATTTAAAGGATCCAAAACTGTTTAAAAAATGTATGATCTATTGATCTTCATCAAATAATTAGAAGTTCTCCACATTGTCTACAAAAAAGGTAAAGAACTAGATCCACATAAAACTTATGTGTTTTATATTTTCAAAGAAATGCTAGGTTGGTGATTGAAGATATGAATAAATCTAGTGTCTAATTTTATTCTCTAGGAATATTTTTGATGTTGAATGCTTTAAATGATTCAATCAGATCCCAAGATATATATTTATACTTCTTTAAGTAACCAAGTTTGCATTAATATTTATTTCTAATATAGTTGATAAGTAACTCATAATCACCAAATATTTTTAGTTGTTTGATGTTATGTTTCAGTGCAAAATATATGCCAAAGACTAGTGCTTCATACTTAATTCAATTGTTGGTGAAAGGGAAATAAAATATATATGTAGCTAGATATTATTTCCCATCTAATCTAGTCAAAGATTTTCCAATACTAGAACCTTAATTATATATTGTACTACCAAAATGTAGATTCCATAATTGAGTGACCTTAAAATTCATGGTCATAATGTTCTTTCTTTGTGGTGAATGTGCAAACATTTACATGTGAAGATGCAAAGTCAACCTTTTTGTTCTTGTAATTTTAATCTATAATCAAGTACTTCATGTTTGGTTATTGATACACTATTATATGATTGGTGAGTCCTTTTGAAGATAACCACATATGTCAAAAATCTATTTACATTTATTTGTTCAACATCTTAGACCAATCGTGACTCAATAGTATGACATAAGACTCAATGATTTAAATGACCAGAATGTTTATCTACTATATACACATGATTCAAAGGCAAGCTATGCATATATTTATCAAATCTCTAACACATGTTATTGATGACTTATATAGTTGTAAGACTAATCTTTTAGATTTATCTAGGGTTAAACCTATTTTATTATATACAACTTTGGGCATCGTAGTGTCTAAAGCACCTTACTGAATAATAAAATTATGTACATTCTTACCAAACATTCTGATGGTTAGATAAAATTATGGTACCTCAGGTTTATCCTTCAGATAAACACATTATTGTGAGAAGCCTTTAATTTATTAGTATATTGCCTCCAAGCCAAGACTTTGAGAAATAATTCTCTTTGTTTAGTAATCTAAAATAGATCATGAAGACTAATATTCACCTTAATCTTCTTCATATTTTTGAATATATTGTATCCACTTTTTCTCTATGGCTCTACACTTTATAGCTGATCATTTCATTTTGAAGGTGGTGGATTATTGTTTGTATTAAGGAATGGAGTATTAGCACTATTGTTTGGAGGCATTGAAGTTGTAGTAGGTTTTATATTCCTCAAGTTATAGTTATTCCTTTAGAACTATTGAAAGGTATGGATTTTATTTGTATTATATTCAATTCATTCTCATATTCAATTGGGAAGGGGAAATAATCTCTCAAATATCATTTCTATATCATGACTTGGAGCATTGGAAGAAGCTAGATCTAGCTAATTTTCAAACCTTTTTAGTCTCTCCTTTTCCTTATGAAATATCTAAAAAATAGTTTAGAATGTTATGTAGTCCAACTCACCATGTTATGTTATATTGGGGACTCACCACTAATTAGTCAATGTTATTTCTAAGATGCTTATTTTAGGCTTATTTTTAGGTGGATATTGTTCTATTAAATATCTATATCTATTGATAGGTTTGTTGTATCTTTGATGTAAAAAAATAATTAGTATTTTTCCCCATGGTGTTTCCCATTCACTTCTGCATACTCAAAAATTCATTACTTAGTGTTTCACTAAATCTTTTTTTTATTTCCTTAGAAGAAAGTTGTAAAACTTGAAATAAGCGTGAGGTTAGTAGAACCTAGATTTGGTTTGTGCTTCATGATCTAGATGGTTGTAGATACTCCTTTTTGGTTTGGGAAGAATGACCTAAAGATAAGAAAGAACTAAATAAATGATTGATTAGTTAGATAGTAGGGTGGAATGCCTACCAAGCTAGATCCAATAAGCACAATATTCCTTGAAGGCTATCAATCCACACTTTTAAATAATCAAGTTATAAAAATGAGAGATAAATTACTTGTATGAATAACATAAAGTACTAAAATCAAATATAAGAAGTGTTTGAAAGAGATGAATTTACTTAATTATAGAAATAGATGATTACATAGTAATGTTAAACAAATCAGACATGGTTTCAATAAATAGAGTGATGATCTATGCTTAGGCAAAAAGTTAGAAAGTGGAATTTGGTTAGGGTTTGATAGGTGAAAATAGATTTTTGTTGAAATTATCACATAGTTACCATTCACGGTTGGGTGAGACTGTTAGTAGTTAGGATGATCATAAAAAATTAGGTAACCATCGATGGTTAGGATAGAACATCGGTGGTCAAGGTGACCATCGATGCTTACTATGGGTTTTGGTCTAGTTTAAGAGGCTAGTTGACAAGGTTGTAGAATGGATAATGAAAGGTAGGATGGAAGATAAAATAGAGAAACCAATTATTAAATATGATAAAAGAAAGATACTTAGCTCACTAGTCTAAATAATGTAGAGGTAATTGGCTAAAAAACTTATTGGTAGAGTCTAAAGCAATCTTAGTAGAGTAAGGGTGTCTTGGCCATGATTGATGAATTATGACACTTTGGTTCTTTGACCTGGTTACTGGAAGAGTACCTTAAATTAGAAGTTTTGATATAAGAAGATCTAATAATTACTAATGATCTTTGATAAAATTTTCCCTTTTGGTGCTTGATTTCTCTTGACTCTGGATTCCTTTCACCTCTTCCTCCTCTCTTTTTATAGAAGAATGGGAGAGATGGAACAATATGTTCAACAAAAGGTTTAATAGGGTGTCTAAATTTATCTTTAACATGCATTGATTTACATGAAAATCAGATAAGCTAAATATAAAAAATCAAGTTGTAGTTAGCAAGAGTTAGCCCTTAAAGTAGTTAAAATTATGGCCTTCAGTAGTTAGGCCTAACCATCAATGTTTAAGGGTTGAATATTAATGGTCGATAGGTTAAAGGGTAGAATGGTTAAAGTTTAGTCATTTTTCATTAGGTTTTGTAGTTGAGGTTTGTTAAATGGTCTTGAGGGGGTCCAAGAGTAGTTTAGGAGTTAGTTTGACATCTAGAATCATCATGTGTAGCTTTTTAGTGTCTACATTTTGCCCCTTTTTATTATGCAATTTGTATCAACAAGCTACAAAATAGATTATGGGTCAAAGGTTATATGTCCCAAGTATGGGAGGAGGTATTCCCCCTTAAACTAAGAATTGATGATGTGAAATAGAGTTGGGTGTGGGTTTGATAAGTGGATAAGTGGATGTTAAAATTGGTGATATGTTGGGCACTAAAGTGTAAACATGTGCACAATGTGTGAGTAAGGACAATAGCCAAGATCACACATTAACTAGATTGCCATGGTTGAAGTGGTTAGGTAAAATTAAGGCTAGAACTAGAAAGATAAGTGAAAATTAGACCATGTGAATATATTTAGGCATGAAATTTAGGTTACAATTATAAATGTAAGTCTCCTAGACAAGGTCAGTGTTCTCACAAGTATCTAAGGTAGGAAGTGATCTTGAGAAGACACAAAATGGATCAGTGCATAAAAGGTAGCATAAATTCAAAATTTTTAGTCATGGAAATTTAGTTAGTGTGATAAAAAAGACCAAAGCAGGGTCATCACAAAACATGCAAAAATTAGGCCAAAATGACCATGATGAGGTTACGTGGTTGGTGGTCAAGGTGGAAGAGAAGGTAATCTCCATTGGTAAGTAGTTGGATTGGTTTTGGTGATTAAAGTTTGTTTGAAAAGGTTTGGGTAAGAGGATAAAACCATAAATTAATTGACCATCAATGGTTAAGGTTAATTATTGGTAGTCACCCTAACCATCAATGGTCAGATGTTAGCCCTAAAAGGGTGATGTTAAAAATTCCACCATGGGTTTATTATGTTCATTTGGCATATGTACTTCTAATGAATAGCTTGTGACTTGAGGGAGAAAATGGTGGTAGTTTGATAATGTTGGTTGAGTGATTGAGTGAGGTATTTTTTGAGTCAACCAAGTGATTGAGGATGTAAAAGAGATGAGGGAGAGCATGAGGTTAGGCAATAGCTTCTTGGGTACCTCTATGATGGTAGTCAAGGAATGAGGTAGGGTTTTTCATTGAATTGATAGGTTAGATTTAAATTGGCAAATGAATGTTTTGTTGAATTCATTTGTTGTTTAGTTATGGGTGGGTGTTGACCTAAGAATAGGGTTATTAATATTGTTTTTTTGTTTTGGAGTTGAATTTGGTAGTTTAAAGTCAAATTGGAAAGGGGAGGGTATATATGGGAGGGTAGAGTAAATATTAGGCAAGTTTGTTTCAGTTGTTTATGGTGTTTGGTATGTAGTTTTAGGGGGTAGGGTTTGGACTGATCATCAATGATCACTACAAGGTGACCATAAATGGTTATTACTAGCCATCACCAGTCATTATTGATCATTGATGACCATCAATAGGTGACTTTATGGTGATTTTTTGTGGTTGGTCCCTAACTATCGATGGTCAATAATAGGAAGAGTCGACTATTGGTGGTTGATAAAATGTGGATGTGTTTAAAGTTAATAGTTGATAGGAAATATTTTAATGTTAAAGTTGAGTTTAAGGGGTGATGTTAAGGCTAATGTGTATAGGTCAAAGGTTAATATTTAATGTCAAAATAATGTTATTAGATAAAGTTGTAAGGGTGGGGTTAAGTAAGGAATAGGTGAACTAGGTATAGGGTGGATTCGATTTAAAGGTGAAGGGTAAAGTTTTAAAGATAAGCTATAGATATAGGTCATATTAGGTGAATGTTAAGAGTTGAATATGAGGTAGGTGTAATAGGTAGAATTCATAGAAAAAATATGTTAGTGAAATAAGGTTTTATTTTGCTATAGGACCCTATAGGTATGGGAGTAGACATAGATGAGGGACAAAATGCCTTGGATATTGGATGAGATTCAACAAGGGATGACCAACATTGATTAGGAGTATATGGAGGATGTGGGTCTTCGGGGCATGAGGTACTAATATCACATACCTTTGGATATAGTGATGTTAGTGGCACTCATCAAGAGATGGGATCCTAACACTAACACATTCATGCTTTTGACATGTAAGTTGATGATTTTACTTGAGGACATCCACAAGATCATGCAATTACCCATATGGGGTGAGCCAATCTACCACATTGAAAGTGATGAGAGAGATGAGTAGATGGATCTATTATACTAAGGTGACCATGAGTATGTGAGGTGGTATCTAGGGGGTTTACACTACACACCACTATACTAGAGGGATAGGGATGAGAGTGAAATATTCATTATGATGATGATAACATTCACCTATTACACTTTACCAAATTTGAGTAGTGGGAGGTTTTCATACTTGTTATTGGGAGTGTTAGTTGAGATGTTTTTGGGCCACATAGTGTTTATAAGGGATCATGTGTTATTAGTTTAGATTTATTGAGATCTTTGGGGATTCTAAACTCATAGGAAATATGGTATTAGTGTCATATTTGTTCTCCATTACTGGGCTTATGAGCACATTTAGATATTGAGACCTATGGGGCTACTATGGGAGGGTTTTGCATAGACGTATTTTAGGATTGGATACATTAGGTGGAGAGGTGATTATGACCTCATAGTAATTGGAGGAGGGGCACATGACATAGACTAGTATAGGGACTGACTGTATAATTTGGTTATGGGGGACATGATTTAGAGATTGTATGTCAGGTTTCTAGGATGGTGATATTATGCAAGACATACTCTATCTCTTCAAAGCTATAGATGGATATATGATAGGTGAGATTAGGAGATAGAGCTCATTCCATTTGATATGGTACTAGGGAAGTTTAACCTTATTTAGGATATCCCTAGGGTGTTCTTGAGGTATAGGAGGGAGGATGCAGAGTTTCCACAACCTACTCCACAACTTGTGCATGAATTCATTGATCATGAAGAGTTGCCTTCAAGGATAGATATGGATGATACATGTATTACATATGGCTATCTTACATGGTACTGGGCACACTATGTTGTGGCTAACTTTGGAGTTGATGGTGGTGGTTGGTAGGACATAGATGTTGATGCAAGGAGAGATGGTCAGTAGGCTTAAATACAAGGGGCTGCCCTAAATATATAGGTAGTGATCATTTAGAGGGACAAAGAATGAGTGGATCTAGCCATAACTCAAGAATATTTGGTAGTAGCATAGGCATCCTTGGCAGAAATGTAGGGTCAGGTGAATACTCTTATAGGAGAAAGAGATTAGGCTAGAGCTCAACTAGCCATGGTTATGTAGGAGAGATATTTTTTGTAGTAGGTAGGAGGAGTACCATTAGTTATGGGACTGTCAGGGACTATCATGATGCATAGATATGTAGTGACTATTAAGGAATTGTTGTATTATGAGGTTTTAGTATTCAAGCATCTACAAGGTAAGCCATGATAGGGTGAGTACAAAGAAAGTATGATCAGAGGGGCTAGCACGATAACATTAGGTCAGTGGGATAAATCTATAGGTGGGTAGGTAGGTACAAGAGGGTAAGATCTAGGAGGTAGTGGTACCCTTGGGGCTTATATTTGTTATGAGACATTATATTTTTGATGCACCATATGATTTTGATACCATCCTATGAGCTGATGTAGTGAGATGTACAGATAGTTTGAGAGACATGTACATGATTGTATATATGAATAATATTTTGATGTATATAGATATAATCATGGTCTATGATTTATTTCTCATGGTTATGATGTTTGTGCTACTTATTTATGATATAATGTTGATATGGTTATGTTCATGATGGTTTATGTAGACTCACTAGGTAGGCATGTGATGTTATGGCTCTTTTAATTTATGTTTGTGATGACATTGAGATTGATAGACATTGTTTATGTGATTATGATGTTTATGAATGTGATCATTGACATCATATATAATATGATCATGTTTATGATATTGATATGATTATGGTTATGGCTACTAGTTATGCTTGGGTGGACATGGTTAAAATGTGAGTATTTTTATGGTTATAGATGATTATTATGATAGTGATGTTTACATTCACGTTTAAAATATATGACTCCTCATCTAGATTTAGACATGTGGTGGATAATCATGTGTGAATGATTCATTTATTTGTGATGTATGATTAAATTGTGGTAGATGTTATAAATGGTTAGTTGATGTGATTGATCACTAAATGATGTTATCATTAGGATCATGATAATGGTTTATAGATTTGAGGTTATTTGGTCATGGTTCTTGATGATTATGTTAATGATGTTGGTTTTGTTTATGATTCGGTTATGTTATTTGGTTGAAAAGCATAGTCTAATCTTAAGAACATAGAGTAAGCTTGATAGCAAAAATAAATGTTAGAAAGATAGGATAATCAAGAGACAACAATCATAACAAATGTATCAACAAGAATGAGGGAATAAAAAGAAGGCCTGCTGATTCTTCTTTGGCACATACTAAAAAAAAACAAAGTTGGATCAACTTAAGGAACATAATCAATTTGAATGCTTCGCATTAGAGTTCATTAGTTGGTTAAAAAAGTGTTTTGATCACATATTGTCAAGTAAGCTCAAAATACCTTGTCTATAGTGTGTATAAAGGAGAAATGGACAATTGTGGAACCTTTTTATGAGATTAGCATGCCTCTTCTATAGGTTAAAAAATATATATCATAAGTAATTCCATGTCATATAACGTGTAGACTGATCAATGTGATAAGTCTACTTATGAAAGCCAATTGTGGCTTCCAAATTATATTTTTATTTTTTAATTTTGATAATGGGTCTTTTGATCTTTTGATATTATTTGTATAGGTTGGTGAAGTTGATCAACACATAAAGCTTCCAAGAAATTTCTATGCTTTTTACAAATGCTTTACTCATCCATCCTTCAAGGGAGTGGTCTAATTTTGAGTAATTTATTTAAGGCTATGGATAATTGTCCTTGAAGGGAGTAGTCTACCTTATTTTGATAAATTTTTATATATTTTTGTAGTTTTAATTTAAAGGAATAGTATGCAAATGGTAAGAATGACCCCTGATTTTATTTTGATGACTCTTTTGATTTGATTGCTCTTGATGACATAGACTTTGCTTATATAGGCCTAGAGGCTGACCTCTATAAAGGAAAGACTAAAAGCATAAGAAGTTTTGTGATTGGTGGAAGAGGTTTAAGAGACAATGACCATGGGAATTTGTCCTATAAGGGATGAAAAGTACCATGATAAATATGCCATGGGTAGAGCCATGGTACCCATGTTTAAGACTAAGCAAAGATTATAACAGATAATCACATGATTTAGTTGTAATCTATTGTCCTTAAGATAAGGAGATAAATATGAGTAAATACAAGGGATGAGCATAATTTAGACAAAAAGGTGATTTTGATCTTGTTTAGCAAAATAAAGGATGCATATGTGAAGTATTGAGGGGCTCAAGTTCTAGTTTCCCTTCAAGTGAGGATAAGAGGTAAGCTCTAGATCTATACTTATATGTTATGATATAAATTCCAAGCCAATTAAAATCAAACTTGCCTCATTACTTTTCTCCCTATTAGTGACATGTTGATTTTAGTTCAGGATGAGTTTTTTGATATTTAATTCTCATAATTTAAAGTGTTTGTTATAAGCACACTTTTTTCATTCTTGATAGACATGAAGGTGGGTAATTATGGCTAAATGATGCTTGTAAAGTAACTCAAGTTAAGCTAAATGTTTTTGATGATAATCACTCTCAGAGATGATATCTTATAGGGATATGTGAAGAGATGAAATTTGGACTTCAAGAGGAAAGATAGCCTCTACTCCAAACACAAGGGAGAAATGGGTAACACTCATAATGGTTAAATTGCTAGTACAATATGTCTATAAGGTGAAAGGGATGTGTAAATGTTAATCCCAACCAAATGCATTAACCATTTTAGTTATCATGTTATTAAGATTTTTGTTAGAGGCTTTTACCTATCTATTAGCTTATAAATGATAGGGTGATGAGAAACTTAACTTGATATCGAATGCATCATAAAGACCTTGGAATTGTTTATTTTTGAAAGATTTTCCATTTTCAGTGATAATTTTATGAGAAACATCGAAATGACAGATGATGTGATGGTTAATTAAGTCAACAATATTTTTTGATTTATTGAGATGAGAGGAATAGACTCTATCCATTTGCTAAAATATTTAGTCGTAGTGATGATAGAATGATGTCACTATGAAGAATGGGGGTTAATTTCAATAATAAGATATAGACCCCATTGTGAAAAGGGCCAAAGATCTTTAGATAATCTAAGAATATATCTAGGTGCAGATGTAAATTAGCATGTTTATGCATTTTACACACCTTTTCACATAATCACAATAATCTTGGTTAAGGGTGGGCCAATAATACCCAAGGTGAAGGATGCATTTAAAAATGGTTAGGCCACTAAAGTATCCCCCATAGATCCCATTATATATTTCCCTGATAGCATGAGAGTCTTTATGACTGTATACTAAATGGAAGAGGAGAACATTAAAGCCAAATTTATAAAGAATTCCCCCTAGTATGGTATAATGTGAGGTGATCAGAATAAATTCTCTTTGATCATTCCTAGAAACACCAAAAGGAATAATGGCAAGGTTGAGGTAGTCGAAGGTCTACTGATACTAAAGTTTGGGTTGGGTCCCCTCTATATTTAAGATTGTGGGAGAGTTTGATTTGACATAAGAGGGATAGTTAGGTTGATGGATAATGGAATATATCTTAGAGTTAGAGGGTGTAGATGATATTTGAGAAGCAAGGGAAGCCATCGTATTGACAAACTTATTCATAGATCATGGAGTGTTTTGGATATGGTAGTTTTTAAATTATGCTAAGAGTACATTAGTTAATTATTTGTATTATTGCAAAAAATCATTCTTAAATTGATAAGAGCCATTTATTTGGTTGACCATAAGTTGAGAGTCACTAAAAATGCTGACTATTTTGCTCCTAAGACTAACATAGTTTGGAGGCCTATCACTAGGGATTAATACTTGGTCATATTATTGTTATATTTGAAATCTAGCTTGAAGAATAAAGGAAGAGGGTCACCATGAATGGGGATAAGGATTATGTTGGCTCCCCCACTATGTTTACAATTTGATCCATTGAAGAACATGGTCACTTCATAGGTGAAGTCTGACTGAGAGAGGGTTGTGATGGACTCATTTAGAAACTCAAGAGGAGGAGGTCGATTGTCTAATAATGGTGCTTCAGCTAATTAGTCAATAATGACTTGCCCTTTAATTGATTTTTACTAAAGGAATTTAAGGTTAAACTTAACTAAAATCATGAGCCACTTGTCCATACATTGGTTTTGGTATGGCTTGATGTGCATATACTTGAGTGGGTTGGTATTAGTTATGACATAGGTTTTGTGGTTGATAAGGTAGTGGTAAATTTTGGTGGCCATGAAGACCAAAGATAGGAAAAGTTTATCGATATCAATGTACTAGTTCTTGTACTCTAAAAGAATATGACTAATGTAGTAGACATATTTCTCTTTATGCTTCTCATCCTGATGGGCCAATATTGCCCCTAAGGAGTGGTTTGTGGCATAAATATAAAGGTAAAAAGGTTGATATTCATTAGGAAGAATGAGGATGGGTGGAAATAGAAGGTACTATTTAAGTGAATCAAAGGCCTTATAATAGTCATTATTCTATTTAAAAGATACATCCTTCTTTAGGAGATGGTGAAAAGGTTGACATCAATTCAAGAACTAAGAGATAAAGTGATGAATGGATTAAAACTTCCCTTAAAAGATGTAGATTTGATTGAGGTGGGTGGGAGGAGGCATGTCGAGGATTGCTTTGATTTTGGAAGGATTGACCTCAATTCCCTGAAGGGAGATGATAAAGTTAAGGAGCTTTCCTGACAAGACCCCAAAGATACACTTCTTGGGATTAATGTGGATATGGTAATGGATGAATCACTCAAATATAATCTTAAGAATGACTAAATGATCTTTACAACATTTAGATTTCCTAAAAAGGTCATCAACATAGTCTTATAGGATTTTGTGAATAAGGTCATCAAAGATGTAAGTCATGGCACATTGGTAGGTTACACTAGCATTACTTTATCCAAATGGCATGAACCTGTAGCATAAGGTTCCCCATGGGGTGATAAAGTTGGTTTTTTTTTAATATCTTAAAGGGTAATTATGATCTGATTGTAACTTGAGAATCTATCCATAAGAGATAACATCTCATGGCCAGCTATAAGATCAATAAGCTAGTCAATGCTTGGAAAAGGAAAGTTATCATTTGGGAAAGAAAGGTTAAGGTTATGAAAGTCCACATAAATGTGAATTCCCCTTATGGATTTAGTGATAGGTATGATGTTCAAGACCTATTGGGGATAGTTAATGGGTTGAATAAAATTGATGAATATGAGACATTGAAGCTCTTATTTGAAGAAAAGGGCTATGAAAGGGTGCATTCATCAAATTTTTTACCTAAATGGCTTGGCATCATGGTTGGTACTATGTTTTGGGTACTGATAGAGGGATCCATTCTTGGCATGTCATTGTTAAACTAAGTAAATGTTATATTGTGGTCTTGTAGGAAGGAGGGGAAGTCTTGAAGTTCCTCCTAATTTAGAGATTGACTAATTTTGATAATATGTGGGTTATTTGGGGTACCTTAGTTGATATCCATGGTGGATTCATTCAACATGGTTGAAGTCTTAGGGGACAGAGATTTATAGATAGAAGAATCTTCTACAATAAGATAAGTGAGAAGGGAATCATCAACTTGACACTGAATGACATTAATGGTGGTAGAGTCATCCATTACCATCTCAGGGTGAGTCATAGGAATGGTTATGATTTCCCCATCATTTTGATAAGTCAAGGGTCTGAGGCTGATCATGTTGATGAAAAAAAAGTTAGGGGGGATGATGTCAGAATCTTTAGTTATCGATGGTGGAGTGGATGGTGAGGAAGGGATGTCTTCCTCAATAATGGTGATGGGAGGTGGGTTGGTTTGATCTTTAGGTGGCATGAAACTGAGGCCATGATTTTCATGAGGTTCTTAGGTCTTGATTAGAATCAACTCATGTGGCCTATGTTTATATTGACCTAGGCCAAATCCCTTCTAAGCACACCTAAAAATATGTCTTGGCAAACTTTGGTTTATCTAGATAGGAGAAACTGGAGGTGAATGGTTAAGGTGATAAAGATATGGATGAAGTATCAAGGGGTTTATCGAGTCCCCCACATATGAAATTGGTTTTATAATTTGAGGACCTAACAGGAATAATGGTTTTAATATTAGGGTCATAACTGGGTTGTTGGTCAAGATTTTCATACTCTTGAGGAGTAGGGAAAGTGCCTGGTGTCAATAAGTGATACTCCCAAATTAAATATGATAGAAGGTTTATTCTAAAAGGTCTATTATGGGGTTTTTGGTAGAAGGGATGGATGAACTAGTGGATGATTTGATGGTAGAAGAAGATTGGGATTCATCTTTTATTGATGAAGGTTGGTATGTCATGTTGCATCATGTAAAAAGAATCAATTCAAATTGTATGGTAACAACTTGACTTTCATGTTCAAATTTGATTCATAAATGTAGGGTAAATGACACATATCCCATAAAATTGGAATCCCAACAAAATGTTGTACTGAAACTCACCCTATACTATTGAGAAGAGCTTAAGAAGCATGCAGGGTCTTAATGAATATAAAGGACAACAATTCATAGAGTCATGGTCATTGTATCTTTTAATGAATAGAGCATTATTAAGTTTTTTGACATAATGTTATCAGGTAATTTGAGTTATTTGTATACATGGGAGGAGATAATGTTGATTCCATCTCCCCCGTAAGTCATAACCCTCTAGATGTAAGTTTGGTTGATGTACATGGCAATGAAGAGTGGAAGATCTATGCCATCTAGATGGATGGAGGGTATTTTTAAATCCTTGAAGGTAACAAGGCTAGAAATTTTAAGAGCTTAGATAAAGGTTGTTAGAGATTATGGGTCTTTTATTTTGACCTCTATGGATTGCAAATCCTCTATCATCGTTTGGTAGTGATGGGGTGAGGTATTGATCAGTTCATATAAACTCATATTCACTAGTGTTTGGTGAAGTTGTTTTATAACTACTCATTATATTGATTTAGAAGAGTTTGATTGAGGGGGACATAAGATGAAAACCTTGGGTTTGGTTGAAGGTAAAGTTGCTTGGTGTTGGCTAGGTGGTTGGGTGATGGAAGAGGGAAATGTCCATAGAATTTACACCTTTTATTTTCCCTTATCATTTAGTTGAGACTATGATCATGTGACCAAATGGATGGTATGGATTTGGGAAAGAGTTAGGTTAGAGGATTCCTTGGGTTTTACTTCACTCTGAGATGAGAATAGAGGAGTAGGTGAGTGTTGGTTGATGGTTCTTGGTTCTTGGATTAGTTTTATGCTCATAGGAGGCTCATCTAACAATAAGTTATCTTAGTTATATAATTTATGGGATTATACTTGGAAAGCTTTATTGTTATTCATATCATTCCCATGTGTCTTATGATATGAGCATATTAATTTGTTGTTATACCAAGACTATTTAGGATTGTGTGGGTTGAATGGTCTGATAGGTGGTAAGGTTAAGAAAGATGCTTTCAATAACCTCTGTAGGATGTTTGATTAAGACTTGGGCAAAGGTGGAAAAGGCATGGAGGTTTTAGGTTTGGTATTTGAGGTGAAACCCCTTTTAGGAATTGGGTTGATGGTCAAAGGTTTAGGTGAAGGAGCATTTTTGGTGGATGGTTTTGGTATGGCTTGCTTGGAGGCAAAAGGTGTTAGGGTAGATGTCTAAGAATTAGGGGGTTTAGATATACAAGGTTTAGTGAAAATGGGTGAGGAATAAAGTAAGAGTGATAGTGTAACCAAAAGTGGTGGTTAGATTTGGGTCTTATCTAGGATGGTTGGTTTCCTTACTAAGGTAGAAGGGTGAGGTCCCAAATAGAAGGCAAATTGGAAGGGGGAGGTAGAGTTTTGGTTTATGAAATCTTGGGTGGTTTTAGATTCTTTGTTGGCTTGGTTTGGGTTTTCTTTGATAGGTTTGTTGAAGTTAATTCCAATTTCAATGTGGGGTGAGTAAGGCCCTAAATAAGGAATATGCCAAGGTTTTTGGTAGGCTTGGTTGGAATGATATAAGATAACTTGGTTATTTTAGATGGATTTAGTTTGGATAGCTTAGGTATGATTTAGTAAGTGGAGGTTTCTAATGGCTTGGTTGTGGTGAAATTGGGTTCAATAGTGAGCATATAAGGTTAGGATGATAGTGGTGTGGTTGGAGGTTCTTGATATTTTTGATAAAGAATCCCAAGATGCTACCAAAATGTGGCACAATCTATATTGGGTTGGGATAAGTACTCTAAGTTTTGAATTAGTCTAGAGAAAGGCTTATGGATGGGTTTTATCCCTTCAATACTAAGCTCAAAGGTTAAACCTATGGGTGGAGAGAGAAGTGGTTATCCCATCCTTTTCCTCAATAAAAAGCTCCAAGGTTTGGGAAGATGAGTCTCCTATGGGAGAGGTGGTTAGAGTGACCCTTGCTTTAGGGATGATTTCCAAAGGAAGAGTGGATTGATGTATGATGGAGGAGAAGAATATGGTGGTAATGGATACCTCCTTTGGTATGCATTACAAAGGAGAGGCTAGTAGTTCAAATACCTCAATGCGTGGAGAAAATAAAGGGGTTATTTCCTTAATCTCATTTTCTAAAATAAAGGAGAGTGATTCCACTACCTCAATAAGTGGAGGGGTAGGAAAGGTGGTTTTAGTAATAGCTTCCTTAGTAATTATTTGACTAAGGACTGCATTAATGATATGGACTTCATGGTTGTGAGAGGACTCCTCTCTATTATTTTCATTATCATGGAAGGGGCATAATTGGGAAATGGATATCTAAAGATGTCAAGTTATTGATTTGAGGTTACATTAGGGTTATCTAACACAAGTTCCCCCTTGTTGATAAGATTTTAGATGCATTTATTGAAGGTATTACACCTACTAACATCATGTCCAATGACATGATGAAAGGTGCATAATTCATTCTCCTTATACCAACCAAGTACAAGATGGGAGGAATCAAATTGATGTGGAGGTTTGATTAGTGGTAGTTGTATGATATTTACCTTCAACACCTTCTCCAAGACCAAAGCATATGACTCCCCTAGTGGAGTAAGTTGCTTTTTATTGTTATGGTTTGGATTTCTAGTGTTCTGATTATAGGAATTGGAGGAGTTGGGTTCGTTAATAATGGGTAGAGGAGTGGTCTTAAAGACAACCACATTCATTGTTCCCTTATTTTTAGAGTTAGTATTTGTTTGATTGTTTGATTGTTCAATCAGATCAAGTTGGCGAAAAGATAAAGAGAGTTAATTTATCAAGATTCTCTAATGGGATATGGACTCATAATCAAATTGCCTAATGGAGTAGAGATCGGTGATGGAAACTTTCTTAGAGATGTTTATGGAAAAGTAATCTAAGAAAGTTTGAGCTAGTTGGGCAAAAGAAAAGAGGGAGTGCTTTGTAATAACACTATACCAATCTAGTGTTAGACATGATAGAGACATGGGAAAGGTATGGAGAAGGAGATCATCATCATAGGTAATCAAATAGCACAAATGCCTAAATGCTCTAAAATGTTTTTGATGGTCTTCCTTACTTTGAAACTTTGAAAATTTTGGAAATTCCCATTGAGGATAAGGTCGAATAGGGATAGATGGATGAGTTGGCTCGTTAAAAATTTAGTTGTAAGATAATAGGTCATGGGTTTTTTACTCAAATTTTCTCCTCATTTCTTAATTTATGAAGGAAGAAGTAAAATTGAAAGAAAGGTGTGTGTAAGGGTACCTAGTTGAAAGTGAATGCATGTTGATCTAGATGAAGGTGAGTACTCCTATTTGGCTGGGGAGGCAGATCTAAAAATAAGGAAGCACTAAAATAAAATTGATGACTAGAAAATAAGATGGGGGATTGCCTAGCATATGTTAGATATAATAAAATAACATTTTGCTAGGATGGCTATCAATCTATTTTTTAATAAAAAGGTTTGGTATAAATAAAATAAGGATAAGTTATAGAACATGAAATTAATAAATCTAATGAAATAAATGATTTTAAAATGAAATGCATGAATTAATAAATTAACATAAATGATAATTAGAAAAAATAAATGTTTAGGTCAGGTCTGGTCTAGTCTGATCTAGTCTAGTCTGGTTTGTGATGGAAGGTATAAAATAGGTTTTGGTCAAAGTTTTGATCAATGGGTAAAAAGGTTATTGGTTTGGTTACAGATAGGTAACCAATGATGGTTGGGTTAACTATTGGTGGTTAAGGTAACTAGTGGTGATTGACTAACTATCAATAGTTTAGGTAACCAATGGCAATTGGGCTAGCCATTAACGATTGCCTACCAAATTATAGAAATGCAAAAAATGAAGGTTACAGGTTGGGTAAATGGTTAGAAAGAGGTTTTGATATGGGTTTAGGTTAAGTAGACATCTGATGCAGGTTTTAGGTAATAAGATTAGAATACAAACAAAATCTAATCAAGCTATTAAATTTTAGATAAGAAACAAAAAATGAACAAAAAATGGAACATACCTATTATCAATGAGATAAAGAGATGGTATAAAAGACCTAGAGGAATTATGCGAGTATAATGGTACTCCAACTTCTGAGACTAGTTTGGGAAATGTTTTAGTGAGGGTGGATGCCTATAAGAGGATTTTGGTAGCATGAACTTATAGATTTTTGAATCCATTCTCCTTCTTATAACTCTCCTTTTATAGAAAGAGGTTGCCAAAATAGAGTGGAAGAAGTTGGTAATTAGGTAAGGGATAAAGATGCTAAGTTGGGTGCTACAAAGCTGATTTGTATCACCAAATAGAAAGTTGTTAAGTTTGGTGTAAAGATGATTTTATAAAAAGCTAAAAACTACCTAAACATAGGTTAGGGAACCTAACCTTTAGTAGTTAGGATTAACTATTGATGGTTAACTAACCATCAATAGTTACCCTAACCTTCAATGGTCGTGGTCTGAGAGGAAGATGGGTAAAAAGTACTCAAAAGATGTGGGTTAAAAATGTAAGGTTAACAAGTTCATAAAAGTGGGATTGGTTAAGGGTCCAAGGTGTTTTGACATTAAAAATGGGGTAATTTTTTAGTGTCTAAATTTTTCTCCTTTTTGTTATGTGGCTTTGGGTCAATAAGTTATAAAACAAAAATAAAATTTGGGCAATGTGAAAGGTGAAGGGTGATGGCTGAGCTGACTCTAGGTGCACTAGGTAAGTGGATGCTACCTATATAGTTCCATGGATGTAATTTCCAAAAATAAATTTAGGCCAAATTTAATTCTTGAATAGTTCATGGGTGGGTTCTAGAGAATAGGTTTGCTTCAAGGGTAAGGAAGTGATACTCAACTGGGCTACCCAAAATTGAAGAATCATGTGGTTAAATTTGGGTGAAGGTTTATAGAGAAGGGTCATCTCCAAAAGGTCTGATTTACCTAAGTATAGGAGGAGGTGTTCCCCCTCAAACTAATGAGGTAAGGTCGAATTAGGTCAAATTTTGATAAATAGTAGATGATAAGTCATGAGGTGGGTGATAAAAAGGTTAGGTTGGGAATTTGAAACACAAAGATGCACACAAAATACAACTAAGTGTGATAGCCAAAAAAACACAAATACTAAGATTATCGTATTGGTAATAATAAGGCTGGGTTCTAGGATAAATGACAAAGGTAACTAGTCCCTAGCATTGGTCATAGCTAATCAGGTTAGTATTATCAAGTCTCCTAGATAGGGTCAATGTTTACTCAGGTATCTAGGGTAGGAATTACTCTTGAGAAAAACACAAATGGTTTGGTTCTGTACAAGGTGGTGAAAATTCAAATGTTCAAAATGGCAAGGTTGGTTGGTGCTATCAAAATGACCAAAGCAAGGTCATCATAAACTATGTGATAGGTTGGGTCAAAAGTGGTCAATGTCAAGGTGGAGGTAGTTGAATGGGTAGGTAATCTACAAAATTTAAAGGAGAATGTGAATCCCAAATAGGTTTATGGATGCCTAAAATGGGTTTCCCTATTGGTTTCAATTTGGATTGGCAATGTTGGATTTGATAGGTTAGGTTGAGTGGATAAGGTGTGCTGATAGGTAGTTGGGTAGATAAATTGGGGTAATTGTTATTAGTTTGAAAGGTAGAGAAGTTTGATAAGATTAGATAGGTAAAGTTGAAAATCTAGGTTAGGATGGTGGTTGGGGGTGGATAACCCAATGGTTGATGAGGTTATATAGGTTGAAGTTTAGTTTGGTAAAAATAATTGTTAAGTTGGTGTTGATTGGTTGTGTAAGATGATGGTCAAGGGGTGGCAAAGGTAGGAAAAGGGAAATCTCCAAAAAGGGTGGGGTTGGATTAGTTTTGGCTGGCTAGGATTATGGATAAAGGTAACCTCTAAGGTTTAATGAGAAATTGATTCACAAAGGAAAAAGGTCAAGCTAATTTATTGGTTGATTGGTTGATTGGGAGAAGGTAACTTGATTAGATGGGTTGGGTGAATGTGATTAGTAGTTGTTGGTTTGAGTGGTATTTATTATTTTATTTGGATAATGTAAATAAGGTTAGTTTTATAGGTTTTATGGGTTGAATTTAGTTTGGGTTGTTTGGTTGATTAGGTGATGATTTAGTTTCAGTGACTCCAAATGGAAAAGACATGTCTTCCCAAGTGGTCAATGAAAGTATAAGGGGGAGGTTAAATATGCTAATTGACAAAGACCATGATGGCTAGACGGGTGGGGTTTCTAAACATAAAACCCTTGGCATGCTTTTTATTTGTTGTTATTTTGATGGTTAAAATAGGTAACTTAATCACATGGTGTTAAATAAGCTCAATATCCCTTTATTTGTGAAGGATAAAAGGGGAAATGGATGGTAGGTAATTGGTCTTAGGTATGGCAACCTTCCTGTGGGGATGGCTTACCCCTTTTATGGGTGACCTAAGAACCATGATAGACAAGTCCATTTCATATGCTAGGTATAGATTGATTGATATAGGAAGTCTACTAATGAAAACTGATTATAGTTTTCTTGAAATAGCTTTTTTTTATAGGGTCTTATATTGCTTGTTTTCATATGTTGGTGAAGATAATCGATGTGGGAAGATTCAAATAATTTTTTTTTATAAAGATAAATTATCCATCCTTTGAGGGAGTGGGCTAAGTTTGGGTTTTTTCAATTTGATAGTTATTCTTTAAGGGTGCAGTCTATTTTAAGTTCAAGTAATTTTGATTATTTTTTATCAACTGTCCTTTAAAGGAGTAGTCTACATGAAAAATATGTTGACCAAAATGATATTATGGTATCTAAATTTTTTATATGTTTGTTTAGACATGGACCATTTATATAGGCCTAAGGTTTTTCTTTATGAAGGAAAATCCATGGTACAAGAGGGTTGATGATCGGTGGAAGAAGTGGATTTATGTGACAACAACCATGGGATTCCATATAATTAGAGATGAAAAATATCCATGAGGATCATGCCATGGGTAGAGTCATGGTATCCATGCTTAAGATTAGGTAAAGTTTGTGATAGATAATCACATGATCCTATTTGAAATCGGTTGTACTTAAAGATAAGGAGATGAAGGTGATTGAAAATAAGGGATGAGCTTAAGTTAGACACCAAATGACAAAGAACTTGGTTTAACCAAATAATAGACACATAATTGTGTAGGCATTTAATATGTTCATGCTTGATATGACCCAAATACATGCTTGTGTGGATGGTTAATGTCAATTAGGAGAGTAGATGTCCCCCAGTTACTTTGTAACTCTTGGGTAGATGGGGAAAAGGTATGGCTTGATAAAAAGGTGATTGTTTGGTGGAAAAGAGGAATCTCCCATGGTTAGAGAAGAAGGTGATTCTCCAATAATTTTTGGTTGGGTGAAGGAGAAAGGTAATTTATAAAAGTTAAAGGTTGGTTGACAAGTTTAGGGGTTAGTTTAGTTTGGTGGAGTGGGTTTGATTTCTTATATATGATTGATGAGGTGGGTTGGTTGAATATGTTGGATAAGGTTTGAAAGGTTGGTTGGATGGTTGAGGTTCAATAGGTGATAGGTAAGGTTCAATTTATTGTGGGTGAGGTTGGGTAAGATTGTTTGGTTAGGTAGGTTAGGTTAGGTTGATGAGGTAAATTGATAAGTAGGTTATAGAGTGAATTAATAAGATTGATTTAGAGAGGTTGAATAGGGTTGGTTGGTTGTATAGTTTTGATAGGTTGGGTAGATGTGTTAAATGTGAAAGTGCTAAGGGTTCATTAGGTTTAATTATTAAGGTATGGTCTAGGGTTAATAAATGGTCAAAGCCTTATGGAGGGGAAGTTCCCCCAGTTTGATTTTTCCATGGATGGTCAGAAGAGGTAAAAATGATCCTAAGGTTAAGTGATATTTAGTGAGAAGGTTTTAGGAGGGGTGAAGATGACTTCACCCACCTCACCAAGGGTTTTCAATTATTAGTGGTTAGAAGGTCAAGTTTGTAGGTGAAAGTTCTATTGGGATTTCCTCTAGTGCACCAAGGCTAGGAAAAGGTAGTTGGGCTCAATTTAGATAGGGTAGGATAGGCTTGATAGCTTTGAAGGGTATGTTTTTGTTTAGGTGGTTAGGTAGGTTGGTTATGGTTGAATGGAAAGGTATGTTGATTATGGTTGATTGATTTTGGTTAGAGATTGGTTCGACTGGTTGAGAGAGGTAAGATAAATGGTTGAGTTGGTTTGTTGGTTTGATTAGTTTGATCATTTGGTTTTATTGGTGAGGTAATGTTGGGTGAATGGTTATAGATAAGGTTGGGTTAATGGTAAGTTTGGTTAGGATAATGGTTAGTTTGGTTTGGTTGATGGTCGTTAAGGTTGGTTAATAGGTTCCAAAAAAATTGGTAAGTGAAAAAGGTAGGTTGGTTGGTTCCACATGGCTGAGTGTAAAAGTTTGGTTGGTTGATTCCACATGGGTAAGTGGAAATAATTGATGGGTTGGTTCCTTGAATGTGGTTTCCAATGAGAGTTGACAATGTTCTACTTGGTTAACAAGTGGCTTGGTTGAGGGTTGGACATTATTTTTCTCAATAATGAGTGAAGGAAGAGGTTCCATGATTGATTGTTTGATGATATTTAATTTTATGTTGGAGGGAACATGGAGAATTTCCTTTGAGACCTCATTGTGATCGATAAGTTTTGAGATGAGCATCTTAAAAGAGCCACATATATCTATCCCATGTCCCTTGGTGTGATGATGGCAAAAAATCCATCTTCTATGAACCAAAATGGTTTTGGAAGAGAATTATTAATGGGTTTGATTGGAGTAAGGTTAATGATAGAAGCCTCCAAGAATTTATCAAGGATTGAGGCATACGGTTCTCATAATGGGGTATAATGCTTAGGACGAGGGTCCACTAATGGCTCTTAAGTTGGTGAGCTAGTTGGTGGGATTGATGAGGTGGGTTATTTTGGTGGGTTTGATAGGTTTGATAATTTAGGTAGGTTTGATAGGTTAGGTAGGTTTTATTGATAGGTTGGTTGATCAGTTGGATTGATAATTTGATAAAATGGTAGGATAGTTTGATTGGTTCGGAGAGATAAGGTTGGTTGGGTGGTTGGATTTGATAGGTTGGGAGAGGTTGATAAGGCTAATTAGTAGTGGTTGATTGATAAATTTATAGGTTGATATTTTTATTGGTTGGTTGGTTTGGTTAGTATTGATAGAGTTGGTTGTGTTGACAAGCTAGGTTGAGGTATTTGATATGATGGGTGGGGTAAATTTCCCAAGTTTTGACAAGGTTTGGGTGATATATATGGTAGATGTTGATAGGTTATTGTTTGCATAAGATAATGGTTAAAGTGATTTTGAGAGGTTTTTGGTTGGTTGAAGTTGAAATTTGATTGGTTTTAGGTAAGGGTTGATTGGTTATGGGTGCTAAAAATAGATAACTCCACCTTGCTTATCTAGTCCATTAACATTGTAACCAGTTCAAGTGGCAGTTTATGGTTTAGAGGTTGATTATGGTTGAAGTGTGATGGGTGATGGGTAGATTTGGGTTGATTATAGGTAACTTAAGGAGTATAGCTAGCTTGAGATGTTAGGTAATTCTTGGATGCAAGAGGGTTACAGTCTGAGATTCTATCAAGGGATAGGATCTCTAGAAAAGGTTATAGAAGGGCTCTCCATTTGAATAAGTTAATGAGGATGAGGGTAAATGAGGTCAAAATTATGGAAGGTTGATGGTATAATGTTGATTCCTCACAACTTAGATAAAGAGAAAATAATTAAAAAAACTCCAGAAAGTAATGCATGCACTAAGTGTGTTAGCTCCTAGGATAACTTTTATCTCATGTTGGATTATGCCTTAGTTAAAAATGTGTGAGGTTAGTTTGGTTCACAAGTTGGGTAGTAAATAGGAAAGCTAAGGATGGTTTTATGTTATGTTTAGGTTCTCAAGAGAATCTATACTAGACTAGATATGTGGCTTGGTATTGGGGGCTTACTCCTCGCACTTCATGAACCCAAAGCTGAGTTGGGTTGCTTAGCCAAGATATACAGTCTATCCAAAGTTTATACTCTACCAAATAATGGAGTGGGATCTCCCCTTGGTGATGAAATCCAAGTGGGATTACCAGGTAGGGTAAGGTTATCTATTGGGTGGTGAAATCCCAGTCAGACCTTGTCTCAAGTGTGTTATAGTGTGTTGATTGATTATGTGGTTTAGGTTTTATATGTGATATAAAAGTGTATATATAGTATATTACTTGAATTTTTAAGTTACTAAGTGAACTAAATTAGCAATCAAAAATTGGATGCAAGGTTTGTTTTAAGCACAAAATAAAATTTTAGATTTCCTTGGATGAGCAAACAATACACAGAGAGAGAGAGAGAGAGAGAGAAGAGAGAAGAGAGAGAGAGAGAGAGAGAGAGAGAGAGAGAGAGAGAGAGAGAGAGAGAGAGAGAGAGAGAGAGAGAGAGAGAGAGAGAGAGATGAGAGAGAGAGAGCATATAGTGCTAGCTAAGAAAATAAAGGTGGTGGGTCCCATCAGGTGTGACAAAATGTTTTACTCAAATTTTATCCTCATTTCTTAATTTATGAAGGAAGAAGTAAAACTAAAAGAGAGGGGTGTGTAAGGGTACTTGGTTGAAAGTGTGCATGTATTGATCCAAATGAAGGTGAGTACTCCTGTTTAGCTTAGGAGGAAGACCTATAAATAAGAAATCACTAAAATAAACTTGTTTATTAGACAATAAGATGGGGGGATTGCCTAAAATATGCTAGATCTAATAAAGTAACAACTTGCTAGGATGGATGTCAATCCCTTTTATGATAAAAAGGTTTTATATAAATAAAAGAAAGAAAAGTTTCAAAACATGAAAGTAATAAATATAACAAAATAAATTATTTTCAAATGAGATGCATGAATTAAAGACTTAACATAGATGCTAATTATATAAAAAATGATTAGGTCAGGTCAAATCTAGTCTAGTCTAGTCTGGTTTGTGATGGAAGGTAGAAAATAGAGTTTGGTCAAAGGTTTGATCAATGGATAAAAAGGTCACTAGTCTGGTTATAGATAGGTAATCGATGATGGTTAGGCTAACCATCGATGGTTAAGGTAACTGATGGTGGTTTACTAACTATTGATGGTTTAGGTAACCGATAGTGGTTGGGCTAACCATTGTTGGTTGGCTACCATATTTTGGAAATGCATAAAATGAAGGTTGTAGGTTGGGTAAATGGTTAGAGAGAGGTTTTGATTTGGGTTTAAGTTAAGTAGAGGTATAACACAAGTTTTAGGTAATAAGAATAGAATACAAATAGAATTTGATCAAGTCATTAAACTTTAGAGGTGAAAAAAAGAATAAACAATAAATGGAAAATACCTGTTATCAATGAGATAAAGAGATGGTATAAAAGACTTGGGGGAATTTTTCTAGCATAAAGGTACTCCAACTTTTGAGAATGGTTTGGGAAATGTTTCAATAAGGGTGGATACCTATAAGAAGATTTTGATAACATGCACTTACATATTTTTGGATCCATTCTCCTTCCTACATCTCTCCTTTTATAACAAGAGGTTTCCAAAATGGAGTGGAAGAAGTTGCTGATAAGGTAAGGGATAAAGATGCTAAGTTGGGTGATATAAAGCTGATTTGTATCACCAAACATAAATTTGCTAAGTTTGGTGCAAAGTTGATTTTGCACACAGTTGGAAACTAGATAAACATAGGTTGGGGAACCTAACCATCAATGGTTAAGCTTAACCATTGATGGTTAGCTAACCATCAATGGTTAGTTAATTATTGATGGTTACCCTAACCATCGGTGGTCATGGTCTGAGAAGAAGATGGGTAAAAAGTGGTCAAAAAATGTGGGTTAAAAAGGTAAGGTTAGCAATTTAATAAAATTAGGCTAGGTTAAGGGTCCAATGTCTTAAAAATAGGGTATTTTTTAAGTGTCTACAATGGGCACCAGAGGTAGATGACTCTAAAGTAGTCATTTTTATCCATTAACATTTTGATAAGGTCTATTTGTGGTTACGTACCCCCATAGTTATAGAGTATATTATGTTGGGTTTGGGTAGGTGTAGCATATGGATAGTTGATGGGGGGTTGAGAAGCTACCATATATTGGTATGTGGACATGGGTGGTTAGGATGATGCCACATATGAATATATGGAGATAGGTGGTTGGGTGGAAGGTATAAGTACATACCTTGGTAGGTTAGGGATGTAATTTAAGTTTTGTTTAATTGGCACCTAATAAGAGATTAATGCAGGTTGGGTAAGAGGTATGGTTGGGTTAGTAGGTAGAGGGTAGGTGGTAACTTTGGTACTAATGGGTGGAAGGGTAGAAGATATGGGAACCACTAAACTATGGAATGGATTGGAGGTAGGTGGGTTAGAAAAAAGGGGAATAATGGTGATACTAGTAGATGGTACTCTTATGATAAGGGAAGCACTAGTTCCTAAAGGTTGGGTTGCTCCTATACTAGGAGGGTTATTAGTTGGGGAAGAAGGTGCTAGGGTGTTGATTGGTTTAGTGGGTTGGTTTTGGATGGTGGTATCAATGGAGTTATTGGTAGAGGACGATGCCTAGGTGACTAAAGGTTGGGTGGAGATGGTGGTAATAAAAGTATCACCCATAAGGTGGGATGGTATGTTATAGCTCAGTTCAATAGGTGGAACCAAAGTAGGGGTATGATGAGATATGGTGTTAAGGTAATGTTGGAGGGTTATGGGGTTGTTATCCAAAAAGGTGTAAAAATTCACATCATGTTGGGTAACCATTTTAGGGATGCTAGGACTTCCAGAAGGATGGGGAGAACTCTCTACATCTGAGATGTACTCCATGGATGAGGGAGAAGAGGAATATGAATGATTAAGAAGTGGATCTTGATTTTCTTGGTTTATTAGTTGTTGTCTAGTCAAAATCATGCAAATGAGGAAAAGAAGAAGATATAAGTAATCTCACAACTCAAACAAAGAGAAGACAAGAAAAATTCAAGAAAATAAAACACACACTAAAGAACATTAAATCCCAAATTTCTTTTTAGTCTCTCTTGTGGATTATGCCTTAATATTTAATAATTATATGAATCAACTTGGCTTGTATAGAGGATACTATAAAAGTCTATGGTTTGTTTTAGGTTGTGTTTAGGCTCTCAAAGGGATCTATATTATAAATCAAGTGGTCACTTGATATTGGGGCCTACCCACTCACTTCACACACCATAGTGATAAGGGTGCCAGGTGCTTAGCCAAGATATATCAATTGCCAAATATTATACTCATCTAAAAAATTGAGTTGGTTCTATCCTTGGTGATGAAATCTAAGTAGCATAGTCGAGAAAGGTGAGCACTAGGTGATGAAATCCTAGTCGATCCTTATGTTAATGTTTTTATGCTTGATTAGGTGTAAGTGGTTTGGTATTATGTGTGTGATAATATTGAAGCTATAATTAATTCAATTGATTAATTAAGCTAGGTGAGATAAAATAAATAAGAAAATAATGGATGCAGTTAATTTTAAGCCCAAGATGAAGTTTTTATTTCATTGTATGAGTAGAAAGACATGAAGAAGAAACACCTAGATGTAACTATAAACCCAAGAAAAGACTCAAGGGTCCCATTGAGAATGTCAGAATGTTTCACTAAAAATTTTCTTTATTTTCTTAGAATAAAGTTATAAAACTTGAAATAAGGGTGACTTTAGTAGAACTTGGATTTGGTTTACACTCCATGATCCAAATGGTTATAGATATTCCTCTTTGGTTTGGGAGGAATGACCTACAAATAAGAAAGAACTAAAAAAATTATTGATTAGTTAAATAGTAGGGTGGACTACCTAGAAAGATAGATCCAAGAAGCACAAAATTACTTGGAGGCTATCAATCCACACTTTTAAATAATCAAGTTATGAAAATGAAAGATAAATTACTTGTATGAATAACAGAATGTATTGAAAAAAAATACAAGAAATGCTTGAAAGAGATGAATTTGACTAATTATAGCAATATATGGCTAGATATTAATGATAGATTAATCAAGCATGGTTTCAAAAAATAGAGTGATGATCCGTGCTTAGGCAAAAAGTTAGAAAGTGGGATTTGGTTGGGGTTTGATAGGTGAAAATAGCTTGATATTAAAATTGTCAAACAATGACCATTGGCAGTTGGGTGAGATCATCAATGGTTATGGTGACTATTGGTGGTTAGGTAATCATTGATAGTTAGGACAAATTTTTAGTAGTTAGGGTGATTATCTATGGTTACTATGGGTTTTGGTATGGTTCAAGAGGCTAGCTGACAAGGTTAAAAAATGGATTCTATAAGGTCAGATGGAAGATAAAATAGAGAAACCAATTACTGAATCTAATAAAAGACATATACTTATCTCATTGGTATAAAAAATGTGGAGGTAATTGGTTTAAAAACTTGTTGGTGGAGTCTAGAGCAATCTTGATAGAGTAATGGTGTCTTAAATATGATTGATGAATTATAACACTTTGGATTTCTAACCTAGTTGTTGGAAGAGTACCTACAAAATAAGTTATGATACAATAATCTCTAATAATTATTGATGATATCTTATAATTATTTACCTTTTAGTGTTTGATTGCTCTTGTCTCTAGATCCCTTTAACCCCTCCTCCTCTCTTTTTATAGAAGAAAGGGAGAGATAGAAAAATAGGTTCAACAAGAGGTTTAATAGGGTATCTAAATTTAGCTTTATCATGCATTGATTTGCACATAGATCAAACAAGCTAAATTTAAAAAATCAATCTATATTTAGTTAGAGTTAACCTTTAAGCTGGTTAAAATGATGACCATCAGTGGTTAGGCCTAACTATCGGTGATTAGGGTTCGACTATCAACATTCGATAGGTTAAAGGGTGGAATGGTAAAATGTTAGTCATTTTGCATTAGGTTTAGTGGTTGAGTTTTTTCAAGTGGTCCTAAGGGATTCCAAGAGTAGTCTAGGGGTTATTTCAACATCTAGAACCATTGTGTATAGTTTTCTAGTGTCTACACTTAGCTTATTCACCATTTTTTAGATAACATCCAATTCTTCTTTTGTAGAATTAGAAGAAACACCTTAGGTGTTAGCAATATTAAATAGTATCAAATACTAGTTCTTGCTTTGATGATTAGGTATAGACACTAGATTATTCAGAAAGATGAGGTGTTGGTTAGGTGGAGCATAGTCTAGAGGCAATTTTATGTACATTTAGTTTTAATATTAAGATATAACTTTATGATTACAATTTGGAATAAGATTGAGAACTATAAAATTAGGAGCAATATTAGGTGGATCTAAATCTTGTAACTGATTATTTAACTACATGTAAATATTTATGGCTTCATCATAGGCCAACTAAAGTGTGGTACTATTAGATGCTCTATAGAGAAAGACAACTATTATAGAATCAATGACTTTTTTATACATTTCAAGGGTTAAATATTTATTGGGTTTATAATAATTGTCAAATGAAATATACATATTTTATAATATGGAATTGAAGGCTCTAATTGAGTGATTAGGCTCTTTCTTCATGCTTTAAAAGTGTTGTGGTCTAGTGACTTATCCAAATTGTGCCAAAAAGAGTTCTTGACATTGGTTCTAAGAGGTAATTAAATATTCTAGAATATTTAGGTACCATTCACAAGCAACATATTCTAAGGTAAAAGTGAAGAGTCTACATGCCACATATTCATGGTTTGAATTTAGTATCCCTAAAGCATTCTTGAAAGACTTTATGTTTTCCTCAGTAGTTTAGCCTCTCAAGGGGTAAACATGTAGGAAAATACTTTTTAGGGTTTTTATAAAAATCATGCATGTCTCTAGGAACAACAAAAAAAGAACCAATTAACTAGGCTAAATCCATATTATATGGATGAAGATGACCTCTTCTGATTAGGGAATATAATCGAGTCTAGGGTGCCATTAAGACACCTCTATTTGACCTAAATTTTTTATGAATCTACAAGGGTGGGAATAATAGAATGATATAAGAGGTGGACCTTGTTTGTCTGAATATATTCAGTGTAACTCAAGTTATATTTTAATGAAAAAATCATCCCTCATTCTAGTGTTAATTTAATTCCTATTGATTTGGGTTTTATGAAAGCTAGGGAATCTTATGGGGTAGCCTCTAACATCTAAGGATTGGTGAAAAAAATTCAATCCAAGGCACAAGTTTTAGGGTAATATGTTTTATAAATAACCTAATGGTGGAATTATGGTGAATGGAGTAGTTTTTTACCTTATATGATTAGGATAAGACATCAATATATACCTACTTTGGATATATGAATGGATGAATCTAACCTAAGGTGGGTAGGTTAAAAAATAACTCAATAAGTAAGAAGGGTAGTGTTGGTTGTGTTTCAAAACAAGGGGTGTTGGTCCTTAGCCTCTCTTGAAAGGAGGGATATCTCATAAATAAATTACCTCCCCAAGTTCTAAATGTACTAGGTCTTGGTATGTTAGTCTTCACTTAGTTAGCTGATGTGAATTGTTTGATGTTAGGGACATGTTTTAACTATTTAAATCACAATAATTAACTCTGACTAAAGTATTCAATGGTTTTAAATCTTTCAATATTTATTTACTTTCATAATATGAATTATCTCATGATTTTATCATGTCCAACATTGCAATAATGAAAAAATAATGATAAACTTATTAGAAATATTGATAAAATAATACAAGATAGAGAGTTGATTTCAGATTACTAAATCCCTAGATTAAAATGATTATATATCAAAAGAAAAATAATAGAGTTATAGAGGTTAAAATTATTATCATAAACACATGTGAACTCTAAGCTATCTTACTGAATAAATACCCATTTAAACCTATCTCCAATTGATCCAAACTTAGCACAACTCCAACTAAAGATGATCCAAGAGTCTAAAAGAGAGAGTGATTGTAAGAAATAAGGGCCTCACTACCTTAAAAATGGATAGAGAATGACCATTTAGACTTGTGAATATTCCATTGATCAAAATTTTAATTTTGATTAAAAATACTAAGAAACTCATATAATCAATTAATCCTAAAAAAACAACTATGTATTTTCAAGATAAAATGAGAAAGGGAGAAATTATCCTAATAAATCAAGAAAATGTCTTGTTTTATCTATCTCTTTTCATAATTCACATAGAGCTAGCCCTTATTATGGCACATGATCTGATCTTAAATAAGCACATATGCCTAAGGGTTTTTAAATCAATTTTAAATTCTAATTCACAAACTCATGTTGGAACTTGAAATAATCATAAATGTGGCATGCCCACTAGTGGTCCATCAAGAATGAATCCCACTCTATTGCATCATGAAAATATCGAGGACATAGAATAAATCAATAATGAATGTTGATGGGGAATTTAGTTGAGATCACATTAGGATAGCTAGATGTCCAAATTTTTTGTGGTTAGAGCCATGCCTCTTGGGAGTTTGATGGCCAGACGGGACATCAATTTAAAGATAGTGATTTATTGGTTATGTATCCATTGTGTCATTTACTTTGGCTAGTTGTTGTCACACAGATTCTCCTCCCTATTCATTCATTATATTATTCCCTATTCATTCATTATGCTATTAGATTGATTTTATGGGTCCCACTTTGACACTTGGTAGCCCATCTACTTGGTGGGATTTAGTTTTTCCATTTGAATTTTTTCATTCCATGGCCATGTGGCCTCTTCTCACTCTCTTAGGACTTTTCATGGTTTTTATGGGCAGTCAGGCCATCAAATTTAGGCCCATACTTTTTTGGATATGATGCCAATGTGTCCTTTGATCTAATGAATTTCCTACCACATGACTTCTCCCTACTCTTATGTTTCTCAATTGAAAATTTAAGTACATGCTAATTTCTCATTCCACTATGAAAAGATATTTCACCTTATGTCACAATCTCACTTACCCACACTTTGAAAAACTATGAGGCTTGCATGGATTTCTCCAAGGTTATAGTGTAATGAGATATTATCACATAATTTCATACTACTCATCTACTTGCCTAGGGTTCTGACATCATTGCTAGGCCTTCATAGACTACCCTGGGGTTGTATAAGAGTGGGATTTCTCCACTTGGTGTCATCCCACTCACGCACTTGATTGAAGACTCTGTTCTCTATATGAACACCTCTAGAATAGTGAATTAGTGGGATGATGCCACATGGAATCATCTTATTAACCCACTAAGAAAGAGGCATTGCACTAATATGGACATCTCTAAGATATAGAAATTTTAAGATTATGTCATGTGGCATCATCCCATTAAATTACCATCTTATAACATCATTGATGTCATTACCCCATTGGGTAGCGTTAAATAAAATAAACTAAGTCTTTTGAATAAGTAAAACAATTCCATGTGGTTACAAATAACTTTTGTGAACTTGACTAAGTCCCAAAAGACTTCTTGGATAATTTTGGGCCATTGAGAGTCATGAAAAATTGCCACATTGAATAAGAAAAGAGCTAGGATATATTTTGAGTACCTATGGGCACAATATAAAAAGGCATGGTCAGTAACCTTGATTTAAAAATCATCAGTTAACTACCTCAAATTAAAATGGCTAAGTCTTAAAAGACTCTTAAATATGTCCAAGACTACTAGGAGAGTGGTATCTAGTGCAAAACAACATTGAGAAATCATCGAAGTCTTTTGAACATGCATAAATATGTCACATAGATGTGAATAATTTTTTAAAAATTGACTATGTATCGAAAGTCTTCTTTAGATTGGGTATAATTATTGGGACCTCTAGGTAAATGACACATGACACTAGAGAGTGGTTGGAAATTTCATTTATGAAGATTTATCCCAAAGAAACAAGTCTTCAAAAATTTTGTTTGAAACTTCTGTAAAAAATATGCCCTTGCACATAAATTTTTATGCACTTCATGAAATTTTTCCTAAAGAGAAAAGACTTGAATAGTTATTGAGAGTCATAAGAAATTTTATTTAGAGAAAAATTTATGACTAAGTTGCCTACCCTCTTTTTGATGACCTATGGGCACAACATGCAAAGTCATAGTTATCAACTTAGTTTAAATAGCTTGTTCAAATTAAAATTGTTAAGACAAAATGCTAAAAATGACTAAGTGATAAAAATACTTTTCAAATGGTCTCAGGCCTCTAAGAGCTACAAAAAGTTTCCAAGTGGAATAATAAACACTTTGAGTATCTACAGGTAATGAATAAGTGAAACCCAGTTAGCAATCTTTGATTTAAAATCCAATGATTAAGTAAATCTTAATATAACAACCAAGGCAAAATCTAGAAAGTAACTAAGTATATAAAATGAAAACTATATAGTGACTTAGTCACATTCTCGATCCATAATCCAATTTTCTCCATTTTAATGAGAAGTGACTAAGTAAAAGGATAAAGACTTATAATCACTTACCCATTTTGAATTAAATGGAAAAAAAACATACCAAGTTGTTTAATAAAAGAATTAATAAAACTCTGAAAAGCTAGTTTATATAAACCTAAGGTGAAATAGTCTAAAAGGGAGTTGTAAAATGTGTTTCAAAACATAAGCAAACAAGTAGACTAAGACTTATCATACTTATGCAAATTTAGATATGGAAATTAAAGAACACATGTTAATTTACATGCTAATTATTTTATAATGCATATTTAATTTTGTAGGCTTGGATAAAATAATGAAGAACATTCAAATTTCAATCTTCACATCTAATAGAATAGGCATCGTCAAGAAATTTGATTTAAACTAGTAATCACAATAAACTCCTTAAGGTATAACACATACTTCAAATCAAAAAAAGGGGGTTCCCATTGTTAGTTAGAAAATGGGGTATGTTATACAAGAAACACCAAATGGTGACCCCTGATGGTAAATACTCCTAAGAATTTCAAAATATTGAATTTAATAAGAATAAAAAAAACATTAGCTACAAGTAATTATTGTGAAAAATCTAGAATTTAAAGTCATTAAATTCAATAGGAACAAGTGACATACTAAGATATAATCCTACCAAAACCATATGTGTGTGATTTTAGTGATTAATTAATTATATTTTCATTAAAATGTAGTAATTAAAATTTTCATAAGGGAAAAACTACTAAAGATAAATATATTTTAGTTTAGCTTAGGGGAGAAATGGTGTGAGCATTGCTTTGCTAACAAATAGGAGTTTATATCACTAATAGAGATACCTATGGTCCCTTATAAAATCCTTGATCCACTTCCACATAGGATGGAAAGCCTATGCCAAAGACTTAAAATATCACCCTTTCAAGGAGTATCTTAGATTTTACATTTTAGCTCAATTATTTTGAAAGAATATTTTTCATTTCATCCATAGAGGGTTGGGGACCAAGCCACTAGTAGAAGGAAACAAACAAGTTCATGATGGCTTATTATAAACTATAATTTAAGTAATGATGCATTTTTTTATTTATTTAATTGCTTTAGATGGATTTGAAAAAGAAAATAACTATTCTTAATTCACAAGTTCTGTTATGAATCATTTACCTTCAAAATTTAAAAAATGAACCAAATAGAAACAATAGTTTACACTAGTTATTCGAGTAGAATTTTGATTAGGTTATTTGAGTGCCATCCATGTTACTTTTGTAATATACTTTTAGTTAATTTTTTTTAATCAACAAGGGGATTACAAGGAAAAAATAGTTAGGACAAACCCAACTAGGAAGAAAAACAAAAAATAACCAAAAGCAAATCTAAGCTAATAAATAATGAACAAGAAAGAAAGATAGAAATAACGAGAGAAGTTATTTATAGGGGCTTTCAAACCAATCAAGCCTAGAAGTAACGTTTGATTAATTTTCCATTGATAGGCAATGAGACATACTCACTAGTAAAACAAATTAGGTAAAATGCATTTTCACCCAAGATTTCAAAAATTTGGTAGGGATAGAGCCATAATGCATCAAATATTGCATGTTATCCCTTTTGTTTTTGAGCCCTATCCCATAGGAGGACATGATCTAAGATCCAAAATTCCTTCACTTTGTCCCTTTTGTCAAATTGACATTTTACTACCTCTTGATGTCTACTAAAATGTATCAATTCTACATCTCTTTTTTCTTCTAACTGCATGAGGTTTAAGAGATGGGATTCTATTGGATCATCAATTTCAAGGTGCTCTTTGGTGGAAAACAAGGCAGGGATCTTCAAATTGGTCTAAAAGATTAGTTTTTTTCCATATACCATATGATGAGGGGAGAACTCTAAGGAATAATTGATCCTATTTCTATTTGACCATAAATCATATTTAAGAATGTTATACCAATCCATTGGGTTTATTCCTAAAATATTTTTAATTACATTTAGTAAATTATTATTTATGGACTTAGCCAACCCATTACCTTATGTATTATGATTTGAATAAAACTTAAGAGTTACCTAATGAACATAATCCCATTAAAGGAATTATAGGGATGAGAAAGAAGGACCATTGCCACATACCAGTGTTGTGGGCATACCAAACCCTGTGGTAATGTGTTCCTCAAAGAATTGAATGAATATGTCAGTGGTGAAATTATAGAATGGTTTAGCTTTAGTCCATTGAGTGTAGTAATCTATTAGTGTAAGGATGAAATTGTGGCCAAAAAAGGAATTAACATTGATGACTTCCTTTAAGTCTAATCCATACTTAGAAAATGGTCAAGCTTAAATGATAAGTAATAATGGCATAATTGGGGTGCATTCATAGGATGTAGTAACATGAAAGTTGTAATTCCTCATGTGTATATGAGAATATTTGAAAATAAGTAGACAACACTAGCCTACTCATAGTATTTGGTGAGTGGTAGTACTACTTAAACTATTCCTGATTCCATATTTCCCATGGAAATATCATAGTACAACATCTACTTCCTATTTATTTAGGCATCTCAAATATATGCCTTCATGGTTTCTCCTATATAGTATGTTATCTTTGATTATGAAGTGGATACTCCTTAGCCATAATTCTCTACACTGAGTGGAATTTAGGTGCTTAAGAAGCTCATTGTTCAATAAATATCTAGATATGTCCATGTACTAATCATTATCTATGATTGCATGCATTAGGTATAGTTGGAAAACAATTTGGTGATCTATCTCAATGATGATTTTATAGAGTCCTTACCACTAAAAAATCTTCATTGACTAAAGCTCTAGGTCAAACTCATAGAGTATGGTCATCCATTTACCATGTCTCTCACCCAATTCATTCTTCATTAATAGGTCCTTCATGGTTGGATTAGTTAGCACAATAAATACCTTGCTTCATAGAATGTGATGCCTAAATTTTTTGATAGCCTTGATTAAAGTGAAGGAACATATATCAAGTGTGGAATCTCTAATTTCAGGATTGCTAAGTGGGATGCTCATGAAAGACACTAGAATTTAATCTCCCATCTCCTTCTTTTGAGTTAACATGGTAGCCATAGAGTGTTCTAATATAAATGAGTACAAATAGAAGAGCTATTTGTATTCTAGGCTAATTATTATGAATGTGTTAGTAATGGTGATATTGATTTGATTAAATCTCACATTTTCTTTAGTAGTCCAATTCATCTTGGTGTCCTTCAACATGTTATTAATTGGTTTGATTATCTTAGCAAAACTTTAGATGAACTTCTTTACGAAGTTAATCTTACCAAAGGAACTCTTCAACTCTTTATTAGTGATGGGCTATGGGATCTTTGATATTGCCTCCACTCTGTCAAGATCTAAAAAAATTCCCCTTTTAGAGATAATGTGTCCCAACAATTTTCCTTTAGTCATTCCAAATATACATTTATTGGGATTTAATGAAATCATGTGATCTCTACATCTTCAAAAAAAATTTCATAGGTCCTTAGTTTGATCTGATCTCCTTTTGGAGAAGACTGTAAGATCATCCATATACAAAATTATGTACTTACCCATTAATTCATTGAATGAAATATCCATAGCCTTTTGAAAGGTGGTGTCTACAATAATCAAGCCAAAAGGCAATATTTTGTATACATAGGTGCCCCACTTAAAAGTGAAAGTTAGATTTATTTTATCTTAATAATTGACCACCACTTGATTATGTCATGAATACCCATCAACAAAAAACATCATTTATGCACCATTTATAATCTATACACTTCATCCAATAAAGGCAAGGGGTAGTTATCCTTTTTTGAAACTTTGTTAAGGTTACAGAAATCAACACAGTCTAATCCCCCCATTCTTTTTCCTCACTGGTACTAGGTTTTCTACCCATGTAGAATGCCTCACTAGGAAGATGATCCTTTTTACCAAAAAATTATGTACTTCTTTAAAAATCAAGGGTTTTAGTAGTGGATTATCAGGCCTTTGTATTTGAATAAATGGTTTGACTCCATGTTTGAGGGGAATAATGTGTGTCAAAAGTGAAGTGTTGAAGACCTTGAGATATTCATAACTCCATGCAATCATGTCCTTGAATTTTTTAAGATTTTGTTCAAAATCTTGTTTCTCTTTTGAGGTAAAAGTGGTGCCTAAAATCACATTCTTCACTTCATTTTCACCATCCAAGTTGCACTACTCATGTCATATACATTTGATAGGGGTGGACTCCTCATTCTCCTAATAGTCCATATCAAATAATTATTCAATTGAGATCATTCTTTGGGATATGCTATTTGTATTTAGGTTCATAATCTCATCCCCATCCAATTCAAAGTCTTCTTGACCATCCTCATCAATGATTTAATCTACAAGAACTTCAGCATTGGTGATGAATTCTATTATAATTTGGTCATCATTAAAGACTTGGAGATTAGTAATGTTTTCCAAGATTGAAGGGACAAAGACTATATCTACTAAAAACCTTCTCATTATTTAATGGTAAATGGGTTCTAAGGTACTCAAAATAGTGGCTAATGCATCTACTATATAATTCTTCAATCTAGGTAGCATTTTAATGCCAAAGGCATCAAAGTCTTCTATCAAATTCTAGACTTTGTTGTAGTACCTAAAAAAGTGTTTTTCATTACAAGAATATTGGATTTTCATCTATCTAAATACTAATTTAAGATCCACCCAATACTTTGATATTATTTACTTCATTTTCAAGGGAAAAGGAGATCATGGACTAATGAGTCTTATTTGAACACATTATTAGTGCAAGTGAAATGTAGATGATAGGACACTAGATAAGACTTCCCTATTGGATTAATTAATTCCACCTTGGCATAACATCCATTTCTAGAATTTGAACCATTAAATTTCAATGCCCAAAAGTTTGATGATGTTGTTAACACTAGTGTCTTTGTTATGGGTAGTGTTGCTACCACATTTACTTCTTGAAACACATCCACCTTAAATTTTTTATCTCTATTTATGTCATGGATTAGATTCACTTGTGAAGAAAACAAATTCTCTTCACTTATATTTATTTAATCATGTCCAAGTTTAGAAGATAAGAATGTGATATAAAGGAAGGATAGTAACTTAGGCTCTTTGTACAAGTCTTCTTCACCACTAGATCTAACTCTTATATCTTTGGGTTCTACTACACACTAATCATTATACATTCCTTCCTCTTTAATTAAAAAATACACTCCCATTTTAGATTCCTCATAGAGTATCTCATTTTTTTTATACTCAATGATCATATAAACAACCTTGGGTTATCATTCTATATTGATTTAGTTTGGAAAACCATGCCAAGGTATCCATATGTGGATGAAATCAGTTACCACATATCCATTCAGAGTCTTTGACTAGTCCCAACTCAACATCATGCCATAAGCATCTAAAATATCAACCACTTGGGTGTTGATGAATTACTGAATCCTTGAATTAGAATCTAATTACATATGGACATTGTTTTGTTGCCTAACTAACTTTACCTCTATTTTATCTAGTTGGACAACATTTCAATTCAACTTCATAGTTGTTAAGCCGAACTATTGGTATATGGTGTAATGCATGACATTCCTTGAAGCACTTGAATCAACTAAACAACTATGTAAGTTTTTCCAAATATCTTTATTATTAAGAGGAAAGGGGGAGTTTTAGTCTTTTCTTTTTAGAGAGAAACACATGAATGAGAAACATTAGTATATTCTTTCCATTTACTACCAGAAAACTATTTTAAAATAAATTCTCTTTGATTAAAAATTTGAAGTAGCTCATACATAGTTATATTGGATTTAGTTTTATTAAGATATTTTACTATACCATAACTAACTATGGACTTCTATGATTTATTATTATCTAGGGTATACATGATAAGATTTATGGTTGGATAAGAATTTGGAGGTGTATGCACATAATATTTTCAAACTTTATCAATTATTGATGATTTCTTTCTAACAAGAACCTTTCAAATCTCAATCTCTATGAGTGCATGCCTTAAAGGGTACATCAAAAAAGGGGGTGGGTAGACCATTGGTAGTTTCTAGGATTGTTTCCCTTATACCACCACTTTCCATCTATGCAACCTTCTCCCACATACTTCTATAAGCCTTGCCTCCTCTCTTGCACACTCCTCCAAGAATTTTATCACCTTCATAACCACCTACCTAAGCCTAAAACCCTTTCTGATAGTTTACATTACACTATCAGCCTAGGCCAAATTTATATCTTAATTATTAAGAGCATATTATGGGTCTAGGTTATCTCTAATTGACATAAAATGAGACCTAATTTATTTTTATCAATTAATAATATATAGTCAATTGGGCTAACCCTATCGGTTAAACATTCAAAAAGGTTTAGTGTTGGATTCATCTATATATAATCATGCATTTAATCATTTCTTAGAGAGATAAAGAGTTAATTATTCATTTATGCTTCTTTACAATCTACTCTTCTACCATTCTACTTTAGGAGTCATTATTTAGGGTTTATACTTGGAGAATTATCTTATCTTATGGAAACGTCTTGGATGTTTTGGCCTTTCTTAGTGATCTTTACAAATCGTAACAACCTCTTTCAAAGCACCTTTTGCCAAGGGAGATATTGAGTCTCAACGAGTTCATATTCAAGGTAAGTATCTCTAACCTTATTCATATATTTTAGTAGATAAAAGTATCATAAGTAATGTATTTTGAATAAATTTCTCTCTCCATACATTAGGGTTTTACCTATAAATATTTTAATTAGGATTTTCCTACACATGTTTACTTTTTATGTTTATTACCCCCATTTTATGACATAATATATGGTGAGAATTATATTATATTTTGATTTACTTACATATACTTTGTGAGTATGAAAAAATGGGACCTAACAGGTTTTATTGCATAGTATTTCTTGATTAGAAGCTTTGGAAATCTCTCTATTGATGTTATTGTGGTAAGAGATCCATTGGTTAGGTCTAGTGGATCCATCTTGATCATGACCCTAAATATCTAATGTATCAACAATTGGAAGTGTAAGTAAGATTTATCTTGTCTAATCTAGAATTGATTAATAGATTATATACATTTTTCTTTATATACACTATGGTGAACCTGACATGAGTCAAAATATTATAGGTTTTCTTTCATGCTTTCATTTTTTCATCATATTATATTTTTTATTTTTGTAGTATTGTATGGAACTTGTTGGTATAGTTATAATAATTTATCTGTAGGTTTAACACACAGTCACTCCAAAATGACTCTATTTTGTCTATGTAGGTTTTATCCCAATACATGTGAATGGATTGATCAACTCAGCATAATCTTATTATTTTGTTCTATATTTGCATACATAGTCAAAATAGTCGAGTCTATTAATAATTATCTTCTTTCATCATATAGGTTTTCAAACACAATCAATCTAATTGACTATGTTCATAACTTATTTTTTAGTACACAGGTTTTTCAAACTTCATCAAGCCAGTCGAATATATTAGCAAAACTTTTGAGTCGTCACTTAAGCATCAAACCATAAAATTTTACAATCTAAACATTTTCAAACTAAACAAGGTTCACTCTTACCTTATTTATAATTTTAGTTTTTCTCTTTCAGTAATATTTTTGACAAGTTTGTAGTTTGTAAAACTATAGCCCTACAACCAACTAGGTTGACTAGATCAACACAATTTTATGCTTGTTTTCTATCTAGAAGACACAATAGACCTATTTGATTAGGTCCTCTCAGATATTTATTCCATAAAATAGTAATGACCAAGTCATATTTATTTTGTTTTTTTTGCATACAATATCTCCCAAACTGATTATGTACTCTTCAAAATAAATGAATTAATCTATTTTTCTAGTAATTAATTCACATTTCCTTTTAATTAATTGTATGTTTAGAGTAACAAACATAGATCAATTAGGTGGTTTTTCAAAATATCATTTTAGTCACACTATTTTTCTCTTTTGCACACACTTCTAAATCACTTTACACACAAAAAATATTAAACATTTGTCTTCTCAAGATGTACCTACTTGTATTTCATCACCAAGGGGGAAGCTGACTTTATTTTCTAGCCAAGTATAAACACATGGTTGACGGTATATATTAGCAAAGCACCTAAAACCCTTATCATTATGGGATTGTGAAGAGATGGGGTAGGCCACAATAACAAACCATTACCATCACTAATACATATCCCTTTCATCCTAAACTTCCTAAAATGATCCATAGATTTATTTCTAGTTCCTTAATATAACCAAATTCTAATCACATTATATTCAAATTTTATTATAACTTAATACCACTTAGGAATGACCAATTAATTAAAACTTAATTTTAGGTTATATATCTCTCTATGATCATTGTATTTTGTATTTCAAAAATTTTGTTAGCCAATATTGGTGAAAGTTTTATGTTGTGTGTTCTAACTGTATCAATCACACTGATCCAATTTATTATGTGCTTAATTTCATTTGCCCAGATATTATCTTATATATCCTTTTTTATTTCAATAACAATATCATCCCTATCAATATAGTATCTTATAGATTGGCAATCTTGTTTACCTTTAATACATAGTCATTCCCTATGACTGTGTATTCTATTAGCCTACTCAATTTCCCTCTTTCAAGTACACAGTTGACCCATCTAACTATATATTTTTATCATCTATTTAATTTCCTCATTTTCAATAGACTATCAACCCATATGAATGTATATATATTTAACCTATTTCAATTTTATCTTTTGTAGCACATAATCAACCAGCTTAACTATGTCCTTTTGTTTTCCTATTTTGTGAACTTTCTTCACATACTCTGTTGACCTAGTAGACTTTGTACCTATTAGCTAATGTTTTTCTCTATATGGATGACTCTCTCTATTTTTTATTATTGTTTCTTGATCTCATATTATTTCATCAAGCATCATGAAATCCCCCATCATAATAATTTTGGACAACCTAAATCCATTTATACACTATATGGGATGTTCTTTTCTTCCTATCATTACCTCCTAAGAGGATCCTCACTCTTGAAACACCTCTTCTCCTCCCATAGATGAGATTGGTGGTTCACATCCTTTTCATACTTATCAATACAATTCCCATGTTTAAACGTCTCACCATAATGTGAGGACAATTGATACAATCCTTTACAATAACCCCATAGGGAATCTACCACCTAGCAACTGTCCACCTAATACCAATTCAGGGAATCTTCCTACCAACATTAACCCACCAATTGATACAACTCAAATTTTATCACATATAGTGAAACAAATGAACATAATACAAACATCTAACACCTCCCAAATGATGAAACTACAACATCATTTGATCAAAATGGATAATCAATATCCCATTCTTCTCCCTCAAAATAATCAAAACTTTATTCCTCTACCTCTTAAAGATGCCATAGATAATTTCATCCCCCAACCTATTATGTACAATAAAATGACTCAACACATCTAAAATGAGCCTTTATCCCCTTTCATTATTTTTATTGATATTGTTAATATATCTCCAACTATTAAATATGATGGGACTAAAGACCCTACATCTTTTCTTAAGGCATTTGAAAATATTTATAAAGAGTGGATCTAAACTAATAATTTATCCACAACCAAAATTTTAATTAAAACCCTCATCAGTGATGTGAAATAATGATATAACCAAATTCCCAAACATTCTATATAGAAACTAGATTATTTAGTTAATCCTCTAGTTAAATAATTCCAACACATTGATCTTCTAAAATTTTTCCTTAGTTATCTCATCAATGCTAAGAAATCACCTACTGAATCATCTCATGATTTTATCAAATGATGGAAATATTTGGTTCATAAATCCAATCACAACATGACTCATGAAAACTTGTTTAAAATATTTATAATAGATTTAACACCTTCACTTTAATACAAGGTTCAAATTATTGTTCCCCAAATGTTAAATGAGGTTGTTACCAAGTTAAGTGCCAAGAATTCTTAATGAAATAGTTTGAACCAAATACTAAAATCATTAAGGAGTCTTTCCAACATTTAATCAATATGATAATAAATAATCCTCCTCAACCCAAACTAGGAGTAGCTAAAGCATAAAATGCCCAACCTACTCATATTCCATTAATCATGAAACAAATGAAATAATTTTTATTGCACTCTTAACAATTCACATACCCTAATAATCCCCATAAATGGTATGATCCTAATCAATTTTATTATTTCCACACTGATATAGGTCATTCCCATGAAACATGTCAAGGGCTTACAAAATTTTCCATTTCTTTTATGCTTGGTGATTCATTCAATCATGATGTCATGATCAAAATTCATCATCAAGATTACATTAATGCTTCTCAAAAGAAACAAGATTCCAAAGGTTTTAATTCTAAAAACCCAAAATATTTCTCTACATCTAAACCTAAACAAGAAAACAAGGATATTTATGCAATTGATGCTGATTATAATCAATACTACACCAATTCCAAATACACATACATGACTAAGGTCAATTATCGACACAAACTAGCCCTCAAAATTCCCATCACCAAAATAAAGAAACTATCCTTAGAAGAACAAATTCTCAAAGATACTACTACTACTCACTTATTTTTAGAAACCAATGAGGAACCACCTCCTCCCTATAAACCTCCAACCACTTATCTTCCTCCTAAACCTATTTTACCTTCCAATCCTCATGATAGTTATTCTTATTCCAAAATCCATTGGAACTTCTTAGAAGAAATCAACTCTATGGCTTGAAAATTTCCTCTCATGGATTTATTTGATACCTATCCTTATCATTATAAGTTCCTAATCCTATAACTCCAAGAAATCAAAGAACCATCTCCCTTAGAAGAGGAACCATCTTATCATGAGTCTCAACCAACATAAGTTCATACCATTTAATCCATTTGTCCTTATTTGAAACCTTCCATAGAGTTCCTTGAAGAAGACATGATCAATGATGAGATCCTATTTTGAGCCAATGATCCACACATCTTTAATAAAATAGCCATTAATAACACCTTCATCCACAAAGTATTAGTAGATGAGGGGTCAGGCATTAATGTGACATCTCTTTAGCTCATTTAACAACTTGGATATAGAAAATATCATCTCAAACTCACTTTACATGTCATGGATTTGATAATACCAACTAGATTCCAGTTGGTTATATTTGGCTTTGTCTTACTATTCGACCCAAAACTATGCATACTAAGCTTATGGTACTCAATTTACCATTATCTTAAAATATAATACTGGGACATCCATGGACTCATTGCTTAAGGGTTATCACTTCTTCTGAAAGCCAATGTATCAATTTCATTCATAATGTAGAATGGTATTAACACAAGGCCAATCCTAACCCTTGGAGTATTCACCTTCCTAATCCTAAATATCAATAATAGATGTCCACTATTCTAAATATTAATAGTTCCCCTTTACTCAAATTATTCAATATGAATCTTGATTTACATGTCACTCTTGTTGATTCTAATGATGATGAGCCCAATGATTTGTAAAATACATGCGATACTACCAATATACCTCCTTATATATCAGAGTGGCTGCCTCCCTCCTTATTACTTCATGATCGTACCATCCTCCTTATCAATGAGATCACCAATTTCTATCCTCCATGTAATGCCCATGTAGCATCTTATACAAAAGATGATTTTACATGTAATGATTATGGAGTGGTTAATTAAATATCTTTTAATTATGTCACCACATAAATTTAGTGATTTAGGCATCTCACATTTCAAAGTTCCTTTTGAGTCACAAGAATGTACTATTTCTCCAACTTATGATGATAACTAAATCATGGCCCAAGCTCAATCACAAAAGCTAGATGTTCAACATTATCAGAAAATTTAGCCCAAATACATGATTTTAATTATGATGTTCATAACATTTCCATAGATTTTGAGTTAGAACCTAAAGGTCATGTACCTCCAATTAATTCTCCACTTCTTAATACTCCTTAGGTGGTTGAATAAATATTACCCCTCACATCTTCAGAACTTATAGAACCTTGTATACCTCCTACCACACTAGTTATTATACCCAATCCTCTTCCCATAAATAATGTTAAAGATACACTAATTTATTTGATCAACCTTCCTCTATAGTTCTACCTACTTATAAAATCACCCTTGATGCCAAGACAACATATTTATGCTAGATAAATTTTGAATATGATCACCATGATAAAAAAAAATTATTGATCTTGAATTAGTGGAATATTATGGACCTCTACCTATATTACCTTGTAATGAATCCATCCTTAAATTTCTCCATGTGTGATAACCTCAACTTCCTTAGTAACATCATAAACTTGGGAATTATAAGAAAAAATACCCTCATGTTAACAAGATCATTTCTAGTATTGATCCTAAAACCAATCCCATTTCCTCTCTTCCTAATTCACCATATCATTTTCAATATGTAAATGCTATGTTTATCGAGTAAACTACAATAATCAAATATGTCACCCCCTTATGCCCTTGAATTATAAATATTTATAGAGAACTCACACCAATTGAACATGATAACTTTAGATTATTTTTTTAATAAATGTCATGATAATTTCACTTGGTCATATGATGATATGCCTAGTATTGATCTTATTATCATGTTGCACAACATCATCACATAACTTGATGACAAACTCATTTGGAAAAAATAATAGAAATTTCCCCCTGAAGTTTCTAACTTATTCCATAAAGAGATTATTAAACTTTTATATTCCAAATTTATCAAACTGGTGGACTATTAAAATAGGTTTATAGCATTGTTCCCATCCACAAAAAATTCACCATGCTCATTCACATTTTCATTGATTTTCATAATCTCAATCTCATTTATCCCAAGGATAATTTCTCATTACCTTCAATAGATGCCATTGTTGATTCCACTAGTGGGTATGCACTTTTTTCCCTCATGGATGGTTTTCTTAGCTTTAATCAAATCGATATCACCCCTGAAGATAAACATAAGATAAATTTCACCACAAAATGGGGCACCCATTACTATGTTAAAATGCCCTTCAGTCTTAAATACATTAAAACTACCTATCAATAGGTTATGACACACATTTTTCATGACCTTTTCCATAATATTATATAAACCTATATGGATGATCTCATCACCAAATCCAAAATCTGCAAAACTCATCTTTCTGATCTTGCCATCATCTTCGATCAACTCATCAAATATAAAATTAGACTAAACCCATGAAAATGTGTTTTTGGCATCACATATGGTAAATTTCTAGGGTTTTTAGTCTATCTTACTAGTATTTATGTCAATACCATTAATATATATTCTATTTTCAACATGCCTATTCCTCATTCCATTCCAGACATTCATACTTACCTTGGTAAGCTTGGCACAATATAATGATTTGTCCCCAAAATGGCTTATCACATTTATTATATTAATTACCTTATTAAGAAAGGTAATGATATTTATTGGATATATCCTTGTCCAAAACCATATAATAATATAAAATAATCAATTTTTTATCTACCCACCCTTAGTCCACATTCCAATAATTATCCTTCAATTTTGTACACTTCTTCCACACCCGTATTAACTAGGGTAATGCTTTCCTAATAAGATGATAATAGAAGATAGTATGTTATCTACTATATGAATCAAGGTTTCATCAATTAAAATAAAAATATACCAAAGTATAAAATGATTACCCCACTACCTATATCATAGTTACAAAGCTATTATTACAAGTTTTATCAAATAACTTATGTCATAGTTCATTCTAACCCTCTTCATCATTTTTTATCTAAAGCCTTTCTCCCTAGAGATAAAATTAGAAAGTGGATGGTTATTTTAATGGAATTTGATCTCCACATCATCACACAATTTTTTTTAAAGGATAAGTCATTGCTAACCAACTCGTAGTGGCATCTATACCTACTACCAATCATTTTCAAGATAGTCTCCCAAATAATAAAATCATCTATATTGAAGGTATCAATTAGGGTATCTCTCTTAAAGATTACTTCCATAACCTCACTTATGATTTATAATAAAGTAATCAATAAGATTCCTATGTGATTATTGATACCACTAAATCTAAATTAGTCATCAAAGAACTTCTCAAAATCAACATCGATTTACACAAAGACACTTTAACCCTTCATTTTGATGTCACTAAATGTGTCCAAGGAGTTGGGTCAGGTTGTATACTCACTATTACTCATGGTACTCTTTGGAATTTTGAGTTATCTTTTATCTCACTAATAACATGGCTGATTATGAAGCATTAATCCTAGGCATGAGAGTGGTGCTTGACTTAGATATTACATATCAACACACTTTAGGTGATTCCTAACTCATATACCGATAGGTTAATGGTGATTATCAATGTAAAAGTGAAAATATTATTACTTATCATCAAATTTCAATTACCCTTTCCAAAAAAATCACTTCTTTTACCATTGATCCCATCCCTAGGGATAAAAACTCTATCACCGATTCATTGTTTCATTAGCATCCTTATTTAATCCACACCAAGTTCTCACTTATTTTAACTTTATTATTCAAATAATAAAATCATCATCTTCCATCCAACCACAAGATTTACTTATATATTATATTAAGGCTATTACCATTTGACAAAGCTAGTGGTACAAAGACGTTATCCAATTCATTGAGCATCAAACTTATCCTCTAGATATGGAATCCTATGAAAAAACTCAAATTCACAAACGAGAGTTCAAATGTCTTTCAATACAACACCCTTTATGATCATAAAACATAAGGTACCATATTGAACTAAATAATTAAATAAGAGGTTCCTCCTTTCTTTGAACAAGCCCATTGGGGCATTTTTGGTGCTCATTCTAGTGAACATGCTAAAGTACACAAATGCTTACATATGGGATACTTTTGACCTACTCTGGAAAAGGATGCTATCAAATTCAATAAAAAGTAAAGTCTTTACCAAATTCATGATGATCTAATCCATTCACCACTAGCCAAATTCCAAGATAAGGAATCTCCTTGTCCATTCTCCATGTGGGAAATAGATCTCATAGGTAAACTACCTAGATCTTAGGATGGGCATGTTTTTATCATCATGACTACAGGATATTTTACCAAATGGGTAAAATCCATTCCTCTCATCAACATCATGGGAACTACTATTTCCATGTTCATCCTCAATAAAATAATTTGTAATTTTTTATTTCCGTATATTATCATTTCCAATAATGGTGTCAATTTCAAAAATAAAGACATGAAACAACTATGTGTTAAATTATAAATATCCCACAAACTTTTCCACACCCTATCATCAATAATTCAATGTCCAAAATGAGGCCACTAAATAAATTCTCAATTAATTCCTTCAAAATACCATATGTGAAATTCATATATATTGGTATCTTGATTGATATCTCACACTTTGGGCTTACTGCATTAGCATGCACACTACCACTCGGGCTACATTATTCTCTATAGTCTATGGTTCTGAGTCTGTCCTACCATTAGAAGTTGAGCTTCCCTCCATACATATATCTCTTCATGATATCATACCTAATGAAGAATTACATGAAGTTTACCTTCGTTCTTTTGATCTTCTTAATGAATAATGTTTCACTACTTTACTACAACATAATTGCCAATACAAGGTTCGTATCACCAAACAACATAATAAAATAGTTAAAGTCCACACTTATAATATTGGTGATCTAGTCAATAAATTAGACTATATCCATGATAAAGAAGGAAAATACACCCAAAAATAGTGGGGATTTTATTTAGCAAAATATATTCTTGGTACTATCACCTATTGCCTCCAAACTAGTGAATGCCATGTTTTCAAAGAGCCCAAAAATTCACAATTATTGAAAAAGAACTTTGCTTACATCCTTACCTCATTATTTTTGAAGTATTTATACATGGGTATCACCTTATATAGTAGTTTCTCTTTCCGCAAACCTTATTCCCTTCTCTTGGTCCTTTAGTTTCTCTTTCTCATGAGTTGCATTATAAAACTATGGATAGGACTTGATCTTCCTTGTGAATTCCTTTTGCTTTCATATCAAATTTGTTATTATCCAATGAATTTTACACCCTCTTGGGTTTTTATTTTGTGAGTTATAGTGTAAGACCATGGATAGGACCATACCTTCCTAACAAATACCATCTTTTTCATTTTTATTTTTTGCATGCTGTATTTACCCTTTTGGGTTTCTCTTTTATGAGTTACAATGTAAGACCATGAATAATACCAGGCCCTCCTCATAAAATCACCATATTTATTTAATTTATTATTCTTTTTATAGAATGTTAAGGAATGGTTAAAAACTTGTGATCCCTTATTCTCAGCTTTAGTTTTTGTTTCTTTTGTATATAAACCATGCACAACAAACTATATTATCATGTTTCCCTATAATTCTCCCATTATTATGATAAGGAATCATACTTACCTATCATTATATCCATTTTCACCTTTGCCATTTTTTTTGGATTTGATGTAATTCAAATTATTTCATGTTCATTTCCCTTGATTTATTTTCCTTCCGTTCTACTTTATATAAACTAAGTTCAAAGTCATGATAGAAATTTTATTTAATATGAATGAATAAGAATCTTAGACACCATGCTCTCCAATTTCTCTTTCTTAGATACCAATTCCAAATTTTTCAAATGATATTCATTTTTAGAATGCATATTTGGTTCTATGAATCTGTATGGATGAGGAATAGAAAAAGACATCAAATTTTAAAATACAAATCATTTAAACAAAATGAAATGATACAAAAGATAGCATACAAAGTAAAAAAATCAAAATCACATAAAAAGACATGATTCATAGCACATCTCCAATCTCCAATCGAAGCTCAAAGTCCATATTTGGCCTCATGATATAATTGAGGTCCATTGGGGTGTGGTAGGCTAGTAGATTAGAATAGGCAAATTAAAAAACCAAAAAATCTGTTGGTGTTATCTACTTTCTTGCATAAGTACCAATCTTCATAGTAGATTGACAACTTTGTAAGGGGTCATGAGGAACAAAGAACATGTAACATGAAGGTAGGTCCATTTTACATTTCATGCATATATCCTTCATGGGATGATATTCATACTTATTTTGATGACCTAATATTTGTGTGGCTAGGAAAAGTTTTTCAAAGTCCTTAATGTCTAAATTCCTTTAATTTTGATAAACCTAATTTAAGTGTCTTGACTTCGATAAAGAGTTTCTCTACTTTGCTTTTTCCTTCTTTTTCCCATCCCCCCATTTAATTTCCCCAATTTACAAGCAAGTTTGATTCTAAATATTTTTCCCCCCATATATATGTCCTCTTCTTCACATGTTAAAAACATGTGAGCATAACATTTTTTTGGTTTTATTTATCCTTAGAAAAAAATAGTATGCTTGAGCGACTATGGATTATCTTCTTCATACTATTGATTTATATTTCTAGAATTGCCTTGATTAATTTTTAAATTTTTTTATTTTTATACCTTTTTTTTGGACAACTACGTCCATTTCTATTTTTAATGTACTTTTTCAGTTATTGAGTGAAGTTGGCTTGTTACTTCTCATTCAAAAATGTTGTTTTTCCTTTCATGCACATTTTCCATTGTAGATTAAGGATTGTTACTGTTCACTCATCAGTGTTGTTTTACCATTTATTACCCATCTTTATTTAAGTAAGGATTATTACTATTTTCACTTTGATGTTTTGATTACCATTTTCACATGTATCTTTGGTTTGACTTGGTTTATTTGCCTTTATTACTTAAGGTTTACTTGTTTGAGTTTTTGAAGTCATTTAGTAGCCTTGGATTTTTAGTTACCTTATTTAATCTAAATTTTGGCTTGGTCATTTGGTCCTAACTTAGCATTTATCACCCCAACTTACCAAATTTACAAGTATGTCATGCCTGCAATGAGTCATTTATCTTGGCTTTCCTACATTTGTTTGATTTTACTCTTTAGTTTTGAATCCTTGGGTTTATCCAGTGGAGTCTATGTACCCTTCATGATCAACACTACAAACATAATAAAAAACCATCCAAAAATAAAGGTAAGTTAAGGTACACATACATTACCTTTATTTATCAATTATTTGTTGGAAATATTGTCATTGATGTCAAAGGTTTAGCATTATTGGTGATAAAGGACCCATTGCATTTAATGTTGTTTGTAATAAATATATCTTGGCTAATATGAGTTAATATTTATTTAATATTAACGAATATATTTTTTGTTGCATATGAGACAAAATAAGGGCCCATGGAGAAGTCAAAGAGCCACGGGATAAAGACAAAAGAAGGATGGGATGCATTTTCCCATGAAGAGTCATCTAGGGGAATACCAAGAGTCACCAAGTGAAGACAAAAGAGTAAGGGCAAATTTATCATGAAGGGACACTTTAAGGAATACGAAAAGTCACCAAAGATAAGGACAAAAGTGGGAAAGACGTTTTTGGTCATGAAGGGTCACCACATGACTTTTCAAAGGCTTGAATATGAAGGTTCATCCAAGATTTGTGCCATTTTCCATGAGGATTGAAGGGTCACAAAGGGGGAAGGCCAAAGGTCATTTGGAAAGCTATAAATAAAGGCTTGAGTAGCCATTTGTAATGTGAGAGATAGAGGTTGATTTGATATTGTAATATCTAGCTTAGAAGAGCAATTGTGAGAGATGAATATGATTTGTATTTGTTATATCTAGCTTAGAAGAGCAAAGGTGAGAGAGAGGAAGGAGATGTTGTATTGATCTATCATTTGTTGAGATAACAACATTGAGAGATAGGTGTGTGGTATACACAAAAGGGGTTGGTGCTCCTATGGGTTGGTGCTCATGAATTGTTGTTGGGTTGGTGCTTAGCAAAGGGGTTGGTGCTCCTATGGGTTGGTGCTCACGAATTGTTGTTGGGTTGGTGCTCGGTAAAGGGGTTTGAATCTCCTATGGGTTGGTGCTCACAAATTGTAGCTGGGGTGGTACTTGGCAAAGGGGTATGGTGCTCCTGTGGGTTTGTTCTCATGAATATATTTGAGATTGATTCTCCATGGTTTTTCCCACATTGGGTTTCCACGTTATATCTGGTGTCTCTCTCTCTCTTGTGTGATGTTTATTGTTTGAGTTTTATTACATATCTTGAATGTTTGATTAAGTGGAATTTGATAAAGGTAATGTTTTATAAGATATATAATATACTGATTCACCCCCCTCTCAGTATATTCCATGATTAACAATTGGTATCAGAGCAGGTTCCTTCAAAAAGAGTTTAACAACTTGAAGGTAGATCAAAGAAAAGCATAAGATGGCCAAGTAGCTAAAGAAGGAGAATCAAGAGTTAAAATCTATGGTTGAGGCTCTTAAGGAAAAGGTGTGTATCTTGGATTCTAAGTTGGATATAGAAGTAAAATAAAATAAGATTTTTATTTAAGATCTTAAGAATCAGTTAGAGGTTGCAAATTCAGTTTTAACATCAAAAGAAGAAGAGTGTAATCAGTTGAAGGTTGAGTTAGGATCTTTAAAGGATAATCATGAGAAGCTTATAATCAAGGTTGAAAAAGATCAAGAAATATTAGTCCAAGGAAAGAAGGATACAGGTTTTGAAGGAAAATCAAAGAAGTCAATCAGGCAACCCAATGCTTTTAAGTTTTCAAATTCTTTTCATGGCCATTGTTTTGTTTGTCATCATGTTGGTCATAGGGAAAGAGATTGTATGAGGAGAAGCAATGAGTCAAAGGGAGATCTCAGTCACATTCAAGAAAAAGGTATGAGAAATATTTTTTGCTTTTGTTGTCATGAGGTTGGCCATATTGCTAGATTATGTCAAAATAAAGTAAATAGATATTCAAGGTATGTCAAAGGATTTAGAGACCCTAGAAAATATGAGAAAAGACAAATTTAGGTTTGGAGACATAAAATAGTAAAGGTTGATCAGGTTGAGTTTAAGAGTGAAAATGAATTACTTGCTATAGTAGATAAATAATGAGATAAGAAGGATTATAAAGAATATCTTGTTACATTTGAGCATGAGCTTTGTCAAGATAAGAAAGTTGCAAAAGTTGAGAAGATGAAAAACATCATAAATGATAAGGTTAGTAGGGCAAAAAGGTTAGACATGCTTAAACGGATTCTATAATAAAAACACAAAAAGATCAAGGAAGAAACAAAGGAGATGTGGGAATCTCCTGAGATTTATTTCTAGAATCCTATTGTGTGAGGTGTCTCTTCTAGGCTTCAAGGAGACACTTTTAAGAAAAATTGAAGCATGGTGGATGCTATTGGGTCTTGGATATTTTGCATGACAAGAAGGTGAGTTGATAGATTAATTTGTATATCTTTTGAGGGAATATATTTTTGAAGAAAATTTTGCATCAGTATTATGGTTTGAGGCTATTAGAATGATTCTTGCATATGCAGTGTTTCAAATGATTGTGGTCATAAGAAATTAGAATGTTGAAAAAGAGATAATAGTTTCAGAGAGAAAGAAAAGGATACTCATGTAGATTCAATCAAGAAGGATCAAAGTTTCAAAGCTCCATTCATCAGGAAGAAGGTTTAGTCGTGTTCATGGCAGAAGAAACAACCTGAAGATTCTATGTTGGTGCAAATAGCTTTACATGTAAGAGATAAAGATCAGCCATGGTTCATTGATAGCGGATGTTTGAGGCATATGATAGGAGATAAGAGTAAATAAGATTAATGGTGGTACAGTGAGATTTGGAGATAAAACCACTACCAGGATAGCCGAAAAAGGTACTTTATTTTTGGATAATGGTAGAACCAAGACTAAGAAAGTTTTATAAGCATACTATATTGAGTTTAAGGAAAATATGTGATCAAGGATACACCTTAAAGTTTCATACAGAAGGAAATATTCAAATGAGTTGATTACAGATTCTCAAAGGATAGGTAAAATCAGATATCTTCTCAAAGATTGGTGAGAGGAGTTGGGGGTAATTTCTATTACTTCCTGCCATTGATGTTCAGCATCAAGTGAGGGGGAGCTAAGTGTTAGCTCCAAATAGGCCCTTTTCCATTGATGTCAAAGGGGGAGAATAACAGGTATAGGTATAGATTGCTACAGTAAGGGGGAGTTACTGTATGTTTTCAAATGATAGGATGTGTAGGTGACAAGATGTGGCAGTTTCAGGATTGAGGTTGCCATCAATGACAAAGGGGGAGATTTTTGGAAATATTGTCATTGATGTCAAATGTTTAGCATTATTGGTGATAAAGGCCCCATTTCATTTAATGTTGTTTGTAATAAATATATCTTGGCTAATATGAGTTCATATTTATTTAATATTACCGAATATATTTTTGGTTGCATATGAGACAAAATAAGGGCCCATGGAGAAGTTGAAGAGCCACGGGATAAAGACAAAAGAAGGATGGGACGCATTTTCCCATGAAGAGTCATCTTGAGGAATGCCAAGAGTCACCAGGTGAAGACAAAAGAGTAAGGGCGAATTTCTCATGAAGGGACACTTTAAGGAATACGAAAAGTCACCAAAGATAAGGACAAAAGTGGCAAAGACATTTTTGGTCATGAAGGGTCACCACATGACTTTTCAAAGGCTTGAATATGAAGGGTCATCCAATATTGGCACCATTTTCCATGAGGATTGAAGGGTCACAAAGGGGGAAGGCCAAAGGTCATTTGGAAAGCTATAAATAGAGGCTTGAGTAGCCATTTGTAATGTGAGAGATAGAGGTTGATTTGATATTGTAATATCTAGCTTAGAAGAGCAATTTTGAGAGATGAATATGATTTGTATTTGTTATATCTATCTTAGAAGAGAAAATGTGAGAGAGAGGAAGGAGATGTATTGATCTATCATTTTTTGAGATAGCAACATTGAGAGATAGGTGTGTGGTATACACAAAAGGGGTTGGTGCTCCTATGGGTTGGTGCTCACGAATTGTTGTTGGGTTGGTGCTCAGCAAAGGGGTTGGTGCTCCTATGGGTTGGTGCTCATGAATTATTGCTAGATTGGTGCTCAAAAAAGGGGTTGGTGCTCCTATGGGTTGGTGCTCATGAATTGTTTCTGGGTTGGTGCTCGGCAAAGGGGTTTAAAGCTCCTGTGGGTTGGTGCTCATGAATTGTAGCTGGGGTGGTACTCGGCAAAGGGGTATGGTGTTCCTATGGTTTTATTCTCATGAATATATATGAGATTGATTCTCCATGGTTTTTCCCACATTGGGTTTCCATGTTATATCTAGTGTATCTCTCCATCTTGTGTGATGTTTATTGTTTGAGTTTTATTGCATATCTTGAATGTTTGATTAAGTGGAATTTGATAAAGGAAAAGTTTTATAAGATATATAATATAGTGATTCACCCCCCCCCCCCTCAGTATATTCTATGCTTAACATTATTCCATTTAAATCATTACTTTTGGTTATTTTATACTTTAAAATACCTTAATTTATTTAGCTTCAGAGTTGTGTGTTTCTATGTTCTTTTCTCTAAGAACCATCCCTTTTATACCTGAGTGACACATGATGAGCTTTGAGTGGGGCATATTTATACACATAATATATTCAAACTTTATTAATTATTAGTGATTTATCTCTTCTAGTAACGTGTTGAGTATTAATCTTTCTTAGTGCATGCATTAATGGGTGCACTAAAAAAGGGGTGGGTAGACCATTAGTGCTTCACATGATTGTTGTCACCTATGCCACCACTTGACATATACACAACCTTCTCCCATGTACTTCCCTAAGCCTTGCCTCCTATCTTTCACACTCCTAAAATCATTTCACCACGTTCATTATCACCTACCCAAGCTTAAAACTATTTTTGATAATTTACATTACACTATCAGCCTAGGATAAATCTGTATCCTAATTGTTAAGAGAATTTTATAAGTCTAGGTTTGCTCTAGTCAACCTAGAATGAGACCTAATTTATTTTTATTAATTAATGATGTATATTTTTTTAGGCCAACCTTATTGGCTAAACTTTTGAGAAGGTTTAGGGTTAGATTAAACTATATTTACACATTAATTTCACCATTTTTTAGAGAGACAAGGAGTTAATTATTCATTTATGCTTCTTTAAAATCTACTCTTCCACCATCCTACTTGAGGAGTCATTGTTGGGTTTATACTTCGATAAGAATTCTATCTCGTGGAAAAGTCTTGGATGCTTTGGAGTTTATTAGTGATCCTTATAAACCACAAAAATCTCTTTCAAAGAACCTTTGTCCAAGGGAGAGATTGAGTCTCGATGGATTCATATTCAAGGCAAGTATCTCTAACCGTACTCCTCAGTTTTAGTAGATAGAAGTAACACAAGGAATGACTTTTGGATATATTGATCTATTCATGCATTAGGGTTTTACCTATACATAGCTTAATTATTAATCTCATATGCATGCTTAATTTTTATTTTTATACCCCCATTTTGTGTCATAAGATTTGGTGAGCACTAGATTAGATTTTGCTTTACTTGCATATACTTTGTGAATATTAAAAAATAAGACCTAGCTAGGGTTATTGTATAATGTTGCTTGAATAGAGACTTTGAAACAATCTCTAGTGATATTATTGTGGTAAGATATCCTTTGGTTAGTTCTAGTAGATGTATCTTAATCATGACCCCAAATATCTAATATATCAACAATCAGAAGTGTAAGTAGGATTTATCTTCTCTGATCTAGGATTGATTAATACATTAATTACATTTTTCTTTATAAATAGGATGTATTTTGGATGGAGGATGATTATTACCTAAATTCACATCATGTGGAACCTAAGTGTTATATGGGGGAGTAGAGGTGGTCAATAGTTTGGTCAAATTACTCCTCAGTTGGTAATTTTTCCCTCTCTAAAACTGTCTAAAAGCATGCGCTGATTTAACCTTTTAGGGTTTTACAAATGTAATTCCTATGTTTAGATTAAAGGTTTGGGATGTATAAATTAGTTTTAAAAATATGAAATAGTTAATCACTAATTTATTATAGAATTTTACGTTCTTTGACTTTCTAAAAATAACAATAAATAGGGATAAATAGAAACTTATCTAAAAAATTACTATTGCAAATGATCTAGGTTCTAACAATTGAGATCTGAGCATTTTTTAGTGTCATCAACATGATTCTAATGTTCATTTGTTCACTTTATAGTAGTGACTAATATGGACAATAAAGTGATATTTATGCAGTGTCCTCTAGGTGGTGATATTGTCCCATTTGTAGGACTTTTCCTATTTTTTGGGAGTACTTGCACCTATGTTTGTAGGTCCTATTCTTACATGTACAAAACCTAGAAATCTATGGTGTGCCTATAAAACTTAATTAATTATGTAAACCCTAAACCTCATTGCAAGTATTTCATGTGTAATAATTATGTGTTTGTTAATAGATGGATTCAAAATTATTAACACCCTAATATGAAGAGAGTTTCCTACATACCAATACTCTAAAGAGGGATCAAGCCCAATGTAGTTATCCCACCTAATGCTTGATGAAAGTACAACTGAATGATAGAATGAGAGTGGGATTAGATGCCTTGAATGTGCTTGAGCTTTGAAATTTTTGAAAATTGGGCTTAGCGCTGATATAAATGTTAGTATGCAGAAGTAGGGTAGGATAGGGATCAAATACCTTGATTTTGCTCAACTTTGTCTTTAGATTGAATAGGTTTTGAATCTACTTTCCATATAGTGAATATATCTGAATTAGACTTATATATATAGGGTTATGTTGCTTATTCAGATAATAAAATATGTTTAAGCCAACCTTATAAGGAGAAAACATTTAAAAAAGTATCCACTGGGAAGATCTTGGGTTAAGGATAATAGTGCCTAGTTGGGTACACTTGCACCATATGGTTGTAGTCTCAAAAATGTGGTGCTAATGTCCTATTAGCATACTACTAAACAACTTGGATTAGGGTCTAAGATGATAGTTCTAGGACTATGTTTTGACTGGTTCTAGGTGACTATGGTCTACAAAATGTCTAGAAAAGTAATTCTAAGGCTCTAGTTTAGGTCTATGGCTAATCTAGGAATAGGGTAACTTAAGAGACACTCTTATCATCCAATTAATACTTTTAGGTGATTACATTCCCCACCTTTATGATAGTAATGCAACAAAGTGAAATGACTAGTATAAAGGAAAAATAAGCATACCTAGTCTTACATTAGAAGTGAATCCCATGTAGCATAGTTTGAGTATACAAATCTAGGTCTGTGTATGTGGAACATGATCCAAAGCAATGTCTTGTAATGAAACATGTAAAACTCAATCCTTATTTAAGAAATAATTAAAATTAAAAGACTCTGTTGAGTAAATGTAATTGAGTAATGTTGATTTAAGGAGAGAGGAAAGGAACAAATACACCTCATTAGGTACGTGAACTAATGCATGAAACTAGTGACAACTTATGTGTGTCAATGTACATAGTGATCATATAATTTAATATCTTAGACTGAGTTGATGGCTTGATCAATACTCATACGAGTGGCTCAAGAAATCAATATATTTTTGACTCCACCATTACCCACCCTTACTCAATGGATTTTGATCTTTATGAATAGTTTGGGTAAGACTATAAGTGTGTCTAATCCTCTCATGTAGGTAGCTCAATAGCTTAATTAGGACATGAATCCTTCATTGCCCACCTTTGTGAAGTATATTCCTCTATAATTATACTATGTAAAGTGATAAAAGTATATAAATAAGTAAATATAACTATATACTTAGCTTTGTGTCCACTCAGGTATATTAGGAAACTCTAGGCCACTCAAGAATGCCAACCATTGTAGACAGGGTAAGGAATGAATCTGGTGATACCCTAGAATGTGATAGCAAGTGTATGCAACATAGGGAATGGTATGTAGTTTGACATTCCATCTGATCAAATATTTGAAGATGAGTATATGCAAAATAATATACTACACACATGCTACTAATTTGATGTCTGAGTATAATGAATTTGAAACATGTATGTAATATCTAAATTGATGTGACTAATCTACATTATGAGTGATCATGCTACACATGATGCCCCCAAATCTAAGTAGCCAATATGAATTTGAGTTGAAATGAATGTATCTGAGCTAAATCTAAACATAAATACTAAACCTATGACTGTATTTGTGAAAATATATATTATACCTAGTGTACCAGTCTAAATGATCCAGACTATTTTGAAGTTGGGGATACTAGATAGTAGATCCCTATGGTGGATAATAACGCCCTATGGAACTAGTTTCCTAATTTGGGCACTAATAAATATCTAGTCTAAATTTTGAGTGATATAGACTAAATTCATAATCTCTATTCTATTTTATGTCTACCTTGAGTTTGATGTTTGAAACTAAGTACAATTTATATGTGAAAATTAATGTAGGAGCCTGACCTCTGTGACAAACCCCTATGAATGCATCCTCTATTGAGAGTAGTTTTGAAACCTATATAATAATTATCTTCTAAATTAGTTCTATAAAAGGTGTTAGCTCAAGCATGTGCATAATATTCTAATATAATTCACAAACATAAAATTAAAATGTAATATTTATTTTAGCATAATTAGGTAATGTAAAATGTATGCTATAAGCTAGCATTACACAAGGGTGTTAAGATAGATGTAATCAATGTATAACAGCAAATATGACTAACTAATATTGAAAAAATTTGACCCCAAGTCAAATTTGTCACCCCTTATATAATTTAAACTTTTCATATAGTCATTTCATACCTTATATGGTCCTTAGAGTCTTCATTTAACCTTGTTAGCATTGTTTAAGATTAGTTTGGAGAAGTTAAGGTAATTTCATATTGTTGTCATATAGTGGTCTAGGGGTGGCATGAAGAGATAAGGCATGTTAAAGTTGTGTCATATGTTATTTGGGGTTTATTAATGTCATTTTATGTCATAAACATATTCTAACAACATTAAATGAATTTTTGGAAACTTTGAGGTCTATTTGCTAGCTTGAAGGTGATAAAAATACATGAAAATGTGGTTTTTGGATAATATTTATGTTTTTTCAAAGTTCCTTAAGTGTAAAATCATACCATAAACCTAAAAAGATCCTAAAATAAATTTCAAAATTGATACACCTATCAGCAAGTTAGATCAAAGTTAAATGATTATATTTCAACATTAGTTTGAAGAGTTTAAGGAAGTTGAAGAGACTCTTGAATTCACTTCCAAGTGAAAATAGCTTTATAATTTCCTTTGGAATTATAAAATTTAGGAACAAGCATTTTAATAATTTTAAAGCTTACTAAGAAAATGTACTTGATTATCCATGGATATTTATAGTTAGTGATTTAATTTTATTATTATTAACTAAAATATAAGTCATATGTTGTTATGAAACATATTTATGTTTCTTTGATTTGATGACTATATTTCTATGAGTTATCTTTATTATATATTTTATATATTATGATCATGTTGATTTATTATTTCAATATTATTTTATGATATATATGTCATGATGTTATAGACTAACTACCTTTTTATCATGAGTTAGATGCAAGAGAGATTCATCCCTCAGAACATGATGGAGGTAGATCATCACTAGAGAGGGTGATGTAGATGGAGGTGTTTGGATATGATAGATGAATAGATAGAACCCTAAACACACCACATTAAATAGTATATGTTATATGTGTTGGTTGATTTTTTTTAATTAGTACGTTCTTTATGTTATTTACATTTAGATAGTTATTTATGCATATTATTTTTGTGTTAATTCAAATTTATGCCTATGTGTAATTAATATCATGTGATTGCATTTTGAATGTTACAATGCATTTATGTCATGTCATTGTATTCATGATCATTAATGTTTTTGTGAGAACATAAATTTGCATGAACAAGTATCTGGTACTACCATATGTAGACTAACCCTCATGAGTTTGGAATGTATTATAGCATAATTATCTTTATGATATTTGGAAATATCATTATATGTCTTAATGCCTTAATATAGATAGATAATACTATCAATAGATAATGACTTAATATAAATAGATATCATTATCACAATGGTGTTATAATTATTAGTTATGATATACATAGTAATTGGATTATCTTATATTATAATTATGAAATAAATAAATTATATTTTATACTTAGGAAAATACATAAATACAAAAATCGAATTAGAAAGTATATTTTTAGGAAATAGAAAAGAAAAGAAAAACATAAAAAGAGATAAAATCCATTTAATAAAAGAATGAATAAAATAAAGGAAGTTGGAGACACAGTATTTTTTTACAAAAATAAAAAAAATAAAAAAAAGAGAGACATGGCATAGGATAAGAAAGGATTAGTTAAGAGTAAATAAAGTAAGGAATTGGAGAAGAGATAGGAAGAACATAGAAGGAAGAGGAGGTGAAGAAGAGAGCAAGAAGAGGAGAGGAGACATAATATTTTGAAACTTTTATTACTTACTAACACTTTGTATCTTGTAGGAACCTTTTAAGTCTCAATATCTCTTAGTGAACACCTTAAGGGGTACAATGGGAAAGGGGTGGGCAGACCATTGGTGATTCATAGGATTATTGTCTCTTTTACCACTTGTTATCTACACATTGGTATCTTAAAAACCTTATCCCTAAGCTGGTTCTTCTTTTCTACACACTCTCTAGCCATTTTCTACCTTTTATCTCCCTTTTCCAAGCATTATCCTCTTTTTGACTATTTATTATACTAGGTCCATTGGATTGACCCTATATGATTTTGGGTGAAATTCACTTATGGTCTATGTCATCTCTTGGCTGACCTAGCCCATGACCTAGTGAATTTTTATCCAAAATTGTTCTAGGTCGATAGGGTTGACCCTATTGGTTGAAACTTTTAGAAGGGCATTGGTTTAAATCCACCAATATATACAAGTTCATTTTTCCATTATTTAAAGAAGAGAAGAAGTAAGATATATTTCACATTTGATTTTATTGACTACTTGAAGAGAAAACATAAGGTTTCATACTTTCTTTGGAGATACATAACTTGTCTTATGGAGAAGTATTTTTGATTCATTGATAGGTTATGTAGCCTAGAGATGATTTGTCTTTGTCATCCTTATATACCACAACAACATCGTACGAAGCACCTTGGTTAAGGGAGAGATTGAGGCTCGGTGAGTTCATCTTCAAAGATAAGTATTCATTACTTTGTTTCTCCTTTTTTTAGAGTAGATAGATATGTATTTTTACTTCTCTTCCATACATCAAGATTCTGTATACATTGCTATGAGTATATTTCTTCTATTCATGTTTAATTTTTTTATTTCTAACCCCCAATTTGTGACACAAGATTTGGTAAGCACTAAATTATATTTTATTTACTTGTTATTAATTTAGGGAGATATCAAAATAGAGGAATCCATTAGGGTTATTACATGATTATGCTTGACTGGAGGCTTTAAAATCCTCCCTAGCATAATATATTATGGTAAGAGATCCCATAATTGGGTCTAGAATATCCCCATATTGGTCATGTTCCCTATTATCTAATGTATCCCCAATCAAAAGTGTATGATATGATCTATCTTCACAGAGTTAGGATTGATTTATAGACATGATGCATTTATGATTGCATACATTCTAGTGAACCCAAAGTGAATCTAACTCTTAAAATATTTATTTTACATTTTTATTTCTATATATTTGTGATACTAGGTTGAAAATTTTGATATAGCTCAAAATTTTATGCATAGGTTTAACACACAATCACATCAATACAAATTTGTTTTGTTTGTGTAAGTTTTCCATCAGGTATAGGCTATTAGGTCATCTTTACTGACATAATACACTTTAAAACTTCCATATCAGAATAATACATCAACCTTGTTGACTCTATACATTTATAAACTTCTAAAAAACACACTAGCTTGACCCTATTGACATAGTACATTTTACAAGTTTTTAACAAATAGGGAACTACAGAACTAGGTCAACCTAGTTGACACAGTTGGTAAAATTTGTAAGTATAAATTAGGGTACTTCAATAGAAATATTATTTTCCTTTATATCCTCCAAATAACCAAGGTTATTTTCTATCCTTATCTATCATTTATTTTTCATTATAGTTTTTTTTTCACAATTTGTAATCTTTAAAACTACCCTTATATAGTTAACTAGGTTGACCCTGTCAATGTAGTTCTATATTCTATATTCTATCTAAAAAACTAAGTCAACATTGTTGATGTATTTATTTATCAAATCCTTAATTTTATAGTATGGTAGTGAAATTGTCGACTATGTTCTATAATTTTTGCATACACTGTCATTTGAAAGGACACTATACTATGTTTCAAAGTTGGAATTACTACTTATATGCTAGTAAATTTTTCACACTTTCACTTTTTGTTTCTTATATGAATAGAATAAATCTCATAGTATAATTAGGTTTTTTTTAAAAATATATCATTTACATCACTTTTTTCTCTTTTATGCACACACTACCAAATCACAAAATCTTTAAAAGCATTTTAACAATTGTCTACCCAAAGACTACCTACTTGGAATTTATCACCAAGGTGGAAGCTGATGTGGTTTTATATCTAAGTATAAACATATGGTTAATGGTATATATTAGAAAATCACCTAACACCCTTATCACTATAGTATGTGAAATGAGGGGGTATGCCCCAATAAAAAAGCTAGTACCATTGCCAATACATATCCCTTTTAGCCTAAACATCTTGAAAACATCCTTAGATTGATTTATAGTTCTTTGCTTACAACCAAATTAATATAAAATATAAAATCATACTCTAATAATCTAACAACATTTAGGTTAATCATTTAGTTATCTTTTACTTTCCAAGTTGATTTCTTTTTCTTTACTCAATTGTATGTTGTATTACAAAAACTTGCATTCGCTAACATTGGTACAATGTTTTATGATGTGTGCCTCAATTAGATCAACCTCATTGATATAATTAATTTTGTGATTCATTTCATTTCTTGATTTCAAAATTACTTTTATTTTTCCTATTTCAATACATAGTCATTCTACTTGGCATAGTCTCTTACAAATTACTTGGTTTCCCTGTCTACAATACTGGGTCAATCTTGTCAACATAGTATTATTTTTTGCCTCTCAAGATATAGAACTAGGTTGACCCTATCAACTCTGTATATTTTTTCTACCTTTTTTAGCTCATTTTTCTAGTACTAGGTCGACCCAATCGACTCTGTACATTTTTTAGACCTTATTTTTTGTATTAGGTTGACCCTATTGACTTTGTAAAATTTTATGTCACTTCATATTTCCTTGCTTTAGCATCACTCTTACCTTATATATTTCTCTCCTTCATCATGAAATTCCTATCTGAAGACAACACTGAGTTGAATTCAATGTATATGATGAGTCTTACCAACCCTTAAAGGGTCTCTCATAAGTAGCTTAGGGCTTCTCTCTTAGATGCAAGCAATTTTCACATAGCCACTCAAATAATAAATTATGAGACCCCTCCTCATTCCTATTTTCTTTGTAATTATATTTTATCTCTTGAAAATCAATCTAAATTAAAGTATACCCTTGAAATGCTCTTCTTTATCTCTAAATTTCCTCAACATCAAGGAAAGGATCCTTCTACCATTTACCATCTCATGATTAACGGTCAAGAGGAAGACCCTTATTCAAATTGTCCCACATTCTCACATGGATTTTGGGATGTTAGTTTATTTTATTCTCGACCTCTTACCTCTATTTTGACCCCTTCTCATACCATGACTTATTTTTCTTTGACTTGTTATACCTCTATGCCTAGTATCTCCACTACAATGGTAGGTTTTACATCTAGTGGGCCTCTTCTAAGATCCTTTCTCCTTAACTCTTTCACTAGTGCATCATTTACTACCCATGGTAATCATGATTCTAGTGATATTCCTTCTCATCCCTCTACTAGTCCATGTTTTGATACATAAGCAAATTTTTCCACTGGTGCCTCACATTCTAACAACTCTTCTCAAGCTCCTACCAATACCAATAGTGGTACCCAAGCCACTACCTCCAATTGTAATACTTCAAAAAATGCTAATAATGCAACTCAAACCCACCAAATTATATTACAAATGCTTAATCAAAAGAATATTTTTTAATCTCATAATACAAATCAAATGTTTTAAATTCAAAACCACTTTATCCACATTTAAACCCACCCTCAACAGATGCCATGGGGCACGTATAATCAAAATATTCCCCCACCTCCACTTCAAGATGCCCATGTTAATCTTATCCCTCTATCTCCTCTTGTCAACAAGATAATTAAGCATCTTTAAAATGATCCTGTTACATCTCAAATTGCTAATATCAATATAGGAGGTATCACCCCTATTATTCCATATAATGGGTCAACTGATCCTACAATTCATCTAAAAACATTTAGAAATATTTATACAGACTAGGTCAGATTAAATACCTTTTCCACCACCAATAAATTATCCAAAACTCTCATGGATGATGTTTTACATTGGTATAGCTAGCTTAAAATTCATTCTATTACTAGTTTTGAGTATTTAGTAAATGCTCTAATCCAAAAGTTCCAAACAAGTAATCTTTCTGAGAATACCTTGGCCTATTTTATCAATTATAAGTAAATTTAAAATAAAACTACTCAAGATTTTGTTAAAATGTGGAAAACATTGTCCAACAAATGTGAACTTAACATGGCCAATGATAACCTTTTCCATCTCTTTACCAATGCTCTATTTCCCAAGTTGCAATATTGGGTCTTCACTCTCTCTCCACATACTTTGGAAGAAGTTATTGATCAAGATAAACATCAACATTTTTTTATTCATCAATTCGAGCCACCCAAACCCTCTATAGGTACTCATATCCTACTTAAAAATAAGAATCATCATGCTGCTAATGATGGTTTCACTGAATCTTATGATACCATTCACACTATTCAAGTTGTCATTCCTAACCAATATTTAGAACCAACTCCCCCTTATCAATAATTCACCAATCCTCATTTATCTTCACCAAAAAACATCAATGTTCACAAACCTCTATCCTCAATTGAATTACTAAAACATCTACCTAATCCTCTTCCATGAGAACTTGATCCCACTTGACCTATGAAATCTTGGTATGATCCCAATAAATTTTATTGGTTTCACACTATCTGGGGTCATTCTCATGAGACCTATAGGTAGATACATAATTTGGTTATGGATTTTATTCTTGGTCCTAATTTTGATTATGATTCTGTCATTCAAAAATGCCAATAAATCTATGACATTGATTTCAAAGCCCATGAAACCAATACTAAATATCAAGCTTTAAATCAAGTTAATGATCATTTGGCCATCTATAAAGACCCTCTTCCAAATCACAAAGATAACCAAGATAATCCCACCCCTTCCACCAACAATGTTTATAGTATTTTTAACCCAAATCTAGAAGAGAATATGGTTAATATGACCAATATGTGAACAGTGGTTTTTTTCATTGATCCTCAACCCATCTATACACCTCCATTGTCTCATACCTTTCATGTTATCTAATATTATTATACAACTCACTTAAATTAGTTGGGGAAAGATGACCTAATAAATTTTGATGAACTAATTCCAAATCCTCCCTTGGATAACACTTTCCATTCTATTTATACCATCCCTCCATATTCTTTCCTTAACACCAATGATACTTAAGCTTCCAAAAACACTTATATAAATTCTCAAAACCAATATGCATCAACTAATTCCTCTTATCAACATAATTTACAACCTTTTTATATACCTTTTCCCTCTTATCAACATAAATTACAATGCATTTTGACTCTTTCTGAGGACTTCATTCAACATTATGCACCTATTTCTAACAACTTCTTATGGGTTATGATGAGTGGGATCATATCATGGAGGTCACTAATATCCCATTCAAAATACCATTTATTGATCTTATGATGAGTTCTCCACATCATTGAAACCATTTAATGTAACTTCTGTTTGAAATGAACATCCCTCATCCTCCCCTAGTAGGATGTGAAGCAACCTTATCTAGATATGAAGATATCATATTAAAATAATGTGAAGAGATGTCCATCCATGTTGAAAAAATAATGGACACTTATCTTTCCCTCAAGTTTTATATTTCTTCCACTTTTCTCGATGAGATTTTGCTTCATGTGTATGATCCTCCTCTCTTCATTAGTGTCCAAATTGGCAATATCCAAGTCAAGTGTGCTTTGATTGATGAGGGTTTTGAAACTTGTGTTTACTCTCTAAATTTTATGAAAACCCTTGGATAATCTAAATGTAATCTCAAAACCATACACAACATATGTTAAGGATATGATTTAAGGAAAATGTCTCCTTTAGGTTGTGTGTGGCTTCCCATTACCTTCCCACCTATCACCATTCATGTGAAGGTGATGATATTTAAATTTCCTTTATCTTATAAAATTATTATTGGTAGGCCATATAATCATTGTATGTGAGCCATTACTTCCTCCACCTACAAATTCATTAAATTCCCTCATAATGGATCCATCTATATGATTCAAGGTGACACTATCCCTTAGAATTTTAAACAATTCCAAGATTGTGGTGTCTTCAAGATTCTTACTCTTGAACCTTTTCCTAGTGTTCCATTTCATTAGTCTCAATGATTAAACTTTATAATATATTCCACTCAAAGTTATAATGGCCATCCTAAAATAATTGGGAATATTCCTCCTAGCCTCCTAGATTCTGATGATGATGAGCCTGACAAGATCAATCTCAAGATTAAAACTTTTGATATCTCACCTAATCTCATCTCTTAGCTTCTTACTTCTCTACAACCTTATTCTCACAAACCAAATTATGATGACATCCTCATTGTCTTGACTAAGACTTGACATTATATTCATCACACCTCATTGAATGACAATGTCATCCCTACCTACATCATTTATCTTCATACACCTAATTATGATGATGGTTATACCTTAAATGATCCATTATTATGTGGTATTATTCAAGCTCATGATGTTGAGATTATCCATTATCATTTCTCTTTGCTTCAATATTTTCATGCATCTTCCTAATTTCCATCATATATAGTTCTAAATTTTATCATTTTTCATCATAATCATAGTGTAGAGATGGTGTAGATGCATCCAATTTCTAAATAAGCTCTTAGGAGTATGCTTATGGATTGTGATATGACTAGGACCTATTATTTTGATAAGTACCATGACCCTTATAGCCTTCTTATCCTTGAAATGTGTATGACTCTCCTTCATCCTTCTATAGACCCTATCTTTCCCTCAATAGAGCCTACTTTAGAGCCCATTCCCATTCCCACTTTAATTGAGTCTATTCTTACTTTTGATCCCATCACTCCTATTGAACCTAGTCCAGTCCCTTCACCACCACCACCTTATCTTGGTAATATTTTATTTCCTTTACCATAGATGGCTCCTTTGCCCACCAAATGGGCCGATGAGCCTTCCAAAGCTTGTTTTGATTATATTACACCTCTTCCTATGAGTAATTTTATAAAGCCTACTCACATGCATATATGTTTCTTACATAGCATAGATAACCATTCATCCATGCATTATCTCAAGCTATGACAATATCTTGACACTCTATGTCCTACTACCTCCAGTCCTCAGACAAGTCCATACCTCCTCTGAAGGTACTACCTGAGTATATTCTAAAGTATGGAGATATGTACTATCTTTGGCATAAATGTGGCACCCATCACACTAATCATTATCACATCATTTAGAAACACCTTAAAGATCACCTTTTAACTATTCCCACACCCTCTACCATTCCTTCTATATGTTATTCCTATAAGAAGGGTCCTCCTTTTTCTCCCATGGTTCCACCTCGTATGATTCCATCCCCTTCTAATGTCCCTTATTCACCTCCTATTTCTCCACCTATGAGTCCTTCACTCATGGACCTTACCTCACCTTTTGATCCTTCTTCACCTATGAGTCCCTCACCCATGGATCCTTACCCATCAATGATCCCTTCTGCACCTATGAGTCCCTCACTTGTGTATCCTTCCCCATCAATGATCCCTTCATCACCTATAGAGTCCACTCCCATAAATTCTCCTAAGTATCCCTTGCTTGATATCCCTCCTCAACATGATCCATCAAGCATCCCTACTTTTTATATTAAGGACATTAGACATGAAGTATTTTACCTATTTTTGCTAAACATAGATTAGACATTAGTTGTATTTTACATCCAACTACATAGAGACTTATCAAATGTTATGGATAATGTGTGTGGTAAAATCTATTGGTACTTATGACCACATGCATGGTGTTATTATATTTTTATTTGGGTTGGACATGTGCTCCAACTTTATCTTTATATATTTTTTATATCATTTGACATTGTGTCAAATTCCTATTTATCTTAAACGGTGACTTTGATTTCACACTTTATATTTCTTATAATATAATTTATGTTTGCCTATGGATGTATTCTTTATCATTACTTTATTTTTATTTCTTGAGTTTCTTTCTTAAAAATTCCCTTATTCTCTTTTCATGATTTTTTTCTTTCTTATATCTATAGACATGGATAATTAGCTTTGTGACTTGGTTATACAAACCCTATTCCCTTTAGTCATTCCTTTTATACCATGTGATCAATTATAAAATAATTCATCTCATTATACTTTCATATTATTAATCCATTTTGGATCTCCTTTATTCCCTTTTTTTCCTTTTTAAAAACTAAGGATATACATGGTTGAGACTTGAGATAACATGTTGGTTCATTATTAAGCTTAAGTGTTCTAGTTGGTCTTGTCTTTGGTCACTTAGCTTCCTTTAACCTAAGATGAAAACTCATTCATGTGTATCATTTTATCTCTCATGATATGTCATTCCAAGTCTATATGGAGGAGGAATATTAAAAAGCGTTAAAAACATTCAAAATCTAAATCATTTAATAAAAGGCAATGATCCAAAAAGACAACATTCAAAATTCTTAAAAGTAAAATCATACTAAAATACATGATTTAAAGCACATATCCTTATTCTAGTTGAATATCAAACTCTACATTTTGCCTCAAGATAGACCCAAGGCCCATTGGGGTATGGTTGGCTAGTAGATTAGATAAGGAGAATTAAAACAATATTTTAGTGCTACCTAATTTCTCATGAAAGTATCTAATCTTTATAGTAGATCAATGTCTCTATAAAGGGTCATGAGGAATGGAGAAAAAATCATGGTAAGGTAGGTCCATTTTACTTTGCTTATACAAATATGCCTTCATGATTTGATCTTAATAACACACTTATTTGCCTACACATCTTAGTGTCTATAGTGAATAAGTTTCCTTTCTACATTGATAGTCACTAGTCACTTAGTGTATTCTCATGTCCTTAGTATGTCTCTTATCTCCTAAGCTCTTCTCATAACAAGCCTAAGTTATTATTTTTACATTCCCTTTTTCACTCCCTACAATCCTAATATTTCCCTTTGAGAAATATTGTTTTGTTCACTGATCACTCCCTTAGGGATTCCATTTATGAGTTGCATTGTAAGACCATTGTTAAGACCTAGCCTTCCTCACAAATTACCACAATTTTACCTTCTTATTACCAACATACATTTTCACTAGATTTTACCTTTTTCTAACTCAATGGTTTTTTGTTTATGAGTTGTAGTGTAAGACCATGGATAGGACTTGGCCTTCCTCACAATGTTTTCCAATAATCTAAGTCACAACCAAAATCACATGTGTCAAATATGAGATAAGATGTGAGTGATTATGAAGTTACATGTAATTGCATGCTTCTCATCTTGATTTAGTATTTTTTATGCTTACTTCATTACTCTTTCACTTTTATCTTCTTATTTTCCAATTACATGTAAGAATCTAACCATTTTTCTTAAGTTTTTCATACTTCCAAGCTTGAATTAGTGTGATAAATTTAAAACCAATTTTGCCAATTCTATTTTTCTTTTATACTTCCCAACATGATTTAGTATGATTGAATAACTTAATTGATTTTTTTATACCATTTTGATCTTTTAATAATTTTCTATTATATTACATTAATTTCATACTTCCCAACATGATTTAGTGTGATATTATTTATTTTAATTTGGTGCTCATTTTTCTCATAGTTTAAAAACAAAATTTTAACATCTTATCTTTCACCCTTTGGTTTTTTATAGTTAGTCATTTTCTTGTTATTACACATTTACCAATATGAAATAATGTGTAGTACATTTTTGATTGATTATACTTAGCCAAATCTTTTTCACCTATTTATTTTTAACCATGCATGTGTCCTGCATAATGCTATAAAAGAAACCACAACTCATATATTTCCTATAGAAAAAAAAAAGATAAATACATGTGCTAGAAAAAAATATATCCAAACATCCACAACCAAAACCATAATACAAACATATAAGTTTATCATCCAACTACCAAAATGTGATATATATATATATATATATATATATATATATATATATATATATATATATTGTGTTTCAATAAAAATAAAAAAATATACATCACCAACACTCTATGGTTGGGGTCTATCCTATCTATCTCATGGCCTAGCCATGTTACCTATAGATGTTTTAGACTGTCCCCTATAAATAGTATGATATAAAGAGGCTATTTGAGATTTTAGACCTATCACCTATCCCTATAGGTTATCCACCTAGGCCTATACATATGTTAGTTAGGTCATGGTAGACATATGTGTATCTCTCTCATGAGCCAAGGCCTGTCATGCCTATGCCTCTCCTGCTCATACCCTTTCTAGTGGTTTTGTCTCTTCCCTACATGATTTTACTCACCTCACTTCCTCTCTTACCAGTCTATACTAGCTCATTGGGGTAGACTCTATCTTAGGATCATACAATGTCATTGGGTCATAGGGCACCAACACATCATCAAAGATCTCATGGAGTTCTCCCATTAGTTAGGATCCCCATCTAGTTTACTCCACAATATCTACAAAAATCAAATTAGATAGATATTAGATCACTGGTACATATCAAAATCTATCTATCTATCTATCTATCTATCTATCTATCTATCTATCTATCTATCTATCTATCTATAGTTTATCTCAAATAACATAATCAAATTTTAAAATCATCTATTATTAACTATATGTTGATTTCCTACTATTGTATCCCCATCTACTCATATTATTATTATATTTATTACTAGTATTTTAATTTTTCACTCTTTTTACACTAATATCTATAGGTTCACCTAATGTTCTTCACATTTAAACACCTTTAATTCTCTTATAGTCTCCCTATTTATCTGCAACACTAAGGTA